>VDFB02000017.1:365954370-366009220 GCA_007258455.2 Sequoia sempervirens | reverse complement strand
GCTCACTGCTGAGTGAACAAGTCTCATCATTTTCATTACTACAGTTATATTCTTCACTTTTGTCATCATCAAAAAGAGGCCTAGGATCATCAGAGAATGAAAAATCAGAAACATTACCAGCAAAGTCACTTATTCCATCATCTAGTTTGTCTAAAATTGTTTCCTCTTTACCATAAAGTAGATCTGAAAATACCTGTAATTCATTCCTGGGCATACCTTGGCAAAACATCCTTTCTTCTTCATCAAATGAGTCTTCATGACTTTCAACTGTAATAGGAGTTATTATATACTCATTATCAAATGAACTCACATTTTCCATTGCTTCTTTCTCTTGATTACCACAAGAACCTTCAACTGGATCAGTACTGATTAACTCTAGCTAAGCTGATTCTATCTTGAAGTTGCCAAGATTCACATCACAAAACCAATTGATTTGATCTTGAGGCACATAGTCAACAACTTGGCTCATTCTTGGCTCCCTATACAACCTGACTTCCTGACCATTCACTAGAATAGTTGCATAAGATAAATCAAACTAGATATTTCCTCCAACTGTTGTTGTCCATTGTCTTGATAAAAGCATCCCAAACTGAGGAGTATCAATCACTGTTATATCTATATTATATGCCACCTGTGGATAAGTAGCCAGCTTGACTTCAAAATTTCTCATAATACCTACCATAGGAATAGGTCTGTTATCCATTGCATAACATTTCCCTTCATATGTATTAACCCACATGCCAAGCTGCTTCATAACTCCTACTAGCATGATGTTTATAGCAGCACCAGAGTATATCATGCAATTCCTCAACAATTTTTTATTTATAAGTAATGTAGTGAAAAAAGGATCAACATGTGGGGGAGTTGTTACTACATCACTCAAGCAGACTTCTGGGATTTTTACCTTCTCCTGCTTATTGATAGCTACTTTATTTTCAGAATTCATTATCAATTGAATAGCACAGTCTTTGTATTCTTTAATTTTCATCATCTCAAGTAGTGGAACAAACATTTTTACCTGGGATAATGCTTGAGTGAATTCAAAAGAAGAGCCCTCCACCTTAACAATTTTCTTTTGCTCCAATGCTTCTCCTTTGTTTTCTTCCCTCTCTCCTTTACTAGGCTAGTCAGGCCTTTGTATCTCTTTGTGTAATTCCTTTACTTCCTCCTTTTGGATAGGCTTTTGTTCATTTTTATCATGTTGTTTGTTTTCTAGCTTCTTCACAATTCCTTGTGTTTCCTTCTGGTCCTTGATGAAGATTCCCCTGGGGACACCTTCATTCTCATTTACTGTTCTATTTCTCAACCAGTATTTTCTCTTTGCTTCCTCAACTGTAGCTACAGTTAGTCTCTCTATCTCCTCTTTGGTGAGTCTCCTCATACTACAGTGAGTAGGCATTTTATCATAATGTGTTTCTATATAATCCTGTTAAGAATCAAAAAAGACCTGTTGTTCAGCCATATGGACATTGTATTTCTGATTTGAAACATCGTACTCATTCCCTTCATCCTCTAAAGATGAGTACCCTTCCTTAACATGGTGAAGAGTATTTGAAGTCAAATACACTTTATGATCTTCTCCACCACTTCCTGTTAGCATTCCCTTCCCTCTTCTTGCATCCTTTGGGAAACAACACAATAGTTTGGGGAATGTGGTTTATCACAAGCTTCACAGAAATAATTGTTACTCACCATATAGGTTCCCCTCTTTGTCAATGGATCAGGAGTCTCCTTATTTCTAGGCCTAGCTGTTATAGGTTTTCCATCCTTCCAGTCTGTATTATATGGCATGTCATGCAACCTCGGCCTTTCATTCCAGTATGTATTCTCCTGTCTGTACTGATAATTGTTACTTTACTGAGGAGCCCTAGGATTATCTCTTTTATTAACTATACTTGCAGCCTTTATGTTGTTTTCAATTGTCAGTGCTATCTTCTGAGCTTCAGCTAGATCTCTTGGAGACCCTCTTCTCAGTTCATACCCTGTTTTAGGATCAAATGCATTCAAATAAACACTCAAAGCTACAGAATCTAGCAACCTTGATTCAGGAGGTACTTTAGTTTGCAACTTGTTGAATCTTCGGTTGAAATCATAAATTGAGTCATTCTAATTTTTCTAAATTCGCATCAGTTCATGAAGAGTTGCATCTGGTGCATTTAAATTCCCATACTACTCTAGGAATCTGTCCTGGAATATTTGGAGAGAATTAATTGAAAGTGTTGGCAAGTTGTTGAACCAATCCCTAGCATCTTCAAGAAGTGACATCATAAATAGCCTCATATGTAAATCTTCATATGGCACACCTATGTCCTGGATGAACACATTGAAATTCTTTAAATTCTCTTCAGCAGTGATTGCATTACTCCCTGTAAATTTGGGCACCATACCCCCCCAACTTCCATCTATAGGGTAAGGGTATAACTGAAAACCTGCTAAATCAAACTGTCTGATCGTTGTTGCACACTGGTGAGGGGGAGGAATTGGTGGACATTGATGTTGGTGCAAGGGATTATTGTACTGTGCATTATATTGTGGGATAAAAGACTAACTAGGAGGTGGATGCATACCTGTATGCTGAGTAGGAATGTGAGGTGGATGGTTTGGCTGTATGTATTGATTCCCTGTTTGATTGTGAGGAGAATTTGATTGATTAGAGGGCCCTACACCTTTATCACCCTGCTTATGAGGTGGAACATACTTTGGGCAACCAACCATCTGATTAGTAACTTGAGTTTTCTATAATTTAGCCTCTAACTCCTCTATCCTCTTCCTCTGTAATTCAAACTGTGCTTTTACTTCCTCAGGAAGGACATGATTAATAAACACATTTTGGTTACTCTCCATCTTCTGATCATATTCATGTTGAACTCTGATTCATTCAGCCTCAAATACAACTTTAAACTCAGCCTATTTCTGAGGACCAAGAAAAGAGAAAGGATTCCTTTGATCTTTAGGGGTACAAAGTTTCGCACTTGAATTATCTCTCCATGTATCATAGCGATCACATGTTTCAAAATGTGCTCTTGATGTTTTGTCTTTGCCAGTCATGCACATGTCCTCACTTATTCCTTTTCCCTTATCAACCTTGTCATCTTTCTGTGTCCACTTACTGCTGCCAGCAGGAGCTCTAGTATGACCTCCCCTGTATTGAGATCTTCTTCCATTCATTTTTGCAATGTTTCTTTCAGAGTCGCCACCTAATTTTCCAAAAGTAGGAAAATGATTATTTTTGATCTTTTACCCATCGGAATCACTCTTTCTGAATCTTCTCAAATTATAACCTTTTCTTCAATGACTCTATAATGTGGTCTTCAACCGAATTTTCTGATATAATACCCAGTAGAGTCGCCAATTTTTTAGCTCTCAAAAATGTAGGAAGAATACCTCAAGAGGTTGCCAATCTCTTGATACACTTTAGGGTAACAGACAAGGTCAAATGAATTAAACCTTCTACTCTTTAGGTGTTGCCAGACCTAGGCGGGTGTACCTATCTGAATGAAGCAGAATTTATATACTTATGATTATCTTTCTTGTAGTGATTTGTCCACAAATGGAAAATAGAAGTGAACAAATGTATTCAAACTTGATAGCAATAGGAATCTTCTGATCTAAATCCTAAAATGCTTAATTAACAGATATAAAGAAACTGAATGAATCCAAATGATGAAATTGCAGAGACGAGTGCCTTATTGGGTATGCGGAGTCAAATGAAATCAAGATGAACAACACCTCTCTGGAGAAAACTCAAATTATCTGGCATATATTTTGTTTACAACTTGTATAAACATGCAATAATGTAACCACTAAGCTCTACTTTAATAATACATATGAAACTCTCTGATTACTATGATCAACTAAAAGGATTTAATCTTTGCTTGAAAGAACCAATTGATTAATCACACAAATACAACAAATGTGCATTGATAAACTGAACATAAACTTGTTATGTCAATTTAAACAACCAGAAAGCATCAATCTTGGAGACAACTTAGCAATATTTTTTATTGAATTCAACAGATAATTGACATCAAAAATGTGCAGCAACATCAATTGACTTTCATAAATACCTCCATTTTGAAAACATGCACCATAGTCTCTGATCTGATAAATTTATTGTATTGTATCCATCTAATTTTCCTACTGTATATCAAAAAAATGATAGCTGATGATCTTTTACAATTACAAAATGCCTATTTATACACCAGCATCAAGAAAATAAATCATATTGAAATTCCATGTTGGCCCTCCACAGAATTCGGGCCCAAATCAAGTCGGCCAGAAATGGTACTTTAGCAATTTACATGTCGGCCTCAGTGTTTGAATTCTGTTAATCTCACCGGAACAGTCACCAAGATATTTCGTTAGTTATGCCGAAGGCAATTCAATTGCTAATCACTCTGTGGTGTTATTCGCCTTTGCCATGACTTGTCTGAGTCGGGGAGATATCCTGTAGATCACCTTATGTTTCCCCAAGAGTTCCTTTACCATTCGTGTGTCGCTATGACCTTATGATATCGGGGAGATGTTATGTAGACAAGCCTTTGTTTTGCCGAGAGCCCTCGTGATCAAACTTGTCACCGTAACATATCGCTCTCGGGAAGACCTTTCATCGAGAATATTATGTCACACTGAAAGTCATCATCCATTCTGAGTCGCTGAGACAAGAGCATACTCTTACCGACAAGTTCCTTCATTGTTTTCCATCGGCGAGACCGAAGGTCACTCACCGAGACCTCTTATCGAGAACCTTAACTCATACCGATATCGCATCCCATTATGCTGTCGGTCGGCGAGACACAACAAACCTCTCACCGAAAGCCATTTGAGAGAAACCCTTTATGCTTCGTCAGTGAGACATATACACTTTGTTGAGACCTTTCACCGAAGACCCAACTCATATTGATATGCTTTGCTTTATCGTCGGTTGGGAAGACACCTCGAATTCACTAAGACCACATGCCGAAAGCTTTAACTCTTACCGATACATGCGTCCTTCCGCCATCGATCAGTGAGACAATGTGAAGTCGCTATGACTTACTACAAAGAAAAAGTCTCTCACTGATGAGCCTCATGTGTAATATCGGCGAGACCGAAGGTCACTCGCCAAGACGTTACCCCAAAGAAAATTTCATTCCAATATGTATATGCATTCGCCATCTATCAGCAAGACTAGGTGAGTTCGCCAAGATGCTTCATCAAAGGAAAAACTCTCACTGATGCATCTCCATATACCGATCGGTGAGACATAAGGCACTCCGTAAGACCTCATTCCGACAGTATAACTTATGCTGATAGGAACCTTTTTTGTTGCCAAAACAACGTGAATGTCTTGCCGATAGCCGCATGTAGGTGAATGTCGATCACTGTAACAATGAACAAGTCCTGCCAATCACCTGCAGCAAACATATGTTAACACCAAAGCATCATGGGTCAGGGAGACCTTGATAGACTTATGTCGATATGGACCACAACATGAATAATGCATGACTCGATGGATTTTATGGGACCATATGGCAAAATATGGGTGAAATATACATGTAAAATCATCAATTTTTTACAGTTCCAATAGGTCCAATAGTCAAAACTATTCTTTGATTATCCTTTCACAGTGATCTTTGAACAAAAACCAGAAAAATTTTCTCACATTTTTCATGATTGCATCATTTAGGTATCATTTAGCCATAGTGATAGACATACTAGTTGCAAATCTTAGTTACATTTTAGGAGTCCTAGTTACCTTTAGATCAATCAGACTTTTAGGACAATCACCTTTGTAGATTTTAGAATAGGCCAACTTCCCATACTTTGGATAAACTTTTGCTTCAACAAAAAATTTCATTGACCCTAGTCACTCGCCACACTTGGTATCTTTTGCCATCTTGGTGAATCTTTCCAGCTCATCAATCTAGTTTGGGAACTCACTTTATCTCTTGGTCCTAGTCTTAAAAGGTTCCTTGACAAAACTAAATTGAAGCCTTGATGGTTGGTAACAAAATCTCCCAAAATTGATTACCTTTAAAATATTTCTTACACTTTTGCATACTTATACTTATTAACAATCAAGAAAATCATTAGCATTCAAAAAAAAAAAATCCAAAAACATAGCTTAGGTTGCATACCTTAGACTTAGGTCACCCTCTTTGCATTTTCATACCTTAGACCTCATATCACATACCTTAGTCATACTCCACCTTTCATCATAACCTCACCACCATGTCTATAATTTACCTTGATATGCTTGCTAGTCAAGTTGAATACTAGTTACTCTGTAATGGTCAATGCCAACAAGCCATAGACTTCAAAAGATAATTTATCCAATCCAAATTCCAATCAACTTCAACTCATGGTCAACTACCCACATACCCTTCCTACCAACAATCCATAAGTCCTAGTAATTCAGCCATCTTCCCTCACTATCAAGAGTCCCTTGACACAATCTTTGCCATTAATCCATGACAAACATCTATTATTCATACCTATCCTAACCTTGACAAGGGAAACCAACCTTCCACTAATCCCTTCCAAGCCTCCACATCCTATCCTAGTACTTCATCCACTAATCCCTTCCAAGCCTCCATGTCCTATCCTAGTCCTTCATCCACTAATCCCTTCTAAGCCACTCCATCTCAATCTACATTTAGTCATGAAAATACATCTAGTCATGGTCTCCAAAGTCGCATCCCATCTACTAAACTTGAGGATACATGTCAAATGGAAAGTCCAAAGCATGACATGATGGCTTCACCTTCATGTCAAGATCAAAGTAGTCCATCCAAGAATTCCTTCTAGATAATCATGGCATCTAAAATACACCTATCCTTGATCAAGATTCCTTTCCCAACCATATCATTCAAGACAAACCCATCTTTGATCAAGACACTACTATTGAGCAAGAATTCCAAAATGATCCACTCCTTGACCTTTATGCCATTCATGATCAAACACTGGAAGATGACCCTATCCAAGTACCAAATGCATTCATTTCCCAAAATGAGACACTTGCCTCCTTTGGACACATAGATGATATTCCTCTAGAACAAGAGTCTCCTACTCTAGACATATTTGCAAATGATCAAGCTATAGCTGAGTTCATTGGGCTCTATGACAATGACCATAAAGAAGGTTTTGACATCGACTTGGAAGCACCAATAGAATCATCTGAATCTGATATGTCACAAAATCACACCAAAGATATTAAATATGTCAATGAAGCTAAGATATCCTATCAACTAGGATCATCCACTTTTACTAAATCAGGCTTTCTTATAGAGGAGAAGATTCCAAGTAACAGTTTCCACATACATAATGATGGGTTAGCATCTTGCTTTCAAAACAAAAAATACCCCATTGAAAACAAAATCTATTAGATCATGCAGTATTAGGAAAAGGACTAGGCATACATGAGCAAGGAATTCTAGAACCAATACAGTTTCAGGAAAATCCTAGACATCAAGGTCTTGGTTATCCTTCATTCGACAAATCTAATGGTGTTAATGGTACCTCCTCGATAGTGGGGGAAACTTTATCTGATAGAAATATCAAAATGGAGGCCATGAGTAGTTCTTACCATAAGGTTGTTGCCAACACTCCTTCCATACATACCATAAACTGTCATTCCAACATGAATAAACCTTCCATTTGGAACCAACAAAAACAAAAGTCTTACAAGTTCAAAGTTCAAAATCAAATATCAAAGGCCATTGAATCGATCAAAAATCCAAGTGGAAAAATAAAGTTAAAATGGATCCCAAAGAAAAATGGATCAAGCAAAGCAAAGAAAATAGTTCAAAAGTAAAAGTCAATAAAAATGTGGAGCCACAAGAAAAGAGGACTCCCACATATAATAAATTTCCACCTCCTTTAAAATGGTCATCATACAAGGCATATAAAATTCATGGTTCCAAACATTATCCCAATCCAAAATTCAATCTCCATCATCCATCAACCCAAGTTTGGAAAATGAAAATTCCTACATCTAAATTTCCAAACATGTCTACCATCATCTGTCATAATCCTACATCTCACCTAAAGTCTAAAAATCCTACATCACAAATCCGTCACATCTTGGAAACAACTCTTTATTGTAAGGACTTCCATGGAATTCTATCACAATGTTTGTATTCTGATAAGGCCAACTCTAGTATCAACAAGGATCACAATGGCATCAATCAATTATATGCAAGCACTATGATCCTCACAAGGAAAATACTTCATCAAGGTCATTATTGGCATATCATGGCACCAGTCTCTACATCAACACCATCAATGGATTCAACACAATCAATGATCATTTAAAGCATCAAGGCCATCCAAAAAATACAAAAACACAAAAGAAATGAAAAATAAAAAAAAATTGTCACCTTGATGAAAACCTTGAAAACAGGCATCTTGGTGACACCAAAAAGAACCAAAAAAAGAGTCAACAAAAAAATTTTATCCAATAGTGAAAACCATGCTTATGGAACTTTGGATAAGTACCATGATGAAACCCTAGCAAATAGGCATCATGTGTAATAAATTATCTATGTAGACCATTAAACTTGGGGGCAAGTTGTCTCATCTCCCATACCCTTCGTATGACATTTATTATGATATTTCCATCTATCCATCTAAGCCCTACCACTCACATCCATTTTCCCATCTACTTTTATCTTGATAAGGAATGGGGTACAAACATAAATCATACTTTGACATGTCTATCCTTTGGTCATACACTATCCACGAAATATCATGTAATAGCCTTCATAGTATTTTCCAAACCCATACCTTGAAGAAACCAAGTTATCCTTATATGACAGTCCTTGGAGACCATATAATAATTTTTCTAGCCAAAAATACTCATGTCACTTATCTTTTACCAAAGCCACCCATCATCTACTCATACCTATCGCATGCCTTGGTTTTTCCCTTGTCAATGGTCTAAGGATCTTCCATCATCCCATCCAATCCTGAAAATTCATTCCAAATGCAACAATCCCAATCCATACAATCTTGCTATGCATCCTAGTACATCATTCAAAACATTCCTTAGTTGTGTTTCTAGCATTGCTGCAAACCTTGATCCTTTAGTCACATTATCGTCATCCTCACATTGTTTCAGGATGTTTCCTGCCCATGTCAAACAATGTCATCATCATCCTCATCACCTGTCAATTGGTTTTCAGCTTGAATAGGGGAAAGATCATGGTTGTCCTTGGATTCTTTTGCATGCTTTCTCACTTGCTTATAGGCATCATTCACATGCATTTGTCACAATCCTCATAAATCCAAAAACATCTCAAAATTTCCTTAAAAAAAATCCAAAAAACATTAGAAAACTTCAAAAAGATAAAAATCAAAACATGTCAAAAATCCAAAAACAGAGTAAGAGTCAGTCGCATCATTCAGTCTATGTTATTCTTGAACTACGTTGCCTCTATGTCTGGACATAGGCAAGGCCATTTGCCGATGTTCCCCCAAGGAATTAGGTCAGTCCTTTTAGGTTTGTTTGTATAAAATCATGACTCAATCCATTTTTCTATAATACAAGGTCATTGGTCATGTCGAACTACGAGGTCTCTACGTGTATAATGTAGGAAAAGCCATGAATTTATGAGACCCCGAGGCTGCACTAGGTCAGTCCATTAGGGTTCATCACATTCAATATCACACATGTCTCATATTTGCAAATAAATCAAATCTGGTTCAGTCAGTCTTGTCAGTCAAAGTCTAGTCGAACTACGAGGTCTCTGACTGTATAATGTAGGCAAGGGCATCAATTGATGAGCCCCTAAGGCCACACTAGGTTAGTCCTTTAAGGTTCATTTTCAAGCACAAACAATTGTCCAAACATCAAGACAAGTCACGCATCAACAAGATAGACAAGTCAACAATGTCATTAAGTCAATCAAACAAATTGCCAAAGAAACAACCAAAACAATCAACTTATGTCTGCTATAGGATGTGTCCTTCCTAAAAATAGACATCATCAAAACAATCAACCTATGTCTTATACAGGATGAGTCCTTCCTGAATACAGACACTATCAAACAATCATCATAGCCTTATACAGGTTGTCACATCAACAAAATCAAACTTATCATCTTATACAGTATGTGTCTTGCTGAAACCAAGCTTAGTCATGCCTTATACAGATAGCCACATGATCAAAACTAGACTCAACATATTATACGATATGTGTCATTCCTGAAATCAGGCTTTATCAAACGATCATCTTATAAATCTCCTAGATAATTAAACAACAAATAGATCAAATTTTGGCAAATATTTTTTATTGGTTGTTGACTTTATGGCTTGTTTTGTCTTATCTTTTCATTTGGCTTTGTCTTTGAGTCTGGTTACTAGCTTTCTCGAGGATGTCCCATGAAGGATTTAGAGAAGCAACAATGTATCATGACTCTTTTTCTTTGACTACTGTTTGTCAACTATCTTTTGGATTTATCTTTCATGCTACTAAGCTTCCTCGAGGATTTCCCATGAAGGATTTAAAGGATCAATGATGTCTCATGACTCGTCTTTTATTTGTTTGTTGTCTATGGTTTGTCTTGACATAAAGACTGGGGCAACTGCTCCCTTAGTATGAGTTAGGGCATTCCTTGTCTACGACTATCTATTTTTAGCAAGTGGACGACCCTGCACACCTTGGTCTATCTCATATCATGGTGTTTGTTGTCCATTTGTATAGTTACCGCCCAATGATGATTTAATGCAAGGCCTATTGTGTTACAACAAAACATCAAAGATTTCTAGTACTAACATTCATGTCTTTGATGGTACTTTTCATCTTTTTTGTACTAACATTCCTTCTTTCTTGCATTATGATGGCATCCTGTGACACATAAAAAAATAATAAATCATCCTACATATGCATTCATGTTAGAAACATCATTTAGACATTGTCATACATTGTCATACATATACATAGTAAATCATACATATATGCTGCATTTAAAAAATACAAAAATATACACATCCATCGCATCTAGGAATCCATAACATAACATGCATCCACCATCATAAACTATATAGCATTCACATGGCATTGTAAAGAAATATATCACATTGCATCTCATAAACATAGGAGGCATACATGATGTCTATAATTTTATAAAAGTAAATACACACATCATATAGAATCAATATAACATCATAAGCTACATAAAACATCATAATGTAAACATTGTCATTCATAACATGTGCATATCATATAGAAAATAACATATCATATAGAACACATGCATAAATAGAACACTGCATAAATCATGTAAGAACTACATATCATATAAATTGCTGCCAAAATCATATATATATCGCTCAAAAAAAAGTGTCACAGTACAATGTTAGAATGTATCAATCAAAATGGAGCTTGCGGCCTCTATGATCATAATACAATATCTACAAATAAATACAAAACATGTCGCTAATCTAAAGTCCCAATACTCCCATGTGGAGAATGAGGAGTTGATTGACGTGGAGGTACTGATGATCGTTGTGCCGAAGGGGGTCTATCATAAGGACCTATCCTGTGAGGTCCCACCACACCCTCAGTACTCTGAGATCTACTGTGTGATTTGCTATGAAACCTGCGACATGAACTGTTGTGTGCCTATGAATAGCTAGGATCCTGTCTCTCAGGAGGAACCTCCTGCTCATATAAATACATGTAGTATCTCTCTATCTCCAGCCCTAACCAACTCCCGAGCGAAAGTTGTAGCTGGCCTAGTACAAAGAGTTGTAAACTCCAAAAATATTTTTTTTCACTTCCTGCCATGCTACTACTTGATCCCTCTCCAAATAAGCATTGTCTCTCTCCATCTGCATCACATCTCACTTTTCCATCATAGCTCTCATCCGCTCCTCCAAGGCCTCTACTTAGGCCTGTAAGTCTGCTACCCGCTGATCAGTGGGACTCTCCTCCTCCTATCGTGGCCTCTCTCCCTCATCTGCATCCCACTCCTCAACAATCCTTTCTTGGAGCTCCCTCTCCTGGTCACCCATCTCCTCCTCATTGTCATCTTGATACCCTACTAGTAGACCAAGGGAATCTATCTCTGAACCCTCCTCAACGGCATCCTCCTTGGCATGCTTCTCCTCAACAAACTCCTCCGCAGCATGCTCCTCACCACCAACCCCTCTCCTCCACCCATATCTATAATGTGTACATCCTCTCCCTCCCCCTCCTCCTCATGGATAGGTGACAAAGTTGGGCCTCAACCTCTACCACCTTGTTGACCCGATCGACCACCCCTCCCACCTCCTCCTCTCCCATCATCACCTCCATCACCTCTGCCACCTCTACCACCTCTCCTGCCACAACACCTACCTCGAGGTCTTGTCCCTTGTCGCTCTATGGGTACTGGCCCATCAGGATATGTCAAAGGCATAGGTCTATGTTGCACCCACCAAGCATCATATGCATCTGTAGTCCCTAGATCTATAGCTCCTCCCCTACATCCCCACTGAACAGGCTATAATGCATCTATGTCCACCTTAGCTGTCACAACTAGAATCTGCAACCCCCATAGAGGAACCTCCCTAGAAGATTGAGCAAACTCCGCTCTACCCCTTGACACATCCTGAATCTTTCCAAACTATTGTAGAACTCTATCTAGCAGGTGTCTCTCAATGATATGAACCCTTGAAACAGTCCTCCCAATCAAATATCGTGTATGTCAACATAGAGGCAAGTGTCGATGTTCATCACGCCATTGTGCACAATCCATGTAAGGCCTCCATATGAATCGAACAAGAGTGTCAAGAGTATGTCTCCAGTATCCAGTATCTCCAAGATGAGTTTGTGTGATGGTTCCCACATATCAAAAAACATAGGGAGACCTATCATCTAGCTCAAATACAACAAGTGGGAGGGAAATAGTAATGTGCTCCCATTCCCATATCATCAGCAAAGTAGCACTGCAGCTCATCGACTGCACCTCCTTGTAAGCAATATCATGTAAGTGAAAATACAACATGGTTAGTAAGCATGGTCCCCATGCATATAAAACCTATCGCTCCAACATACCAATCAACATCTCACCCCAACCCACGAGAAACCCATGCCCTCTACAGTCTAGTAGAATAATCCCACCAATCATGTGCATAACATACAATCCAACCTTGCATATCTCTCTGCCAATGCGTTCCATCTCATCTCATAATGCTCGATCCTGAGCTATCTGACGTCATCATGTTGATAATAACGAGTAATCTCACTAAAATTCCTCTAGGTATCATATAGGACTCTCTCACCCTGATTGATAATCCCAAAATCCTATAGAAATCCTCTAAGGTAACATTAGCCTCTCCTATAGGTAGATGGAAAGGGGAAGTCTCTGAGTGCCATTGCTTACAGAGCGCAGTCAGCAGCCCTCGGTTTGCCTGAATAGTGGGCATAAATGTAACATGATGCAAACCGAGATGCCATATCATTCATCTCTCTCCACTCTGCAACTAGTCTTGAAACTCATAGGTCAATGGCCTCGACTCCCACGTATATATCGGATCCAAAGTCACTTGAAGATGCATAACGAAAACCTTGTGACAGAAATACAAAGAAATTTTTACACCACAAAACTTCAAAAATTTTGACAAGCAAATGTGTCGTTTTATTAACAAATGTGTTGCAAAACTACAAATGCATCATTTGACTTCAAAAATGCATCACACTAAGTCATATGTGTCACATAACATTGCACATATGTAACAAAAACACATGTGTCATAAGGAGAAAACATCATGCAGTCAATCACGTAGATGCATCACAAAATGCAAATGCGTTGGAAAAGAAAACATGCAAACAAACATCCATATGCATAACCAATATCAAATGTGATGCATTAAAACATGTGTGACACTACGCATAACACATGCGATGCAAAACTACAAATGCAATGCAGAAAAATACAAATGAGTTCATGTAACAAAACACATAAATCAACCTAGACATGTTTTTACATATACATCATTTTGCGATCAAATGTGTCACACACGAATGCATATGTGTCGCATACGAAGTGATGCATTTGAAAAATTAAATTTAAAGGCCTAAAAATGCATGAAAATAAAAAATTCAAAAGATGGTTTTGGGGTACATACCGGGGGTCCTGCATCTGTTGGCCGTCTAAAAGTCTGAATACGATATCCATGGTGCTCTATGTAGGGAACGGGTGGCATTTTTGTTGACTACTCCAGAGCAAAAATCAAGATTTCTAAACTTGAGGGGTGCAAATGAATTGATTTTCCACCCTATTTATATTTATACCTAGGGTTTTTGGAGGGTTTTTCTCACACCTTGTTTGTTGGGTGTACTATTTACCAACTTCAAACGACCATTTCACCTACCAAACTTCCCCAAAATTGATTTCTTTCGCCACCATCGAACTTCTGGCTATCAAATTACCTAATTAGGAGAATTTCCAAATTTTTCTGAATTTTTCAAAAATTCATTATTTTTCCTGAGGGGGCATACCCTTATCTATTTCACATCGGGGCTGGGGCATGTTATTTTTTTATTCTTTGACACAAATTCCTAAATGGCATTATGTCAAAGAGGGGCAAACTGTAGACACTGAAAAATGGTCTAGGCCTATGACTCTAATTTTCTTCATAATTAATATCTTCATCATAATTAAATAATGTTAGTTATTTAATTACTTTATCAAAGTCATTTGTCCTCTATTAATTAAATAACTTTAATTATTTAATTAATTCATTTTTTACTTGTATCCAATCTTAATTAATTAAATAAATAATCTTTATTTAATTACGTCGCTAATTAAGTTATCCTCTTTCTTAAATTAAATAAATTATTATTTAATTTATTCTTACAACATTTTCAACTATAATTAAATAATCACTTTTAATTATTTAATTATTCTTTTAATTAGTTTATAAAAGTCATTTGTCCTCTATTAATTAAATGACTTTAATTATTTAATAAATTCATTTTTTACTTGTATCCAATCTTGATTAATTAAATAAATATTTTTTATTTAATTACGCCGCTAATTAAGTTATCCTCTTTCTTAAATTAAATAAATTATTATTTAATTTATTCTTATCACATTTTCAACTATAATTAAATAATCACTTTTAATTATTTATTTATTATGAATAGCTGTTTCTGGATTTGATTGTGTAAGCTTTTTTGAATCAACGTTTCGAATCACACTCCGTGATCCATCATCAGGATAGAGAGCTCAAGGATATTTATTTATTCTTTAACCTTTTCTCCAGTCAATTAAATAAATCTTAATTTATTTAATTTTATCCTCAAATTTTGAATGTTGAATTAAATTCATAAAAGGTTTATTCTTTGCATATTCCTCTATGATTGGATAATCTCTTAGTTATCTAATTAGACATTACCACTTAAGTTGAGATTTAATTAAATTAGTCAGTCATCTCCTGATTTAATATCTGATTGTCTCTAATGAATAAACTCTTTGTCTTAATCAATCAGTTGTCTAGTTTTAATTCTTCCACGTGCAAAATTATATTAATTAAATAACTTAATTTAATTAATTAATTCATTTGTACATTCGAACAGACTGTTTCCTTCATGCTAACCTTTATCCTTTACATGCAATCATTATTCTTCTAAGTTTCAAAAACTTTCAACTAAAGATTAAATTACTATTTAATCTTAATTTCCACCTTTCATGCTTTATCACTCACATTATTAATGACACTAATCTCAATTCATGTCAAATCTTTCAATCTTAATCGTTCGTCTATCTTTTAATCTAAGTCTGCCATTCGAAAACCCTGTTTTCTATAAATTGCCTTGACCTTCATCATTATTACTCCTCCTAAAATCTTATGACTTTTGGAAGAAATCTTAATTTTTGAATCTTCGATATTTTGCTAAATCATACTATCATAGGCTATACTTGCACACTTAGAAATCTGAGGGCAATTATCATACAACGACAAAATTGATAAGGACAATCGAGGTTATGCATGGAATTATGTAGATATTCGGTGAGATCATTCTGTTATGTGTTTAAAGCTTTTCATTGTTCTTTGTTGTTAGCGTAGGTTAGATTTGAGTTTATTGCATTGTGTTGCTTTAATCTAATCTTGTTTCCCTATGTTACAAATGTGACTCCCAATGAGCCATGAATAGAAAAAATAGCCTCCAAACTAATAATAGATGACATCTTTGATTAGTAACTCCTACACAATGACCATATCCCAAGGTAATAATCCAAAATCATCACCCAAATAACATGATACCCACCAACAACATTCAAGATGCTTCACTACTCAATTCCCATATCCAAGTTGAAATATTTGCTACATGGATAATTTTCTTAATTGCTATTTCCAACCCTACATCCTTCATGAATACATATAACAACCAATATCAAGATTTCAAGAGAATCTAAATTACAAAATAATTTTCAATTTCACTCTAAGTGTCCAAAGACACTTTTGAAGAGTATTGGAGATACATGAATAATACATAAGATGGTAAGGTAAATAGCACCTCAATCCTAACATTTATAAGGGTTTTGATTGGTAGATTGAGACCCTTAAGATAAATATAAATAATTACATGATTTGTAAAATCATGGTAGTTCTTCAAGAAAATGCATTTTTATTGCATTAGAAGGATGGGCTATAGCATTGTAGGCATTTTTTTGCTATTGGAGAACAAATTCTTCAAATTATGAAAGATGATAAAATTTCATTTTTGTAAGCCAACATTGAGATTGCATTTCTCTATTGCCTTGTGGTGGTGTAAAATCATTTATCAACATTTAAAATAATGTTTTCATATGGTCACTAAGAGTAAATACCCCATCTCTATGTTTTGGTACATTTATGCCATTCCACTACTTAAGATTTATTCCTCGTAGATATAATGTTACAAACATAGTATTTTCTCTCTCATCAAGATTAGTAATAATTCTTATAATTTTAAGGGTATTACACCATGTTGTAGTTTTATTAAGGGGGAAAATGGTCATCTATGTTAAGGCACCATTGAATGAGAGGAATTTGTGACCTTAAAATCAGACTTTTCCTTATTTATTTTTCTCTTTTTGAATAGTGTCTACTCTAAAATTAGACCTCAAAAAATGTGACACAACTAGTTTCAATAATTGTATATGACCTCTTGGTTGATGAGGAATACAAGGGCACCTCTTCTTTATCTATATATTAGATTGTGTTAGAATTGGCTATGGCTGCCAAGATCATGAGACCAAATGGAAAGCACAAGAAGAGAGAATAGAATGTGACAAGAATAAACTGTATTCTTATCAATATGATTCAATGATATGATTATAATGTACAATGTAGTAGAAACCCCTTGGTTATATAGCCAAGGTGAGATACAAGATGTCATAGGATTATGACAAGTGTCTTAATTATATGACATGAGACAACTAATCACACTTACCTAGGTTCATATGTGTTATAAGTCAAAAGATAAGATAACAACTAATGACAACTAACACCATCTAGAAAGATTCCTTCCTATGACCTAAGTAAACTTAGCAAGTGTAAATAAGTCCCTTAGGAATGAACTAACTAGGTACAAGACCTTATTTACACCAACACCCCCCTTAAGTGCAACTTAGGGAGTAGCAGATTATTATGCAAATGACACACAGATGCAAGGATGGGTCCCAACTACTAGGCCATGTTAGGTACCCATGTACATGCAAATAAAATCTCTCACAAATAGAGAAAAGGAGAAAACCAAGTGGGACAAAACTCCTCCCCAAAGAGAGATGAAATACAATAAAGAAAATGCTCTCAATGATGCATGAGAAGGTAAAAACCCCATGTGAGGAAAAAGACCCCCATAAGAGAGAAGTAGAAGAGAGACAAGGCAACCCCCCTTAATGTTGAGTCTCCTGCAATGATGGTAGAAGCTCGAAATTGAATGTTGAAGATGATCCAATAGTGTTGAACAATGTTCCTCCCCTTAGGAAGAAACAAAACCATGGGTGTATGCAGGATGTCAGGAATATGGATAGTGTATAATATCTTTGAAGCATGCTCAAGATTCTCAATGTCAATGTTGAAAGCTAACACACTCCAAACAGGTGTTCTAGGCCACACTTCTGAAGAGGACAATCCAACATCTACTAGAGATGAATGTAGAACATGATCCAAAGATAGTGATATCCCCTCTGAATACAAAGAAGCCTCCTCCATATGTTTTCCAAAAGTATCCACACTCACGCTAAACTGCAAAGAATGATCATGTAGAGAATGAGCAAGAGGGTCAAGGTGTTCCCTCACACTAACTAAAGAAGGTTATTCTCCATCAAAGAGAAGATGAATGTCATCAATGATGTCCCCCAAATCTACAATATGAGACTCCATGAACAAGTCTGAAATACGTGTTAGGAAGTCATCCAAAGTAGTCGAATTTGAAAGAATATGTATGTCCTACTACAATGAATCATAAGGAACCCAAACTGTGGAATCACAAGCATCATCAACTACAACAATAGATGGAGGAGATGAAATGCATGACTCAAGAACTGGATCTAATGTGAGAACTCCCAAGTTCAAGAAGCCAAATGTCTCCTCTGAATCATGGTTCATGCTAGTGTGATCATCAATCAAAGGAACAATTTCATCATTGAAAGCAAAATCTGCAAAGGTATACAATCGAGATGAATGATCAACCACCCCAGTAGCAATGATCTCTCAACTCTCCAAGTCTCAAATGATGATTGAATCAGGTGTGAACTCCATAGTTTTCCTATCTCCACCATGTGTAATCTGATATATGGAAAGAATATTGTTCATCAAATGAGGAACACACAAGACATCCTAGAAAGTGTTGTCCCCAAAACTAATAGATCCCTTCCTTGTTACACTCATGTATGTATTGTTTCCCATCAAGATAGGAGACATAGTACAAGGCTGAAAAGAAGAGAATATAGACTGTGAAGATTCCATATGATGAGATGCTCCTGAATCTAGAAGCCATCTCCCCTAATCCTGGACATGAAAAAGCACATATAGCTTGTCCTTCATTTCCTGATGTAGATGCTTGACCTTTGTCCCTTTTATATTGTTTTGAAGAATGAGGTGATTCAGACATTCTAGAATTCAAATCAATGTGATTCTTTTTTAGAAGATTTTTCAACTCATCAATATCCTTCTTATAACAATAGTGTTCTTCATGTCCATCCTTCTTGCAATATGCACAAGTAGGCCTCTCCTCCTTAGATGTTTCCTGTTTGGAAGAGGATTTTTTCTTTCCTTGATCTAAATGTGGATTATTCTTTGCTTTCTTTTGTTTCTTATCTGATTCTAATTCTTTCACTTGACTAACCAACAATGCATGAGATTTAGAAGTCCTGATGAGACCCATTGAGATAAGCTTTTGTTGCTCATGTATCAACATCTCAGAAAATGATGCAAATGAAGGTGTAGTATATGCAAACCCCATAGTCAATCTATGAGTATGAAAGCTAGAAACAAAAGAAGCATAATCAGGACCAAGTTTTTTCATTGTATTGTAGACCAACTGACTGTCCTTCTTATCAATTCCACATGCTTTACACTACTCTCTTAGATCATTAACCTTAGTGATGTAGTCTTGGATGTTGTAAAAGTTCTTTGGATCAAGGCTCATCAGCTCATTATCAATTTGATAGCCTCTTACTTCATCTATAGTACCATACAATTTCTTCAATTTGTCCCAAGCTTCATGAGAATTTTTACATGAGTCAATTTGGAACAACAAATCTTGAGAAACTAGTCTATGAAGACATCCAAGAGCTTTGGTATGTTTAATCATCCATTTTATCTTGTTATCTACATCTGTAGGTTTTGGTACCTTATCTTCAACATATAGAGAGTGACCTTTAGTCATTAGAATACTCCATGCATCTTGATGCCATGTTGAATAATTATATGATGTGAGCAAAGGAACCTTAGAATGATCCATGAAAATAAAAGAGCATAAGTAAATAGATCAAATCAATGCACCAAGAGACCCCCCCAAATCACTCAATCAAGAAACCCCCCAAGCAATATCTGATTTGGCACTTTATATTTAGTGTGTTTACAATTTCTAGATGCCAAAAACAACAATCTAGACTTGATCTTGGTACTTACAGATGCCAAAGTAGGCCACATAATCAAGTAAAATTTTTGGTACAAAATGAGATCAATTTGATCATACCACTAAAAAGTACACAAAAAATTATGCATTTTCAAAAAAAACTGTACCAAAAAATGTTACCGTAGGAGCAACATATGAGCCCTTGAAGTTCCAAAAATGAGGACGAAGCAACAACACCTATGAGAATCTACAAATTCTAGAAAATCCAGACACCAAAACCAAAAAATGATTGTACCACCATGTAGAGCATGAAAAATTAGCCCAAATAAAAAAAATTGCTCAAAAAAAGGAGCCAAAATGACCAAGTTATGAGTCTCTGAAGTTGAATTGCAAAATCAAAAAGCCCAACGGTGAGGGGGTAAATTTTTTCTGGGATCGTTGACGTCACTATTGATGCAAGTTGACATAAGTAGACGACGAGGCTAAATTTGATGGCTAGGGAGCTGTCAAAAAAGAATATTCTCTAAAATCTAGAATATGCTTGGCGACAACAAAATATTCCCTGGTTTGCTGGAATCTTGGCTGAAATATTTTGGATGCTCGATATATTCGCCTAAGAATCAGAATCTTCTTTATTTTCACCATTGAATTAAATGTCTATTGAATTATTGAAATAGCCCACCGGTTGATAGACTTTGGACGCTAGAATATTAATAGTCTATGGTAGATTTAAGGGCTCGCGGAGGATGTGGGGACCGCGGGGTCCACGTGGAGGCCTATGTGGCAGGCAGTGGGGATTGGAGGTACAACCAGTATCTACAACAGGTACAGTGTGCAGAAAAATCTGCAAAAAGTCTTTTGTTTCTTTTTTATTTTTTGATTTTGATTTTTCAAAAAGAAACTTTACAACAAAATTGAATCCCACAAATTTGATTTTTCAAAAAAAAACTTATTTATTTTTGAAAAATCATACTATCAATAATGATAGCGACCTGGGGGTTGTACGACTCCTTAGGAATTTTTTTTTTCCCTCACCAGACAACTACTCTGATTTGGACGATTTGATAGTCAATCTTAGGGTTTTTGGCCCTTCTGGACGTGATGGCAGGGTCAAATTTGACCCAAAATGCTCCAAAATGTAACTACCTTCTAGATTTGGCAACCACTCTTCAGCTTCAAACCCTCATAGATTTGGCCTCATGTGTCTGATTTGGATAAAACAAAAGGAAAATTTGACTTTCTCGAACCTTTCAAATGCAATGGTGAGCTTAGATTTGCACTAGCCAACTCCAATTTGATCCTGCAATAAAGAGCCAAAAATGGAACACCCCCAAATCTAGTATCTCTCTTCAGGAAAAGACTATCCAGTGGCACCGAACCCACTCTGATACCATGTTAGAATTGGATATGGCTTCCAAGATCATGAGACCAAATGGAAAGCACAAGAAGAGAGAATAGAATGTGAAAAGAATAAAATGTATTCTTATCAATATGATTATGATGTACAATGTAGTAGAAACCCCTTGGTTATATAGCCAAGGTGAGATACAAGATGTCATAGGATTATGACAAGTGTCTTAATTATATGACATGAGACAACTAATCACACTTACCTAGGTTCACATGTGTTACAAGTCAAAAGATAAGATAACAACTAATGACAACTAACACCATCTAGAAATATTCCTTCCTATGACCTAAGTAAACTTAACATGTCTAAATAAGTTCCCTAGTAGTGAATTAACTAGGTACAAGACTTTATTTACACCAACAGATTATGTGTGTGTTGTGCTTCCCTCGTACTTTTTTTCTACGTTCCTAGAAGACCCTTGTCACCCTTTAGGTGCTTGGATATAGGAGTGTTTTGTGTTGTAAACTTATTCTATTTTTTACATCATTATTCTCTTCATTGTGCCTTGATTTTCAACAATTGGGGATGATACAAAGTATTAGGGGCATTTAGGCCTCCCTTACATGTTGACCCAATTTTTATTTTCATTTTTTTTAACGTAAATTTCTTCACATGGTGTGATATAGTAGGGGATTTATGAAAATTCATATATATTATTATATTATATCTATTTGTTTACATTTATGAGTAGTTTTGACCCCGAACTATTAGATTCCCCTGTCTCATGGTGTATGTGTCTTTGTTTGCATAGTATTTTTATCTCTCTCTTCTTTGCTTGTTTTGTGACATGTTGTGGTGCCTATGTGTTGTCCCTCGTGTGTGCAAAAACATTACCACAATTATATCTCATCATGTTCTATGGGCCACAACATCACTTTCATTCTTGCTTTTCTCTCCTTAGGATGTCACATTCCTTTGAGTTTAATATGCACCATACTAGGGGGCTACCATACTGCTTTGATTTTCAAAAAGGTGTATTCAGTGGCCAACGAATCCCTCATTGAAAATCATTTATTTTTCAACAATCACATTCTTCAACAAGGATCCTTAGCAGATTTTTTCTTTCATCACAGATTCGTAAGATAGAATTTGAAAACTTTCCTTCAAGAAGGGAGCACTTTTTCTGATGAAGAAGTATGAAAACTTTCCCTTGCGAGGGAACATTCTTCCTTTTGAATTCCTTGATGAAAGGAAATCTTTCAAAAATGATCCCTTGATGTTAGAATCATTGGTGAAAAATGATTGCTTTTCAAACAAAGTGTCGCTTGAGTGGAACCCCTTTCTTTTGAAGGGTTCCTAAGGGACCCCCTTTGAAAGCTTCTCCTTCAATTGTTGACTGTCTACATGATTTTTTGTCTACCTGCGTGGCTTTTTTCTATCTAACATGTTTTTTCTATGGATTAACATGTTGCTTTGCAAGGGCACCTGTGAAGCTATTTTTCAATCAACCTTGTAGGACTAAGCACCTCTTTTGCAAGTCTCAGGACCCGTAAAGCACTTTCATCCTACGGGATCTCTTTGTTCAGCTCTATAGGACTGAGCACATGCAAAGTCCATTTTTTCACCTTTTGTAGGTCAATGGATATGTAGTGCATGTTTTTTCAACTCTCCTCAGGACCGAGTACCTATGGAGCCATCTCTCTCTCTCTCTATACCCAAGTTCACCAGATCATGGTCTACTTCCTCGATGGTTTAGGTATACATTTCTAAACTTTCACTCTACTTTACTATGCATTCACTAACACTTATGCTTGCTAAAGTGGGGGAAAAATGTAATGGTGTGAATTTTCACCCCTTCAAAATTCCCCATTTACACCCCTTACCTTAGAAAAATCAAACCTGATGATGCTATTCCACGTCCTCCATCTGCTCTTCATTCATTTGGCAGTTGTTTGTAGTGTTAGTGGCAAAAAAATTTTTGAGGGTGCTAGTGTGGTGCATGAACTTCTATGCAACGCATTACCATCTTGACAAGATTCTTGCCTCTAGAATCCATAGAGGCATTACGATTCTCCATTGGTGATGAAATGTAACATCCCTATTCCCTTGACCAACCTCAAATGACTCCACTTGCCTCCCTTTCACCTTCAAAACATTATCTCATTCTTTCACTTCATCTTCTACACACTCATTCAATCTTCTTCACACCTCTTGAGCATTCTAACACTTCATTCACTACACTTTCACCATCTTTGAAGCTCCAAGTTGTTATCCTATTGGTTTTACTCCTCTCATTGTTGTGGAAATGTTGGTACTCACAAGCTTGCAAGCTCACATCTTCCTTCATGTGTATTGAGAGCATCTTGTTGGGAGGTGATATGCATTCATTTAGCATCGTTGTACATTATTTTAGTAGCATATTGTTGTTAGAATAATGCATAGTACTTCCATTTCAATACTTTTTATCATATTTTCTCTATCATTACTATTTTGGCTATCTATGGAGGTGGGAGCACCAAAATGGAGGTTTGATTGTGGGAAGCCCTGAAACAGTCCCAACATTTTTCCTCATTCTACGGTGTGTAGGTACTTTGTTTGTGTGGAGCTTGCGGGAGGCTTGATTGACCATAAGTTGGATTTCTACCACCCTTGCTTGTCATTTTTTTCTTAATCAATCCATCTATCAAGTTAAAGTATTCTTCTTATTGTTTCAGTAGTTTAGTTATTTCATGTTGTCTGTTATTATATTATACTGTACTTGCCAGGTTGTTTGTAGGTTTCTTTAGGTTCTTAGATTGCACTTTATGTTCTTTGTCTATATGAATTCCAGTGTGCCACACCATCATCTATCTTCTACACTGGAGTCCTTTAGTAGAGAGTTTCCTAAGTTGCATTCTAGACTTGGGAACTTATAACTCCCTGAACTCTTGGGTTGACAAAAGGAAAGTGACAAATCAATTGTCCTTCCTTTTCACCCCCTTAAAACATCAAACTTATCATAAAAAATTTCTTAGACCTTTTTAACTCATTCATCCTTAGCTTGAGGTAGATCAGGGCAGCTGATTGTTCTAGACCCTCCCATGACCTAGGGTTCTGAGCAGTGAGTCCCCCTCCTCTACACATATCCAAATTAATATCTAAATTTAATAAAGTTAAATTGTAATCAAATTTAAAATATTTAAATGGTCCATAACCATCTTTCATTTTCAATTAATATACTATCTTTTTAAATATAATAATTGTATTATAAAAATTATGATTTTATACATATCACCTATCCTCTTCCACAACTTGTGTGTAGTAGTCTCTTCAAAAACTTAATTAATCTTCATCAAACACATATGACAACTTCTTTTATTTTGAAACAAACAACCATTTATCTCTTTTTTAAAGGAGACCTTCATCTCCAACTTCTACATCTTATATCTAGAGCCATTGGATTTCTAAATATCCACATGAGAGGTAGACACCACTATATATAATCATTTTCTTAAAATCTACAAAATCACACAATACAAAATTCCTCTATGAAACCAAAAAAATTCAACACTTAATAGAAATGTACCCCTTTGTTTGTAGAACCCTAACCTCTAATACCAAATGTTGATACACAATGTGATATAATTGTAATAAAATATTTTGAAAGTGTATGCAAATTTGAAATTTGTTTACTTAACAAAGATTTCCATATGATTAAAATTATGCGATTGCAAAATCAACAATAAAAGATAAATCTATAAACTATAGATAACATATGATTTACACATCCATAATGTTGGCAAGAGACACTGCACAAGTCGTTTGGTGTTGTCATTGATGGAAACCCTAGTCAATAATCCCATCCACACCTCAGTATTTGCTTATACCCGAAGACGGATTGAAGATGTGTTAATTTTCAAAGCTAAAATAGGGCATCCAACATAAAAGGTCGACTAGATGAGTATAGTGTATTGTGGATCTTCGTGGCATAATTGCTTAAGATGTTTTGTGTTCGAGACATGTTGTTTTGGGTCCTTACTATGTTTTGGCCGACATTGATAATTGTTTATGGATTGGGCCAACAATTTGTACATGTTTCATATTTTGTTAAAGCCGACATGTAGTTGTTCTAATATCTAGTTTCAGATATATAATTGATTATTCATATCAGGGTATGTGCAGGATCATGATGGGCCAAAAAGTGGCGATATGATGGGTATGTGTAGGGCATGCAGCTGACAAATTTTTTTAACCCAAAATTGATGAAACGAAAAGGGTTTTTAAAGGAGATTCCCAAATTTTCACTAATATAAATTATGCTTTACTTTGAATTTAATAAATAATTATTATTCATTTTCTATTTGAATTATGATTAAAGTCCGATTGATAGGTGATTAAAAACATCTATAGCTTTCAAGCATTTTTTGAATCAAAACATGGTCACATTTTATGCTTCGCATACTATAGGATTAAAAAAGAAAATTAAATTTCATGAATTTTTACCAAGTTAAGGTGGCCAAACATACAAGTTTTAATATTTTTAAAAGTTGTAATACAAAATTCATAATTAATTATTTACTTGGAAAAAATTACAAAAAATATGCATCACATTGAGACATGAGTCCTCTACTTATATCTAAAATCTTATAAAAAAATATTATCATTTTATTGGGTTAGGGTGGTTAGGCAGACACCTACTTCTTATTTTTTCCCTAAAATTTAAGTACTACTGCATTGAAATTTCAAATTTTCACCAAATAGATTTTTTGTTTAAATAAACCTAGTAGTTTAGAAATTGCATTCAATTTGCTACAGATTCTATTCTTACATATTTTTGAAATAATATAGATAACTTATTCATATTTTTATGTCAAGTTTCCTAACTCTGATTTTTGTAAATTTTTGCCACTTAAGGGCCTATTTTTTCCATGATGATCCTGCACATACCCACCATTTTGATACATGATGTGATAGTTAGAAGGATTATAGATCGAGTGTATGTAGTTTCACTTGAGCAGAACAAAGATTGGTGATTCAGATTAAATCAGACATAGTTTCAAGAGCAGAATCAGATAGAATGTGAAGAAAGCAGTCAATGTACTTAACCGAAACTATAATCATGCATTAAAGAAGATGTTATCTCATAGTTTATCCACTCCAGTTGTCTATGAATGTGATTGTAAGACAGTAAGTCTTCTTTTGGGCAGTAAGCCTTTTGTATTTGAGCAGCGAGCTCTAGGCAGTGTGCTTGAATGCATGTGCATTCCATTGTAAACACTTATTTTGAGTATACTCATCTTGTGGATTAACCTCCACTATGGTTTTTCCCCTAACAGGGTTTCCACGTAAAAATCCTTGTGTTATGGTGTTGTGGTTGATTTCCTTGTGTTCTTACATCTTTCTTTTGATTCAATGCTATAAGTGGTTTAAAGATCAAGTTAATAAAGTTAAATTTTGCAGAACATTGATTCACCCCCCCTCTTAGTGTTCCTTGATTCCAACAATTGGTATCAGAGCCTAGTTCGTTGGAAGAAGTTTAATAGCTTGAGGAAGATCCAGGAAGGTGATTCAATGGATTCCGGTAGTCTTCATCAACAAATTTTGGTGGCACTAGATGATCTTTATCAGTCCAAATCTGAAGTCCGATAATTGCACGCAAGCCTCATGAATGATGAGAAATTCATTCAATAATTGAAAGATCAAATCAATAAGTCCAAGGAAAAGAGAAATGATCTCTATGATCATCTCAAGCAGAAAGAGAGTAAAAGCATGGAAGATGATCACCTAAGTCAAGCCTTGAAGGAAAAGACAAAAGAATGTGAAAAGCTCACTAGAGATAATGTTGTCCTAAAGCATGAGATGAAATCTATTGTGATGAGGATGACCAAGGAGATTGAAGAGAAAAAGAAGAATGAAGAGAATCTTACTCAGTCCTTGAAAGAAATATCTTATGAATGCAATAGAATTAATGGGGGATTCAATCAACTGGAGCTTGAAAGGCAATAATCCAGAAACAATGAAGAAGAGCTTGAAAGATAGATTGTTATTCTCAGGAATGAACTTGCTACTACAAATGAATACAAGGAGAAGTTCAAGATTAGCTCAGCTAAGCTTGATGAACTAATTCAAAGTCAGAAGATTGGAAGTGACAAGCAAGGTCTTGGATATGAGAAAGGAGAAAGCTCCAGATCTGATCAAAGGAAATTTAGCCCAGGAAATTAGATGAGCAAAGCTAGAAGGTATCTGGTAAGACAACCCAATGCTCAAAAGTTCAATGGATATTATTTTTTTTGCAATAAATTTGGTCATATGGCTTCTCAATGTAGAAGTAGAATGAATCCAAGTGGTCCATCATTCTCTATTCAGTGTTTCAATTGCAATAAGTATGGTCATAAGTCAATTGAATGTAGAAATATGACAAACAACTTTTTCAATAGAAATGTTAGATGTTATGCCTATAATAGATTTGGCCATATTGCTAACTAGTGCAGATCAAGAGAAAATCAATTGAATAACTAGCTTGGACAAAGAAATGTCGTGCTATAATTGTAACAAATCCAGTCACATTGCAAGATTATGTAGAAGCAGGAAGGTTCTGATAAACAAAAGGAAAAATATGCAAAAGGATGATAAGGGAAAAGGAAAAGTTACTACAAATGAGATCAAGAATCAAATGAAGAAGACATGGGTGAAGAAGAGTGTTTCTGATGCAGGAAATGAATTCGCACCAGAATCTAGTGCTGGAAATTCCTCCCGGAATTAGTTTAAGGCCTTTGGCCTAGGGGGAGGTCTTAAGAAAATATTTTACCCCTATGCCGATAGTTCGTACCAGAATGTGGCAAATTGCAATGATTTCATTAATGATCTATAGATGTTTTGGGAACACTTGTGGAGGAAATTTATGCAGAATTGAAGGTCCGCAGAAGAATTTTCTTTCACAGACTATGAAAACAGGGTATCCGAAAGACCTAGGGAAAAAGCATTTATTGCAATAAAAAGTTAGATGTGTGAATGATAAAATGCTACTTCTATTCCTCATTCGTCACATTGCATTTCGTGAAAAAGAAGTTTGGAGAGCCCTGCAAGTGAATTTTGGTGAGATACAAGTCTAAAGGTGATTCAGCAAACAAACCCTAATATGGCGAAAGGTATTTATTTGCAAAACTTGTGAACTTGAAATTTTTGGAAATGGCCACTTCATTAGTTGTTGATATTAAGGATAGACTCCACCCAAAATTCAAATGGCACCCATTCAAATCCATTGAGACAGAACCATTAGGTGCATTTTCTTCCATTTTGTATGGTGTTTTTCACATTGAAGATATTAGGGCATATATTCATGCAAATTTTGAGGAGTTAGGAAATTCCCAATTGTTAAATTTGTAAACAAATCACATTGTGGGAGAAGATCTTTGTGTAAGGCCTAAATTTAAGACTTTGGAGGATAAGTTCACACAAATTATGAAGTTTCCTGTGTTCGATGAAAATTAATGGGTCTAGTACATACTAAGTTGAGTGCATGCTGAGTTCATGTGGTTAAATCACCCCTTCAAGATCACAAGAGAAGCTATAAGCACTGTTACTTGTTTGAATTCATCAGGTGGGTTGCCCACATTGAAATTTGTGAAGAACTAAACAGTCACTGAGGCAACCGGTTCCACTTTCGACAAAAGAGCCATGACAATCAATGACATCATTGAATTGGATGTAAAATTTTCTTCTATGGTTATTGGATATAAAATCTATCACTCCAACTAGGATAAATCTATATCCGATACTGCAATTTATGCAGCTTATCAAATTATCAAGGAAAATGCAAAGTATGACTTATGTGAGTTACTCTAGAGCCAGCTAATTGAAAATCTTGGTAAAATCAAGAAGGATAAGAACTCTTTCAAGTATGGAAATCTGTTGTTATGTCTATTCTTCTACTTCATGAATGAAGTTCCAGGAGTTGGTAAAGTGAAATGGGAAGGTGACGGACCAATAGTTGTTCAAATCAGAGACATCTTATATAGAATTGGTGATAGCAAAGCAAGGAAAACTGCTATCTAGGGTTACTTCAAAAGCTTCCAGAGTGAAATGTAAGCTAGGGAAAGGATTCATAAATCTATTATGGAAAAATATAAGGACATTATTTGCTTCATGGTTGACATTGATCAGTGTTTGATGGAAGCAACATAACCTAGAATAGTTTGGATAATGCCTATGGGATATGAGATTGAAGAACACATTTTGAAGCTGTATGCCCAGCACTTGTTGAGTAAACCTCAGGATCCAACAGAAGAAAGGTTTGGTGCCTTTGAAGAGAAGAATATACAAGTGCATGCACAACTAAAGAAGCCTATGATAGTCCGGAAGGTGAGAAAGGAAGTTGAAGCTTTTGCATAAAGCATCGACATATCAGTTGAAGCAATGAGGGAAGCTAGGAAGAAAAGAGAACAAGCTAAAGAAGGGGAGTCTGCTAGAACTAATTCAACTAGTCTAGGAACATCCTCTGCCAGATCTAGATCTATAATGAGCTCTACACCCCCATCCAGTCCTACAAAGAAATCAAGCCCAGTAAAATCTCAAGTCAAGAAATTCAGAAGAGAAAGAAAGAGGAAGAAGGATAAAAGCATAAGAGTCTATGTTGTTGTTGAAGATGATGAAGAAACTGAATCAGATGAAGAAGAGAAATCAAGTATAAGGGCACAAAGGCATCAAAAGTCTCTAAGGACAAGCCCTCCGGTGAAGAAAAAGGTGAAAACTGATAGATCAAGTATGACTATAAAGGAAGTGGAAAAAGTTTTAATTAAGGATGGTAATCTCAAACCACTTTCTGAATGGTATGACACTTTTGACAGTGTCGGTTAGAGAACTCTTGAAGAAGCCACAATAAAATATTTGAATATTTTCAATATGACTCTCATAGAAATAATGTTAGAGTTACCTAAAGGTTTATATGAAGTCATAAAAATGAGGAGAGTAAATGCAAGAGCTAAAGATGAACGAATGAGAGAACACGTACTTGTCAATCTATGTCTGGTAATATCAAAAGAAGAAATGAAGAAAATCCTCAACGATGCTAAAAAGGATTTTAAGAGAAAATCAAGGGTGAATAAGCTTATGATCGGGCAGACTGAGGAAGTAGAAAAAGACACTGAGAAAATTCTTAAGGCAGTTATGTTGAAGAACAGATATAACGTTGTCTCTAAGAAACTCATGATGAAGATGTTCCATCTGGTCCAGAAGTTCAAGATGTTTGGGCTAATATTGAAGAAGTGAAAGAAGACACAATTCAGGACACTCAAAATCCTCTAGATATGCAAGTTACTAAAATTCCCATGGAGACTGAAGCCCCTAAAGATATGTCAGTTGAAGAAATAGAGATTCAAAAAGCCAAGCAAAAATCCATGATTGAAGAAAAGAAGGCTGAGACAAAGGAGGTTGCTATGGAAGCAAGAGACACTGCAAAGGCAGTAAAGAAGTTTTTAGAAGAAAAACAGGAGGTGTTTGACCCTAAATTGGTTGAAGGTCCTATCAAATTGGCCACTCTATCTCCTATTCAGAAGTTGAAGGTAGCATCATTTGCTCAGACCAAGGCAAGGGAGGAGATATTGAAATCTCACATTGAGGACAGTAAGCTACCAAGTCTTGCATCTGGTATCTTGGAGAAGATCATGCCCACACATGTCAATGACTCATCTGATTCTCCCTCCGGTCAGCTAAAGAAACTTATCAACTCTATAAGTACTCACTTTGAGTCTCTTGAAAATTCAGCTGAGGATAAGGTCCAAAAAGAATTTGATGCAAACAGGTTCAGTAGATTGAAGTGTATGATTGCTAATGATAAATCCTTATTAGCTACCTATGAAAAGAACATTCAAGGTGCATTATCTGAGGGTGGAAATATCTACAAGTCATGCTTACCCTTGTCAAAGTTCATTGAGGTCACTAAGAAGAAAATTAAGGAATATGAGAAATAGTTAGCAGATATTTCTCAAACCTTTGATCCTCTAACCGTTTTTGTGGGTAAGCAAGAAGGTCAAGTCATATCCCTACTTGAAAAAATTAAAATTTTGAAGCATGAAAAAGACAAAATTGTTGAAAGGGTATGTGAGCTCAGAGGACTAATTGGTCCTAAAATGGAGACAATGCTTAGTGCATTGAAGGAAGCACAGGATGTTATAGCTGTCAGTGATCCAAAAAATCTTGAGTCAGCTGAGATGCAATCCTACCTATTATGTGGTCACATGACTATTTTGGAGAGTCTCAAAAACGATTGGAACACTAATTTAAGCCGTTGAAGAAAATTTTTGCATACGTATTCAAGTCCATGTAATTTAGAAAAGCATATATGTACATATACAATATGTTCATAGAAATTTTGTATGATTTTTGGTATGCGGATTCCCGTCTTTTCCATTGATGTCAAAGGGGGAGTGTGGGGTAGTGAAAAATTTCATATTCATCTCAGGGGGAGTTGTGATTAATTTTTTTTTGAAGTTTTGAGGATTGCAGTGTATTAATGTTGGTACTGATTTCGACACTTAGTCATTTTTCACTAAGTGTTGCCATCAATGCCAAAGGGGGAGATTGTTGGCAAGAGACACTGTACAAGTCATCTGGTGTTGTCATTGATGGAAACCCTAGTCAATAATCCCATCCATACCTCAGTATTTGCTTATATCGGAAGACAGATTGAAGATATGTGTTAACTGTGAAAGCTAAAACAAGGCATCCGACAAAAAAGGCTGACTAGATGAGTATAGCGTGTTGTAGATCTTCGCAGACTAATTGTTTAAGATGTTTCATGTTCGAGACATGTTGTTTTGGGTCCTTACTATGTTTTGGCCGACATTGTTTGGTCCACATTGATAATTGTTTATGGATTAGGCCGATAGTTTGTATACATTTCATATTTTGTTAAAGTTGACATTCAGTTGTTCTAATCTCTAGTTGCAAATATATATAATTGATTATTCCTATCATTTTGATAAATGATGCGAGAGTTAGAAGGATTATAGATCGATTGTGCACAGTTTCACTTGAGTAGAACAAAGATTGGTGATTCAGATTAAAGTAGATAGAGTTTCAAGAGAAGAATCAGACAAAATGTGAAGAATGCAGTCAATGTGGTTAACCAGAACTATAATTAGGCATTAGCATATGCTTTCTCATAGTTCATCCACTCAAGTTGTCTATGAATGTGACTGTAAGATAGTGAGTCTTCTTTTGGGTATTAGGCCTTTTGTATTTGAGCAGTGAGCTCTAGGTAGTGTGCCTGAATGCATATGCATTCCATTGTAAACACTTATTTTGAGTATACTCATCTTGTGGATTAACCTCTATCGTAGTTTTTCCCCTAACAGGGTTTCCACATAAAAATCCTTGTGTTATGGTGTTGTGGTTGATTTCCTTGTGTTCTTGCATCTTTCTTTTGGTTCAACGCTATAAGTGGTTTAAAGATCAAGTTAATAAAGTTAAATTCTTCAAAACACTGATTCACTCCCCTTCTCAGTGTTCCTTGATTCCAACACATAAATCCTTTCAAGAAAAAGCTCCACATGTGAAAGAAGAAAAGTATGTATTAATCTTCAAAGGAGACAACAACACTCTAACATCACCAATGTAATGTAACTAATTTCATAAAACTACTATATCAAGTCTCCTTTTATAGAGAAATGAGAGATTAATACCATAATATGGTTTCCCAAAATAATGTACAATCAAACTATGGTAAGATGAAAAACTTCCACATCCAAAATGAAGAGGCTCTTTCAAGAATAGTAAATGTAACTCCCAATGAGCCATGAATAGAAAAAATAGCCTCCAAACTAATAATAGATGACATCTTTGATTAGTAACTCCTACACAATGGCCATATCCCAAGATAAGAATCCAAAATCATCACCCAAATCACATGAGACCCACCAACAACATTCAAGATGCTCCACTACTCAATTCCCATATCCAAGTTGAAATATTTGCTAAATGTATATTTTTTTTAATTGTTATTGCCAACCCTACATCCTTCATGAATACATATAACAACCAATATCAAGATTTCAAGAGAATATAAATTACAAAATAATTTTCAATTTCACTCTAAGTGTCCAAAGACACTTTTGAAGAGTATTGAAGATACATGAATAATACATTATAAGATTGTAAGATAAATAACACCTGAATCCTAACATTTATAAGGGTTTTGATTGGTAGATTGAGACCCTTAAGATAAATATAAATAATTACATGATTTGTAAGATCATGGTAGTTCTTCAAGAAAATACATTTTGATTGCATTAGAAGGATGGGCTCTAGCATTGTAGGAATTTTTTTTGCTATTGGAGAACAAATTCTTCAAATTATGAAAGATCATAAAGTTTCATTTTCATAAGCCAACATTGAGATTTCATTTCTCTATTGCCTTGTGGTGGTGTAAAATCATTTATAAACATTTAAAATAATGTTTTCATATGGTCACTAAGAGTAAATACCCCATCTTCATGTTTTGGTACATTTATGGCATTCCACTACTTAAGATTTGTTCCTCGTAGATATAGTGTTCCAAACATAGTTTTTGCTCTCTCATCAAGATTAGTAATAATTCTTATAATTTTAAGGGTATTACACCATGTTGTAGTTTCATTAAGGGGACAAATGGTCATCTATGTTAAGACACCATTGAATGATAGGAATTTGTGACCTTAAAATTAGACTTTTCTTTATTTATTTTTCTCTTTTTGAATAGTGTCTACTCTAAAATTAGACCTCAAAAAATGTGACACAACTAGTTTCAATAATTGTTTTTTCTTGTTTTCTTTTCACTTGCTTCTTCTAACCAATCAAGATTGTTTTCTAATTGAGGAAGTTTGTTATCTAATACATCAATCTTATCTCCTATAGAGTGCATCGTATTCAAAGAGGAATCAAACATTCTTTGTACATCATTACCAGTTTTCCTAATGAATTGTACATGATCTAAATCACCATCTAAAGTTCCCACTAATTTATTTTAAAAAAAATAGAAAGATGATCTATATATGGTTGTACACTTTGAACATCTCATAACAGATCATCAAATTTTTCTCGGTGATGTGAATTATATCTTACTATGTAATTCATGTGCTTAAACTTAGAGGATGTCTCCTTTTCTTCTATAGTTGTTGGTTGGAAAGCATAAGAGAAATTAACAATTTGTCCTTCAATTTACTTGCAATGCCCCTTTATGGGTGATCATTTACTTCCTCTATAATAAGTAACATTGTTTTCTATATAATATTCGAGAGAATTTTTTCTGTAAAAGCGAAAATATTCATTGACAAATCAATGTGAGAACTGTAATTAGCAATCTCATTTTTAAATTTAACAAAAATAACCTATCTCCTTCTCAAATTATTCCAATTTTTTTTAGATGACATAGAAACCCATAGCCTAACCAAACCCATAACCTCCATTGTGGAAGATATTGAAGGGATCTTTTAGCCAATATGTAGAAATGTGCCAAACATATTAGACCATAGAGTGAAGAAAGGAGACCAACAATTTAATTGTCCATGTTTAAGATTGGGATAAAACTCATTATACTTTGCGATCATTTATGTGAGATAGAAGCAGTGTTCGACAGGGATGCGTCCCCCCCAAAAAATATGAAGTTTTCGAGACGGGGATGTTTCCTAGACAAGGAGACGCCTGAAAAACGTCCCCCGCTGTCTCCAAGTCCCCCTGTCGTTTCCTTCCATGAGGGAGATGTTTCCCTGAAGTTTCTCAAAGGGAGACCCCTGGGAAACTTGGGACAGAAGACAATTGGTAAGCATGTTTGAAACTTAGCTTGTCTTGTATCATAAGATAGAGGTTATAAAAATATTCATTGGCAACGCGTGGTGTTGGTAGTTATGTCACTCATGTTCCTCGTGCCTTTGATTTGAACGATGTAACTTCATACGTGCAATGACAAATAAATTACACAAATTACACGTGGCACTAGTACAATACTGTGAAAGGAAATTTGCGCCATTTTAGGGAATAGCATGCGCTACGTTTGCACTTCGTGGTAAATAGGTAGGTTAAATTAACGTTTTTAGATGGATCTCTTTCTGTTAAATAAATTTAGTTACTAGGTATATTTATATTTTTTGATTGGATATTGAAGATAGAAATATATAAGGATTGTAAAAAATTATAAGGATTATTGTGTAAAATCAGTATATTTATAGAGTTTGCAGTTTTTTGGATTAGTCTGTGTAATTTTTTTCTTATCAATGTTTTAGATCACACTACATAATCTATCATCAGGATGAATGGCGAGAGAAGATAATTTATGTTATTTTTGTATTATTAGTACTTTTGTGTTATTTTTATTTAGTGATATTCATTTTGATAGGAATGTTTTAATGTAATAATAATTTATTGATAATTGGTTTATGTTTATGTTAAGTTTGGCTTATGCTTTGATTCACTTCAATCCTAAGGGGGGAATAATGAATCAAATCTACATCATCATCAATTAGGCCATTTGCATGTGTACATATGGTGTCTTAAATACTATAAGTGGTCCAAGGAGAAGCCCCCACATGACACCAATGGTTTATATCCAGTATCCTAGATAGGGTACACAATTCATTGTTGCTAAACCAACCAAACAAGGAGTTTGACCAAGGAGAACCCGCTAACCTATTGATTTGGCAAGCTCCTCAATGACATCTCTAAGCTCCAACTTGATAAATTTGGATATCAAGGCAAAGACAAATTCATTTTCAAGCACACATTCTATTATTATAATCTCATGTAGTACAAATCAATCTCATGTAACATATCAAGTTTGTGGCAATCATAATCAAACTCATATCACTCAAGATTAACCTTCATTGTTTTTATTCCACCCCAAGTCCCAAGATAGTCATTAGGCTAAGGCCATTAATTGTTTAGAGGTAGAAAATCAATTCAAAACATTTTCAACTCATTTCTCCATCATTGGTTTCAAAGCTAAGTGCACCTAATGCTCATTTAACTATTGTATTTATTCAGTTCAATTATAAAGTCCAAACTTTATTACATAGGTTAATTCACATGCTTATTGATTATAATTATTTAATTAGCCTTAGATAATTTAAGAAAAAAAAAATATTTTCCTTACATTTTTGGTGAACCCAATATTTTCTTACATGAACTAGGATATTCCCTTAGGGTTTATTATCCTTCATTAGGTCTCAAATTTTAATTTTTTAGTCTATTTTTTTATTAGATTTTCCTATGATTTAGTTATGCTCTTGAATGTTCATTCATTGCTCTAGACTTCATTTAGTGTATTTTTTGTCCTTGCTTGATCATATCCTACTCTACCCACCCTTGGTTTGTCCTCTAGGCTTCCATTTTAGATCTAATTATTAATTATTTTTAATTTATATCAAACTTTAGGTCATTCTTATATCATTTGTTTTATTCTTTAGGGCCTTGATCTATTCCATTTGACCAACTCTTGATTGTGTATCATTGATAAATTTCATACCATGGATTCTCATTGGCCATTTTCCTTAGCCTCAATCCATGTAGATATTACTAATTTGGACATGTTTCTACACTTTGTAATATTTGATCCTTCCATCCTTGACTCTCATGTCCTTTTATCCTATGGATGGGGATTTCTATTCTATGGAGGCATTATTTCATGATGTCAATGTGGTTTTTCCTGCTTCACTAGATCTTGTTATTATTTCCCCCTCTCTTTTAGATACTCATACTTGTCAATGAGCTTCATGTTTCTTCCAATATTTGTATAACTAGTGATATGCAAGAGCATGTTGATATGTTACTATTGAGAACCTTTCATTCTCATGCATTGGTTCGTGTTGGTGATCATTTATCCCTAACCTCTCATGATACATCCATGGACATTCATGTGATAATGTTATAGTTATCATGGTGTATTTTTGTGGGACACCACATAATGGTAATGACAATGAGTTTCAACATCAAGACACATAATGTTGAGGTGGGTGTGATACCATGCCCATGGATGTGTACTAGGTAGCCTTAGGGAGGCCATGACAATTTAAAAATAGGTGGTTTATGAAGGTTAAGTGAACACCTAAAAATTCATCAAAGATGAAAAGAAACATGGTTTGAATCCTTTAAATAATCCAAAGGAAGGATTAGAAAAAAATCCCTAAGTTGGAGGGATCTAAAAAGCTGTCCTGAGTGAGTAGGAGAGGAATGAAGTAGAAGTTTTAGTTTTTGAATGTGTCATAGAGGAAGATGTTGCACCATGGGTAGAATTGCTTCAATAATTCACAACCAAACTAGAAGAATCAATGCAAAATTTTTATTGAAAAATGAAGAATTATGATCATAAGGCTCAAGGAGTAATTGGCATAAGTCAATACAAAGGGTGTAGGATAAGAAAACCATGCCATGATAATGATAATAGTTAAATTTTTGAGTATTGGAAACTTTCCTAATAGAGGAGTTGAAGAATGAAAGGAGAATAACTATTTGAGCAAGAGACTAAAAGGAGTAGAGCAAAAAATAATAGTCCAATTATTAGATGCTAGACAAAATTGAAACTACCTAGGATAGAAATATGATACAATGAAAAGAAGATTTAAGATTGATAAGAGGAGTGGTGAGATAGAGACCATGCTCATGATGTATTAGTGAGAAGAAGTGCATGATGAGTCCTCAAAAGAAAGGGTTAATCTATAAGGCCCATTACATATAGGACTTATTAAGAAATTGAAAGATAAAATCATTCAATGGATGTTGGGAGAACATCAAAATGGAAGAGAAGAGGCATATAGAGAGTGAAATAACCAATATGATAGAATGATATCACAATGAGAATGTGATAACTAAAAAATGTTCCAATTTTGACTAGTGAAAGAAACAAGAGAAATGTTTGAAGTGTTTCTTGAGGAGACTATGGCATGGTTGATGCTTGAATGTAATGGTTGAATAGAGGATAGATGGACATATACATACTAAAGTTATTTAAAGGAGTGTAGTTCAATGTAAAATTGTTTGGTGGAAGCATTGGTTGAAGATGCCAAAATATGAATGAAGGAGAGGTAGGAACCCAAGTTGATAGAATTATCGAGAAGTGATTTCAAAAGAAGCATATGAGTCGAAATAAGTTTGGTGGAATTAAGATAGAATTGAAAAATTCATTGATTAGAAGTTAGCTAAAGAAGATAAATGAAGGAAGTAGTTAGCTCAAAGTGAGGCTACACTAAAGAAAAAGTAGATAAAAAGATTCTATAACACTATTAAATAGTGCTACTAAGGAGTTTCAAAATGGATTAAAAATAATTGGAAGGTAGAGGAGTCTCAATAAATAAATAATGAGTTGGTGAATATCCATTGGATAGTATATTCCAAAGTCTTGAAACAACAAACTTTAGTAGAAATATGAAAGGATAATTGAAGCTAGAGACTATGCTAATTATAAGATTGAAGAATTTAATTGGAGGGACCAATAAAATGTAACTTATCAATTTGTTAAATTGAGGGGAATATAAGGGAATGTTTCAAGAAGCATGTTGGTTGCTCAATGAGGAAAATAAAGGCTAACAATGGTAGAGATGTTGTATTGGGAAAAAGTACACTATGGAAAGCCACACATACAACTCAAGAATATTCTCAATCTCTTGGTAAGGTTGACTTCCTATCTAAAATAAATATTATGCTAAATGCTAATCCAGTTCTTGTGGATAAAATGGTTGAAAGGAGATATAATGTTAGAAGGAGATAAGAGTTCAAATAAATAAAATAAAAATGGTGGGTAAATTCATACTAAAAAAGGTGATTAAAAAAACCTCCCTTCATCACATAACTAATAATCATTCATAAACATGTTGATTATTTATGGTGGGGTTGCCTCAAATTATGTTATGCAAACCTATCCATGGATATCATAGATAATCCACTTCTATTTGGGGGCATACATGTCTAAACATAACACATATTATAAAAATAGACTAGGGGTAACTCTCTTAGATGAGATATAAATAAAAAAGCCAAAAACAACTCTTCTATCAATCAAGAGCCATAGGTCATTGATTAGTTATATATTTCTTACAAAATCTAAAAGGTATAAAAATAATAAAATATACCTAAAAATGTTACAAATGAGTAAAAATCCCATATATATAAATTGCCAAAAATAAGCAATATCAGCCATAGATATAATGGATTTACTCCAAGGGAAAAAGATAACTAGCATGCCAAACCTAAAATGTATTTCCTTCTTATATAAATTGCCGCACATGGTTCACAAATGGGGATGAAGTTATATTAATTATTAAAAGGAAGAAAAAACAAATCATAATTTATTGTCATGTTAAACTCCAAGAGATTTTATCAAAATCTAAATATTGTAAAAAAAATCACAGTGTTTTTATAGGGATTTATATTGGTAGAATCCAAGAACTTATGATGAAGAAAAAAAAGAAGATGAACTAAATTAGAGAAAAATATAGAAAAATAATTAGAGGAGGTAGATAAATCCATAAATATTTTGGTTCTCAAGGATTCGAGAGAAATGTAGAACAGCCAAATTTTGGTGGATTATTTAATAAAATTTCTTACCTCTTAGTCTCAAAGCTAGAAGAGGTGAAGGAAGAACCAAAACCTTCTTTCCTAAATCCGATCCCAGTTTTGAGGGTGTGTTATGGATGGATATTCAACCAATAGGGTAGTTCTACTAATTAGGCATTTGTTGTGAGCACCAATATCATAAATTTTGTAGTTGGGGTTTCTAATGTAGGATCATCCTCAATCAATTAGAAATCCTTTTCCAACCAAAAATATTCTACTTTCTATTCTTTTTTCCTCCTTTTTCAAGTTTTCACAATATATTTAAAGTTATATTTTTTCTTTAAAATAAGGTTGTGAGAGTTTAGATATTCTTATGCAATAGTGAAAATGGATTATCTCATGACAATTTCTCCACACCTATGCACACTTAATTTCTTCCAATTCAATCTCCTTTGAAGATTTTGTATTGGGTGATAATTGTTTTTTTATATTACATCTTCCATGAATAAAAATGACTTTGAGTTCATTTGTAGTTCTATAAAACCAATGGTTCAACACATCAACCTACTTTACTCTTCTTATTCTACATTATTTCCTTTTACACTTATTTGATGATATTGAAATATTTTATGCATAGTTAAGAGTTTGGAAAAATTGCTTCACACATATTTACACAAGCATCATTTACAATAAGCTACATAAAAGACAATACAAGGAAATTGTGTGCATAATTTTTGGTCACTCCACATAAATGTACATTCTTTAATCACACCACACTATTTCTTAGAAGTTTAACAAAATCAATTGTAGCTCCTACAACACTTTTTTTATTATGTGTGACTTACACATGCATCTATTTTAACACTCTAAATTTGACACCATATATTTCATACATGTGGTAGTGTGATCACCATTTCATACAATCATCCAACTAAGAAATAATGACCATATGAGAGGATGGAGCTTCCTCCATGATGATGATCAATCACTAGTCCATGACCTTATTCTCTAATGAACATATGGAGTAGTATAATTGTGACACCTACTTCATATCTATTTCAATATGACACAAAATAACATCCAAGCACAAGGGAAAACATACACAAGATGTGTCCATCAAATAAGAGGTACAAGGCCTCAACTAATTGAATCAATAACCAGTTGATTTTACACCAAGGAAAGCTTCCCAATGCAAAAGAGGGGATAAATATCAAATTATGATGCATATTAGCTCAAGGTGAGATGATATGAAGATTAAGGAGGTCCAAATATTTTTTTATTATTAAGAAACCTTCTTTAGAAAATGTTGAAAAGTACTTGTTGTCTCAAGAACAAAGGAAGACAACATGCCAAGAGGAGAACAACATGTCAAATAGACTCCAACATTCCAAGAGGCAACTTGTGAACTGCTTATAAACTAATGCACCATGATGTAGTCCTTGAGGTGTGCTATAGTCCATTTTGCATGTTATAATCCTATTAAAGTGTCTAAATCAAGAATTTTCTTGAATTGATTGCTCAAGATTAAATTTTAGTATTCTTAAGTAAATATAAAGATTAATAAAAATAATTATATAAAGATAAATCCATGTTTCTCCACCTATTATGGGCATAGAAAATGAATAAACATCATTTCAATGCATAAAATCACAAGATAATACCTTTTAAGTTAAAATTTAAAATTAATGTAGAAAAATATTTTTCCTTGAGCATATATCCTTCAACAAGATTTATCACTCACAAGCAATCCAATTCCCAAACCAATCCACTCCCACACACTATCAAAATCCAACTATAGAAATTTGTATGGATTTTATTTCAAAGGAAGAAGGATTGTGTTCCAATCCAAAAACCTAAAATGATAAGTGATTTGAAAATAAGTGCATTCTCTTCCTTTTATATATTTTTTCCATTTTCCTTCTGAGGGATATTCCAAAGAAGGTTATTTTTCATAACTTAAATATTTCATTTAAGATTTGCATATTATATTTCTTTCAAATATTAAATGAATTACCTTTGCACCAAATATTGAATAAAGCTAATGATTTAAACTTATTTTAAAAATCAATGTTTGTTCATGCAATAATCTAATGAGCAAATACAACATATTATCATTTCAATTTGATATTTTCCGATAGCCATATGAGATTGAATTGAATTTAAACTAGACTAAATTATAAACTATAGCAATACTATTTCTTGTAAGCTAGTATTATATTTCTATATAACAATGAATTTTCTCTTACTAGAAATAAAATATCCAATAACTACTTTTCAATAAGGTGAAAATATTAACCTTTTAAACTCAAATCATTAAACATTCCACAAACAAGAACTTTAAAATAATTAAAAGACAATATAAGAAGGCAAAACAACTACACATAAAGCACTCACTCATTCTACAAGTTTGTGCAACTTGCAAATTCTAGAATCACCATCAATTTAAATCTAATTTTATAAATAGATCCATGAGACTCATCTCACACTCAAACCAAGTGATATAGAGGTTAACACATATTCTAACCCAAAATAACCATCTACAACATAACTACCATGGGTAAAACTATGAACCTACACACCAAAGTGAAACATTAGGCATATGTGCACCACATAATAATTATCAAAAACAACATAAATCACCCAATGTGGTATAACTCATAACATGATATTTAATCACCACATCTGATTGTAAATAATCTACAAATAGCATTATATGGACATAAGATGCATAGCCAACAATGATTCATAATGATGAATCAAATTTAGCAATCACGCCTACATAAAATATACTAATAATAATAAAGTTGAAGTATTATAATAATTTGAAAATATAAAAGAACAATGTATGTATCCCATAATATAAAGTACAAACTATAGATGCTAAGATGAAACCTCATCAAGAACACATTGATGGTCATACAACACATCAAATTTAGTGATAAACATAAAACATCAAAATAAATGCATCTAGAATACACAATCATAGCACCTTGATGGTATACTACAACCCGAAATTTGATACAATGGATTATAACACATGTATCACACAATACACTATCAAATCACTCAAAACAACATATAATAAGGAATTAAATATCACACAAGTCATATATGACAATGGACATTATGCTTGGGAGATTATAATAATTTCTATTGAGGAACTAAGATATGCATAAGTGTACCTAACAATGTATTCTTTTTAATCATCTCTCCACCCAAGAATTATCATATCTTTTACAAATTGTAAGATCACTAAATGATCTTTATTTCCATTTTTGTTGGCAAGTTCACCATGTTGCAAATGTTATTACTATGATAATAAAGAAGATTTAAATTATATCATTTCTTTCTCCATATTTTTGCATCATTTGAGTGTGTGTTGTTTTGAGCTACTGGTTTAGACAATCCTTAATTGGAATCTTGGACCTTTCCCTAAATCAAGGATGAAATGAGTGATTGAGTTAAGGTAATGTAGGTACAATACTATAGTCATATGAGATGTAATATTGTAATCATTTTTCTTATTGATATTTTTATGGAGTCAAATATATTTGTGGGTCATATAGGATGGGAACATGTGATATGAACGTACCCTTTGTATCTTAGGTAAGAATGTATTTAATGATTTTGTCTTGGTAGTGATTGAGTTGGTGGGTTCATTATTATAATTGAGGGGGTGACACAACTTTAAAAAAATTCATCTACAAATGTATGAAGGAGTTAGTTGTTGAGAGAGTATTATTCATTGTAATAGACAACTTGAGATAGAAGTATGCAAGAGTAGGTAGCCTTGACAAATCTCAGCGACATACTTACCTACCAAGTACAAGGTGACCCTTACAAACCTATACTTGTGAGCTAGTACATTTCTATTTGATTTATCTTATTTATGCTATTATAACGTTGATGCATATATGTACATTATGATGTAAATGATTATATATGAATAATATAAACAATAGTAATATGAAGTATCATATTATAGATTAAAATTCTCTAATTACATGTACATCTTAAATAATAACATCTCTTAAATAACAAATAACTACTTTTTCAAGATTAATATTTAATATATATAAATTTGAAATATTAAAAACGTTTGAAAATTTTAGTTGAATGAATTAATCCTAATAGTGAGCAATACAAATATAATATTCTTAAGTAACATGTGGATATTAGGAAGCATGCGAAATGAATATGGTGTCCATAAAGCTGCCAATCGAATTGGAAAACCATTGATTTGAAAATGATTACAAGCATTATAAAGTGGGCACGAAAACATGTTAATTTATTTATTTATTATAAAGTGTTAATACTATTTTTAACTACAATTTAAAGTGGAAATATTCTCTTTGGATTAAGTGCAAAAGGATTTTAGGTTCACATGTTTCGGACTGTACCCATCATGACCTAAAAGCTAAAAGATACATTTCATAGAAACAATGTATCTATATTAGGTAGAGATCCAATCTCTTTATTATTATTATGGTGGAAGATTTTGTTAGGGTAATTGGTATCATTGTACAAAATTTGTGATAAGAGAGGTACAAATATGGACATTTTAGACAAGTGGATGTTCTATTTTGCTGATTATATTTTGACACTTTTTAAGAAAAAGAAGAATGTAGTATTTTGTTCTTGTGAAAAGTTATATATGGAAAAATAAATGATATATTATGCGACTTCCATTTATAAAATTGAGGCGACAAGTCACACAAGGAAGGAGAAAAGATGCGTTATGTCTCTTCCATTTATAAAAGGGAGGTGAAAAGTGACATAAAGGAGGAGAAAGTACACACTATCTTTCTTCCAATTTAAAAAGGGAGATGAATGACTACAGGGTTCTTCATAGGACAATTATATGTCATACCTACTTGATTAATGAGAGGAAGATTAGATGTTGTACTTTCACATCTAGATTTGATGAAGAGTAATTGTATGTTGTATTATCTATTTTCCTAGCTCAAATAGTGTGCTATGTTGTAGCACTTTATTTTATGAGTGCCACACTTTAATAATTTATTTATTAATGGTTCAAAATTAAATGAGTGGCACAAAATAATTTCTATAAGCATGGATCATAAGATTTTGTGGATCACTAATCATTGGAAATTGGGAAGGCGATATTACTATTCTTAAAGCTTCTCTCTTTCGCTTGGTAACTTAAATGCAATTTTTTTATGGCACTATTCTCTTTGGAAATATAACAATTTTAGAATCGAAGACATTGAAGGATTTTCTTGAGTGTTATGGAATGACTTTGATTCAATTCATTACTAAAGTGAAGTTAAAAATATTTGTCTTTGATATTGCTCTTGACTTCAATCAAGATTAGTATATATCTTAGGGTTTTGTGTAGCCTCTTTTTCATGCAAGCACCTAGCTATCTCTCTCTCCCTAGGAATTTGTAGATTTTGGTAGGGTAATTGGCGTAGGTATCATTATAGAAAAATCATGATAAGAGATGTACAAACATGGACATTTTAGACAAGTGGGTGTTCTATTTTGTCATTCATATTTTGATACTTATTAAGAAAAAAATGAATGTTGTATTTTGTCCTTGTGAAACTCACACAAGGAAGAAGAAATGATACATTATATTACTTCCATTTACAAAAAGGAGGTGACAAGTCACACGAGGAAGGAGAAAAAATGCATTATGTCTCTTCCATTTATAAAAGGGAGGTGAAAAGTGACATAAAGGAGGAGAAAGTACACACTATCTTTCTTCCAATTTAAAAAGGGAGATGAATGATTACACATTTTTTCATTTTCCAAGGGTTTGAATTTATATATGGAATGTGAGATTAGATTTAGGTAGGCAAAGGAGGACAATTATATGTTGTACTTTCACATCTAGATTTTATGAAGATCAATTATATGTTGTATCTTTTATTTTCCTAGCTCAAATAGTATGCTATGTTGTAGCACTTTATTTTATGAGTATCACAGTAAAATAACTTATTTATTAATGGTTCAAAATTAAATGAGTGGCACAAAATAATTTCTATAAGCATGGATCATAAGATTTTATGGATCACTAATCCTTAGAAATTGAGGAGAAGGTAATATTATTATTCTCAAAGCTTCTCTTCTCTCTAGATTGGTAACTTAAATGCAATTTTTTTATGGCACTATTCTCTTTGGAGGTATAACAATTGTAGAATCCAAGACATTGAAGGACATTCTTGAGTGTTATGGAATGTCTTTGATTCAACTCATTGTTGAAGTGAAGTTACAAATATTTTTCTTTGATATTTCCCCTCACTTCAATCAATATTAGTATATATCTTAGGGTTTTTAGTAGCCTCTTTTCCATGTAAGTATCTAGGTATCCCTCTCTCCCTAGGAATTTATAGATTTTAGCTTTGGGAAGAAATGATTAAGAGGATTCTAGACCACCTTTTGGCCTAGAGTCAAAGCTTCCTTGGTTTCGTTGGTCATTTTATTAAAATTATAGTAGTTTTATAAGTGATCCCCATCTTTATTTTGTCAATTATTTAGATCCAAAGGCTAGGCCAAGTAAGATTAATAACATTGATAAGAACATTCTTTGGTAAGGCATAAATGGAGAAAAAATTATTGTTGCTCAAGGGGGAACAAGTATGTTGTCTTAAATCATAGGTGGAGTAGATATCAAGGATTTAGATTTACATAATCAAACATTTAGCTTGAAGTTGGCCTAGTTTTCTCAAAATATCATAGAGTGAGTTGGTGCTCTCTTTTGAAGTTAAAGTATTAAGGTGAGAAAGATGTCCTCAATTTTTTAGTGAAGATGATCTCTATAAAGGTTATTCTATTTGGAATTTCTTATTCAATTCCAATGATGTAATTAGCTATTGGATTTCCTTGGGTTTGGAGCTGGTCACATGAACGATTTATAATGCAAATCTTAGCTAGGTAATCTCACTTTGTACGACACAATGTTTCAAATAAGATACCCCTAAGGTGAAATTAGCTCTTGGATTTCCATGGATTTGGGTCATGGACACATGAATGAATTCTAATGCAACTATTAGCTAGGTAATCCCATTTTTTGCAACACTTATTAAGAAATTATATTTGGAATTTCATATTCATTGCTAAGGATGTAATTAGATCTTAGATTTCCTAAGATTTGGGGTATGGCTAGACATGAATGATTTCTATTGCAACTCTTAGCTAGGTAATCCTACTTTGTGCAACATTTAATGTTTCAAAGAAGTTTTTATTTGAATTTGGAGTAGAAAAATGTGTAAATATTATTTTCTATCAATTTTGGATATAAATTTCTTTTGATCTTAGAATCCTTTAATAACCTTCCTTATTTCGATCAAAATTTGGTCCTATTTAAATCTTTGAAGTCTATAAGGATTCCTTGTCCTTGAAGGGTGATTGAATCCACTTGATTGGTGAGCCGTTTAGGAGATGCTTGGTTTGGAAGAGGTGTTCTCCTTTATAGCATAGATATTTCATTTTCACGAAGGATTATATAGTGAGGTTAATTTGGTGTATGTAATATTTGCATAATTGTAATGTCTTTCCTTGACTATAATCTTTGAATGAGCTCTTAATTTATTATAATATGGTCAAATGGGGAATCTATGGCTATTCTCCTTATACTTTAATTTTTTTACTAAAAAATGATGGATTGTCTTGTTTTACACTACCACTTATGAGTGAAGATTTAGAATCAAACCATACAATTAAATAGATTTAATTAGATTTTCCTAGCTTCATTTAAATAAAATTTATGAAATTGGTTGAAAGGCTCAAATAACTTGCTCACTCTATGAAATATTTCATTGATATTCTCTTTAAGGAGTATTTGATTAGAAACAAACAATCACATTTTTTAGGGGGTCTCTTTCCCATGTGAGAATTGAGGAAAAACTCAAGGATCTCTATAAAAGCATATTTTTCTCTAATATTCAAGATGAATAATGGGTTTATATTATATAATAATATTTTCATTCTAGAACATTGGAATATATATATCCCTAAACCCATCAAACTGTTAAGAGATAACATATTAGAAAGGAAAAACAAATATCTAGGCTTGGGGGTATCACTCTTCATTTTGAAAAGGTTAAGGATGTCTAGCTTAAACCTCTAGCTAGTTTTACTAAGCTTAATTTTGATGGGGTGTTAAGGTATAATTTAGAGTGTGCTAGTGTAGGTGTTATTATATGATCAAAGAAGTGATATTTTATTTAGGTTTCCTCTCTCTTTATATGTAATCATACTAATAATGAAGCTAAGTGGGATGGGTTGATGATAAAATAGTGTTGGATTATTCATTTTGAGTTCAAAGATTAGTGATAAAAATAGAATATCTTATTTTTATGAATGAGATTTATAATAGCTTATTCCCTAGACAAAAAATTAGAATACTTTGAGAGGAAACCCAAGGATTATGTCACCCTTTCAAGAAAGTTTTTTTCTCTCATTATAGATGAAAAGCATATTGAGAAACAAAATTTTGGCTAATTATGGTGTGAATAATATGTTGGAAGAATGAAGAAGAATGGCTAACTATACAATTTTGTGTTGTCATTGATGTCACCATGTTATACAAGTTGTGACTACAAGACTAAGTCATTGTTTGATCTGGTATTTTGGTCTGGTATCTAAACTGGTAAATAGTTTACACCCTCTGGTATTTTGGTTCGCAATCCTCCACAGTTGATAGTTGCTACTTGTGGTTTTGGGAAATAGTCTATGGATATTGAAAGCATGTACATTCAAAATCTCTCATGCTCTAGTGGTTGTATGGTGTATCGGATCATTCTGTTGATTGCATTTTTCTATTAAGCTTATCTCTGGCCGACTTCATGGATAATTTGTGATATGGTGAATTAATTTTTGTACAAATATATGTGCGACCTATCTTAGGTCTATTCTAACATGATAAAGTGTGCTACAAATTTTGATTTATTATCTAGAAATATTTTGTGAAAGCCTAAAGCCAACAGTTGGTGAATAAGAGTTGCATCTAATTAGGCCGACCTAATTAATGCTTGTAGATGGATCGAGTATATATATTGGAAAATTCTTAAAGATTGATATATATGATGCAGTTGTAAATGCAAATGTGAAGAAGTGTGAATATGATGAAGTTTTTCAATTCAATTTACTGAGCTTCATTGGAATTGAATCAACACTTGTTAGGTGGACTCTCATCAGTTCATTTCAACTGTGAATCCAATTTTGTTTTGTAATCCTTTTGTAGGCAGTGAGCCTCCCTATTGGATAGTGAGTCCTTTCTGTAAGTAGTGAGCTTTTGTATTTGGATAGTGAATCCTATTATAAGTAGTGATCCCTTTGGTAGTGAGCCTTATATATTCAGTTTTGGAACTACTTTATATTGTGAGTTAATCCTCACCGTGGTTTTTCCCTTATTGGGTTTTCCACATAAAATCTGGTGTTCATTGTGTTGATTTTACTTTCTATTATCTACATTTCATGTGCATACTTAATAACATAATAGTGTGGTTGTGAAGTTGATAAGTGTTAGGAGTTTTATGTTTGAATTTGGTGACAACTGATTCACCCCCCTCTCAGTTGTCTTGTGCCTTTTAACAATTGGTATCAAAGCTTTGGTTCCTTGGTGAAGAGCTTAACCACTTGAGGAGGATCCTAAAGGTTGATCAAATGGATGATAAAGAAGAACTTTGAATTGCACTTGAAGATCTTGATAAGGTTGAAAATGAAAATAGGGACTTGAAAGAAAATCTAGATGAATCAAATGAATGTATCCAGAAACTCAAAGAGTAGCTGAAGAAATTCAAGGAAAGATATAGAGAAGTGAGTGAGTGGCAGAAACAAGAGATCATCTGATTGAAAGTGCTTGTAGAAGAAAATAAGAGAATTGAAGAATGCTTGAACACAATGGTGCAGAACAAGTCTAATGAATGCACTAGACTTGAGCAAGAGTTAGTAAAATTGAAAGTAGAGCTAGAGAAGGAAAAACCCTATGAGAACAACTTCAAGTCTAGCTCTGACAAGCTTGAAGAACTGCTTGCAGGACAAAAACCAAATAAAGACAAAGGTGGCTTGGGAAATGAACCAGGTGAAAGCTCAAAGGACAATCAAAAGACTAAAGACAAAGGGAAGTAAAAAGGAAATTCAAGAAACTTTGCAAGGAAACCACCTATGATACAACCTAATGCACACAAATATCCCTCTTTCAAAGGTTTCTATTTTTCATGCAATAAATTTGGTCACAGGGCAACAAAATGCAAGAGTAAGATGAATCAGTTTTCTAGCTCCTTCTCTGGAAAATGTTTTTCATGTAAGAAGTTTGGACATAAAGCCACTGAATGTAGATCTTAGGTGAAAATGATTAGTCGAGTGATGATAAATAGATTTAATAGAGGAAAAATGAATCAATCCTTTAATGGATATTACTATATCTATAAAAAATTTGGACACAAAGAAAATCAATGTAGATAAAGGATTAATGGAGGTCAGACTAATCAGAAAAGTGTTTTTTGCTATAATTGTAACAAACCCAAACATATCTCAAAGGTTTGTAGAAGTAAGAAGGGAAAACATTCTGTTTTGGTAGAGCAGAATGAACCAGTAAAGAAAATTGATAAAGAAGAAGTGAAGTAAGAGATGAATAAGATATGGAGGAAGAAAGAGGAAGAGCCAAAGATGATAGATGTGTCTGTGCCCTCATCTGGTACAGATAATTCCTCAGGGAATTAGACCTAGCATGGTCTTAGGGGGAGCATTAACAAAAAATTGTACAAACCCCCTGGATAAATAGTGTGTCAGATGTTGGCATGAGGATATATTGTAAAGAATGAACAGACAAAGGTTTTGGAAAAGAAACCAGAAGAAAACATGATGGCATGTTCTTTTGTGGATTGATTTAGGGTTTATAGTTCTGAGAAATAAGGGTTTTATCAACTTTTTGAAGTCTGCCACATTTAATGTGAATTAAGGAAAATTGATGATGTATAAAGTAAAATTCCTAAATATCTTTGATCACTTGTGCACTTGAAGAGTTTGAAAGGTGTTTTGGAGCGATCTCAAAGGGATTTGAAGAAATTTGAAGGAACTGATTATGGAAAATTAGGAATTATTTATTTGTTTACAAAGGGAAAGAATGGAAAAGGAAGAAGTTTCAATTGAATGATAATGAATTCAAGAGAGATAAGCATGAAAATGGATAGAGGATCATGTGGCAACATTCTGCTAAAGTTGAAAGTTATTAAATTGGAAGAATTTGATCATAGGAAAATGAAGGAAATGGCACTAGGGTTGAAGACGAATGAATTATAGAGCATAAAATCCCTAGGTATGGATTTATGGGAAGAATTTCCCTAGTTTGCAAATAAAGAATTCATGTTGTTCTTGTTAAGTCGATTGAAGAATGACAACATTATGTTGGACAAACCCTACCTAATCACGAAGGAAGCGATCGAAGAAATTACTGGTTTATGCAGTGTTGGGGACCTCCCTGGGAAGAAAACCATGAAATAAAAAGATGTGGAGGAACTTACTAGCATTGAAAAAGACCCTCGATCTCTATTGATAAACACTCTTGCAGATTCCACTGTAAGGTATGTTGCATACAACATTTCCTATCGACATTTCCTATAAAATCTATTTCAGAAACCATGAAGGTTCGACTTCGGCTATTGTTGTATATCTTGCACACATGATGGTTAAGGAAAACAAGCAGTTTGATTTGTGTAGCCTATTACTAGAAAACCTAACTAAGAATTCCTGAATGTCGTTGATTGAGGGCTATCCTTTTTGGTTTGGATCTATGCTTATATGTTTGGCATTTTACTTTTTGAGCTCACTACTGGGAAGACAAAATGTTGAAAGGGAATCTAGTATTCTTGTTGGAAAACAAGTTAACATATATTTGGAATCATTAGTGGATAATGTAAGTGTTTGGAATTTTTAGAGGATGAAGTGGGTTCATCTCTGGTAAGAAAGAGTTGAAAGTTATCATTGGCGAGTCCCCTCCAGAATCTAAAAGAAGGAAAACTTTTTTAACAAATGGCTTAGAAGAAAAGAAGAATGAAGAAGAATTTATGTTTGGATCTGACTCATTTGATCCAGAGGATATATGGATGATGCTAGATAAAGGTGAAATGAAGAAGATTGGTGAAATGTGGAATGCATTCTCTTTGATTGAGAGGCTTAAAATTGATGATGTACTGGTTGATTGTTTGCTCAATAGAGGTATCTTGGTTTCATATGTGTTTGATTTCTTGCCAGATGATCTAGTAGAGATTATTGAAGAGAGAACATTGTTGGAAGGACCCGAAGGTCATAAGTTCAAAGCTATGGTTGAAAGAAGATGTACCAAAGAAAAACAAGTGTTATCTAAACATATGAATGAGACAAGAGAATGCATCAAATAAATATCTGACATCTACCAGTATTGTCTCTAGTGGCCAAAAGTTGTTGAAAATTTCAGAAGCAAAATTGAAGCCATCGAATCAGAGATGAATAGTATTGGAAATTTTTTTGATTTCTTTAAAGACAAGGATGGAAAAAAGAGAATAAGAGTTGGTGAATTGCAAGTGGAGTTGCTGATTACTCAGAGGAAAAGAGAAGATATGGTTAAAACCTTATGGTTGGTTAAGGAACTTGTTGAGGTTCAATTGGATCATCTCTCCAGAATACTCTCTGGCACAAAAGATTGTGAATGTTAATTTCTATCTTTAGACCAGACATCCTCTTTTACACAATTGTCTTTATTGGATGGTATGAGTGCAAGAATGAATTTGGTTGTGCTTTCTTGGAAAAGGATTCTTCTGATCATAAGAGACAGGTACAAGAAAATATTTCATGTAAAAAGTGTCATTTTCACTTGAATGTTTGAAATGGGGAGTTGGAATCACCTTTGTATATACCGTACACATCCTATTTTTTGGTGGCCCTTTGCCATTGATGTCAAAGGGGGAGAGAAGAGTACCTTTAAAGGAGTAAAAAGGAAAATAATGATAAAGGGAAAGAATGTTGTTTTTGTAAAATTTTGGCACATGTTGCCATCAATGACAAAGGGGGAGATTGTTGGAAGAATGGCTAACTATACAATTTTTTGTTTTCATTGATGTCACCATGTTATGTACAAGTTGTGATTGCAAGACTAAGTCAGTGTTTGATTTGGTATTTTGGTCTGGTATCTAAACTGGTATATAGTTTACACCCTCTGGTATTTTGGTCTGTAATCCTTCGAAGTTGATAGTTGCTACTTGCATTTTGGGAAATAGTCTATGGATATTGAAAGCATGTACGTTCAAAATCTCTCATGATCTAGTGTTTGTATGGTGTATCAGTATTGTTTTGCTGATTGAATTTTTCTAATAAGCCTATCTCTGGCTAACTTCATGGATAATTTGTGATATAGTGAATTAGTTTTTTTACGGATATATGTGTGACCTATCTTAGGTCTATGACAACACAATAAAGTGTGCTACACATTTTGAATTATTATTTGGAACTATTTTGTGAAAGCCTAAAGCCAATAGTTGGTGAATAAGAGTTGCATCTAATTAGGTTGGCCTAATTAATGCTTGCAGATGGATCAAGTATATATATTGGATAATTCTTGAAGATTGATATGTATATGATGTAGTTGTGAATGCAAATGTGAAGTATGAATATGATGAAGTGTGTCAATTTAGTTTACTGCGCTTCATTGGAACTGAATCAACACTTGTTAGGTGCACTCTCATCAGTTCATTTCAGATGTGAATCCAATTTTGTTTTGCAATCCTTTTGCAAGTAGTGAGTCTCCCTATTGAACAGTGAGTCCTTTTTGTAAGCAATGAGCTTTTGTATATGGACAATGAGTTCTATTCTGGGTAGTGAGCCTTATATATTCAGTTTTGGAACTATTGTATATTGTGAGTTAATCCTCACCATGGTTTTTCCCTTATTGGGTTTTCCACGTAAAATTTGGTGTTCATTGTGTTGATTTTACTTTCTGTTATCTACATTTCATGTTCATACTTAATAACAGAATAGTGTGGTTGTGAAGTTGATAAGTGTTAGGAGTTTTATGTTTGAATTTGGTGACAACTAATTCACCCCCCCTCTCAGTTGTCCTGCACCTTTTAACATAATAATCCTTCACAACTTTTCAGACCTCCTATTTAAATACCTATATGGGGATTTAAACATTAATTTTAAACCCCTATAAAAAAATTTAGTTAATTAATTCAAAAGGGGTGTGTGGCCCTATATCATGTTAGGTAGTGTGGGATATATTAAGGTAGAATTAAGTATTTCTCATGTTTCATGATAGTGAAATGGATGCCCTTAAGTGGTTCAACCTTACAACATTTTTGATGTAGGTTTGGCATTCCCAAAGACACATTTAAGTTTAATATCATCCTTCAATGGTATAATGTAGATGTTGCATTCGATTATATACTCTTTGGTACATAGAATTACATTGATAGGTGTTTATTTATGGTTTGTACCTAGACTCTATTATATTTCACCATGACATATAGAAGGAAGATTTAAATAATTTTTCCTTTGTGTTTAGTATCACATAATCATTTGTGCTCTATTTTCAATAGCTAAGATCTTTCAATTTAGGATTTATGAAGGTAATTCTTCATTAGTATAGGATGGGTCTTGTAAGTAATCCTTACTCTAAGGAGTTAATTAGGGAATCTTTTATTTGAAAATTGGAGGAAATGGTGTCAAATTCTACTCACAAGATATGGTTGTTTCATGGTTTCTTCCCCTCCACTTTAGGGATTATAAGGTGTGATGTGGTGGTTTTGATTGAGTCCTAAAGTGTAATTTTCTTAGTGGAATTAAAGACCCATTTGGTGCTCACAAATTAGGGTTTCAAGGTGTAGTCACATGTTTAGTATGAATTATATGAGGGTAAGTGCACCAAGATGGTTCCCAGAAAGGGGGCTTAAGTGGCCACTTTTTTTCTGAAGTCAAGAAATGCTGACCTTGGACATGAAATTGAGGATAGTTACACTCAA
>VDFB02000017.1:365890836-365954270 GCA_007258455.2 Sequoia sempervirens | reverse complement strand
GGAGAGAGTCAAAGAGTGCGAGAGAGGGTGGGAGAGAGTTGGAGATAGTGGTTAAGTGGGAGATAGGGTGGGAGAGAGTGAAAGAGTGTGGGAGATAGGGTGGGAGTGGGTCTACACTATAAATCTTAAGAAAAAAAATTATTATAACGCAAGCATGTTATTAATAAATATAAAGATGGCCATTTAACAAGAAATAATGCGCTCACATTATAACGTGAGTGTGTTCTGTATTGCACTAAAAATAATAAAAAAACACAATATACCTGTGATGTCAACCCATATTCTGCATATTCCACATTCTACGCGTGCTCCCACAAAAATTAACTTTTTGGTGATTGAGTGAAGTGTGCATGCATGATTTTTAGATTCCACCACCTTTTTCATGATATTTCCATCACCTTTGCATGAAATAGTATAGTTTTCATGTTGAAAGGCATATAATATGAATTCAAGTTTGAATTACAGTGATAATTGATATACAATTGAAGTTTGGAGGGGAACAAGCTTTTGAAAAAGTCAAATTTTTGAGGAATTTGAGGAAAGAAGAAGCAAAGGCTACATAATTGGGTAGAACTCCTCCATTTGAAACTTTGGTTTTTTAGGTATGTGAAGTCTTTGTACATTTTCTTTCATTCTATTATGGATTGCTTTCATTTTTGTTGTTTTGCTTATTCCATGTTGATCAAATTTTTTGTTTGTCATGTTACAACCTTAGGTTGTAAATGGAAATTTTAAATTACACAATTCTATACACTTTCCTATTACATTTTTAAACCACATCTCTTTGAGGCGTTTTATTAAATTTAACAAAATTGACTCTCTTTTTCAGCCTTTTGTCTAAATCTTTCCAAAACACCTAAGAAATAAAACATGGATTCAAGCACCCATTTTAGAGTTATTCAACATATCAAATACTGATGCAGAAAAGGTGGAGCAACACAACAACCAACCCAATTTGATCAAATGCATGCAAAGAAACAACCTTCAAAACTTCATTCTCCCAAATTTCCCAAAACAATATCCTTTGCTTTTTAGGTCTCAAAATTCATCCAATGGACCTATCTTTTAGAGAAGGCCATAAAAGGTCCAACACATCATCCATTTAGCATCCACTTAGACCCCAAGTATAATGCCCAACAAATCACATAATGTTCCCTTGCAATAGTATGGAGTTTCAATAGGTTACCCTACCCAAAGGCTACTAGATTAGCCCCATTTTACAAAGGAGATCTCTCTTAAAGACTCCATTTTTACTCCAAAACAATGGATAGTCATTTGATATGTTCTAAAACAAAAAAATCCATGGTTAGTTCCCAAACACAAACATTCTAAAGTGTTGTCTTAGCAAACCCTCCTTTTACATGCTAAAACCCAAGGGTTTATTGAAATTCATATGCCCAAGCCTTTCCAGACCCCTAAAAAGCATCAAACACCTTCCAAATACCCTACACAAACTTAAAAGTTCATTAGATCAACAAGTTCTTCATCATTTTGACAAACCCCACCATCTAGCCTTCAAATTCACAAGGAAATTTGACTTTTCCAGCCCTAAGCATCACTCCTACTCACTCAAATGAACACACCTACACAAAATTGACCCCCAAAAATTTAACCCTACCTATTATGATCCATTCCACCGAGTTACAATACCTACATAAGGTGAATGGATCAAGCTTGCATTCTTTGTACTCTCAAACCCTTAATTTATGAGTTACATAGGCAGTCTTTTAAAATCTACTCTAAAACCCACAAAACTAAATGGTTAAGCCTCCAATCTGATGGAAATCATAGTAGACTCACTCCACTATCATTCCCAATTCATTTCATGCCACAATATTCACTGTACAGACTATTTATTGCCAACAAAGTTCAGAAAAATAGGGAAAAACGTGGAAACAACAAAAAAATTCATTCAAAATTTCAAATGGAATCATGCCAACCTCCCTCCAACGTTTACATGGCCTTTTTTAAAGGCACTCCAACCTCTACAACTTCCTAAAACCACCTTACAACTTCCCTTTACCAACTTGACCTTTCAATTTCCTTTTTAGTGCAACTTTGCTTTTTTTTCTTTTTTTTGCAATTTTTTCACTTTTTGACACTAAAACTGACTTTCAACCTATTATAATGGCCTTATGATGGCCTCATCACAATAATTTGACCTTTACATTGCCATCTTATAGGTATTTTCATGTTTATGCCATTAAAGGCTTCATTCCATCATATTGACAACATTTTCCAAGACATGGCAACTTCATAAACCTATCAACCTAACATGACTCAAAACACTTCCTAATGGTCTTTTGAGACCTTATTACATCACACTCATGATTAAAAAGAAAAAAATCATCACTTGACCACCTAATGGTCCTAGCTATCCTTGGTGCTCTTGTACCATACATCCGGCCATGAAATTTTTCCAAGTCTCTTGGAATTCTGCAACACCTTGACCTACAACAAATCTCTGATGATCATCCTTGTTCCTTCAATTTCTCCCTCATGCCTTCATCTTCACCTTAGGCTTTTCCTTTTCCTTGCAAAACAATTCCTCTCTTGACTGATCACCTTGAACCTGCAGCTTTCTTCTATGTGCTATCATCCATGGCTGCATCCAATTACTCCTAACTTGTTCCATGGTGTCGCTTACTTCCAAATAGTCCACTCTCTGTCTTTTTATTTTCACCCTTGGCTTCACCTCCATCAACATGATCATCAAAACAAGGAAGTAATAAAGCACTCCCTTCACTCTTTTCCTCTTATCCATCCTCTTCACCATCTGCTTCAGGTTCTCCCATCTAGGAACCATTGCCACAATGGCATACAATTTCCACATCAGTACTCTTACCCATCTAGGACCATCCACTATCCTAGCCTCATCTTTTTCTTTCTTCTCCATTTCATTTGGAGATCCCACTCTCACCTTTCCTCTAGCCTTCACTTGACCAACCTTTATCAACATCTCTCCCTTAGTCTCTTCCATCTTTGAGTCATTCAAACACTTTGTATTTTCAATTTCACCTTTTATGGTGACTTTACCTTCTACAAACTCTGCCTCAAACCTTTCCTTTTCTTTTTTCCATTCCACTTGATGCATCACATCCTCTGATCTCTTATCCTCCACTGAACTCTTTTCCAACATTGTATTTTTAGGCTCTTTATCTTCGTGTCCCTTTAGTGGACCACTTACTGCATCTACCATGCTTTCCACGCACTTATCTTTATCCTCAACTATCATACATTCTTCCATGGGCCTTTTATCTAGGCTCTTTGCAACTTCCATTTTTATGATATGCATCAAACTTTTTTTCTTGTCTTCATTTTCTTGCCGCCTACATGGGTTCTTTGCATCTAGACTTTGAATCAAATCTCCCTTTACCTCTGTATCTTCTGATTTAAATGTCACTATTTCTACAATGCTTGTCTGCTCCTTGTCTCTCTTTATTTTTAGGGGACACATCACTGCCCCTATCATAATTTCTTTATTCTTGACAAGCCCTTCTTGGATTTCCTCAATCCATCCACACTCTTTTACCTCTACCTTCTTTCCCTTTGCTTCTGAGACTTTCTCATCATGTGGTCTTCCATATTCTTTGTCATCGGTTTGTTGATTTCCATCTTGCCCTTTCATTGGACAATCCATCTCTTCCACCATGACCTTACTAGGCCATTCTCGCCTCTTCTCCATCTTGTCTCCACTTATCTTGCCTTTTCCTTGCATTAGGGTCTTTTCCCCAAGGTTCTTCACATAACATTTCTTTTCATTAGGTATTCATACCTCTATTTTGACAGTATTAGACTATCCTACACCTGTTCCTGCCTTTTCTTGACTGAAATTAGTCCTTTTCTTGTCTCCAACCTGCTTTGCAAACATGTCTAGATCCTGTATAAGGATTCCCTTTCTCTTATCAGTATTTCTTCATCCTTTTTCCTTTCTAACATTACTCCTTTGTCTACTTTTGCTACCTCAACTCTTTTCTTTATGTAAGTAGCTGCACCTTCACCATGTTTATCTTCCTCATGCCTTAGGAACTCCTTCCTTCCCATCATCACTATCCTTGCCATTTTGTCTTGATCCCTGTCATCTCCCTGCAATGGGGTTAACTTGAACTTGATTCCATCTTTCACAATATCATACTCGAAAACAAACCATTTCAACTTTGAAAACTAACATTTGAAAGAGGTGACAGTTGGCCTCCCTCTTTAATAGACTTTTACAAACCTTCACTATTAGTTAATTTGACTTGACTTAGCACTTTTTGCACAGGTAAAATTATTCATCATTCTGAAGAAATGAACTGTTAAAAGGAAAAAACTAACAGATGATCAGCTCCAAGCCTTCAAAGATAAAGAGAAAAAATGGATGAGGGAATATCATGAAAAACATAAATTGGGAATGATTGATGAAAACAAGCCAGTTGAAGAGGAACCTTAACTATCAAAAAGAGAAAAGAAATTGGCAGCACTAAGGGCACGAATGCAAAAGAGTCATGCTAGGGGAGATGTAGATACTGTAGTTGGAGACACACCCTCTACCGCAAGTGAATACAAAGGGACACCATCTACCACAAGTGAGTATGGTTGGACACCATCCACCACATCTGAAGTTGAGAGTACATCATCACTTGGATTTGATGAACAAGGTATGCCATCATCCCCACGTGAACCTCAAGGTATGTATTCTATTCCACCCTCGGTCGAAGGTACGCAATCTAGCCCACCTCAATTAAATATTGATGAAATTGCTAATGTTGAGATGTATGTACCTAAGAGAACACCACCTAGAATTTTTCACATAAAGCCAAATTTTTTTATTAATATTGATGAGGATATTTTGCAGCACATGGAAGGTAAGATTCCAGAACGCACTTTTTTAAGATATGCTGATAAGATTTGGAAAATGTTCTTTGAAAGGCTAAATGAGACTAGAAGATGTCAACTATTTGTTCAAATGATGTGAGGTTTAAAGTACAAAAGCATCATGAAGACTCTTGGATTGAGAACATCGAATGAATCAAGTGAAAACACTATTGTGAAGAATCTAATGGATGCTTATGAGAGTGTGCGTAAGACCTCATGCTCAAAGGATAGTAATGTCACCGGACGTGTCATTACATCAACTTTGGTAAGATACCAAACAAAGAGATCTCGTCTCATTAAAAAGACAAGTGAACAAATGGGAATTAGTAGAAAAACTTTATCAAGAGTCGTTCAAAGGCGGAAAAGAATTGAGGGCACCGATTCAAATGAATTATGGGCATTCTTGGGAAGACAAACACATAAAGATAAAAAAGTTGTTGAAGCATTGAGAACACTAATTGAATATTATTGGAAGAATAATACAAGGCCATCTCTGAATCAAAGGGATGTCATAAGAAGGAGAATTGATAGTCAGAACCATGAGCCACATCCAAAGCATTTTTTGGATACGATTCAAACCAATTTTTTCATAAATTTCAAAATGCTTATCCTCAAATTAGTATTTCTCAAAGATTCTTTGAAATGCTTAAACCTTTTTATGTCAAGATAAATCACACATGCACTACTTGTTGCTGTAGACTACATATTGAATTCACTAATCATTATGATGTTTATCATTCTATATGTTTTGATTTGCATACTAATGATGTTTTGAAGGATTGTGGCATAGAAGCCCCACCAAAATCTTCAAGAGAGTTCTTATCAAAAAATTTATGTCAAATAGAGGATGGCCAAATATTCTACAAGAGAATATGCTTGGATGGTTCATCCGAGCGTTGCAGTGGCTTACAACGAATGTGAGTATGTCAATATATGGAAAGCACAGATGAGGTGGGGAATAAACTAGTAGACTTCAAGAAGTATAAAACAGTGGCATACGCTAAAAAATATGGGTCTCAAGAAAAAAGGTGTAATTTGGTTATTGAGAAGATTCTAGTGTATCAGTTTATGTCCATGTTTCGTGAGAATCTAGTGTATGAGTATGCAAGGCATACCCATAGAGCGCGATGGCTGGACACACAATTCAAGCTATGCAAGGACACCTTTCCAATTGGAATCATAGTATCAGTGGTTGACTTTGTAGAGAACTACACTCTACAGCCACAGTGTGAGGTGCAGTCACAAAATTACAACTCCACACAAGTTTCAATATTTGTGCACATAGCATTCATTCATGCAACTGATAGTACAAAGGACCAAAGGAAGGTATTGAGGGAGTATCACTTTTATATTAGTGATGATCGCACAAATTCTCTAGAGTTTGTGCAAGGTTGCTTCCAGATGTTCTATAGTGATTTGGCTCGGAGAGGCATAACATACGGTCGACATATAATATGGTCAGATAACTATGCAACACAGTTCAAGATTGCGCACATGTTCTACTGGTTGTGCAAGATGCATCTCACTACAGGTGTTCAGTATATGTGGAAATTTTTTGAGGCCGAGCATGGAAAGGGGGAGCATGATGGTGCAGGAGCATGCGTGACAAGAGCATTAGCATGAGAAGAGTAAAAGTATAAAGACAGTGCAAAGTTGACAGATGCAAGTTCAATCATCGAGTGGTGTAGTGCTTCGATGGCTCCAGGTAATGAAGGTACATCTTCATTTTGTAGATTTTTTTGGTTGATGGATGATACTAACATTGCACCATATGAGGATTTTTGTACACTAACAGGATCGAGTGAGCTACACTCTTTCCTTAGCTCAAATGTAGGTTCATGGAGTATCGATACATGTAAGATGGCATGCTTTTGTTCATCATGTACAATGCAAGCCTGGAATGATTGTGAGTTAGGGGAGTGGATTGACAAATGGTTGACAAGCTATCTTACCCACTTCACACATATCGTCCTCTGACTACATTGGAACTAACATAGATGAAAACATCGATTGACTTTGACCATGTATCAAATATAGTTCAACCAGGTAATATATCTACTTGCTTAGTTTTTGAAATTCCATATTGTTATCTTACTTTGTACTGTATTCATAATGTTGACTAATTTTGAGTGATTTTATGAACATATCAATGTAGGGCATGTTTATGCAGTTATTGCAGATGAAGAAAATGAAGAGGGAATGGACTATTACTTGTGTCATTGTGTTGAGGCCAAAAAGAAATTGGAAGCCCTAGTTATAGATGGAGAAAACATTGAATACCTTACAGGCTTAGTTGTTGTTACTAGAATGTGGCTTAGAAGGTACCCACATACGAGTGTTAAACATTGGTTGTTTGAGGACTTTGACACGCATCGTAAGATTCTTCATTACTCAAACCTTGCTGTGGCATCCAATTTTTGTTTGAGAAAATATGGGGGTAGACCTTTGAACAAGACCTTGTGGAAGCTTCGTGAGTCTGACCATGAGGCAATACTTGACACAATAAAGAGTAGAGCAGATCCAAATGGTTCATTGGATTAATTTGTAAGTATATGCGCAATGGTTATTATTAATTTATACTTGTATCCATGTTAATTTGTTTGATGCCAATGATATCATGTCTTATTTTACTTTGCGTATTTGTAAGTAACCTAGTAAACATTGAATGGTGTCCCCTTGTAGAAAATCCATATTTATGAGTCATCCAAGTGAATCTCAGGAATAAAAGCAATGCAACATCCCTATTTTGATATGGAGCCAAATCTCAATTATGATTTTCAGCCATTACAAAAGTGTGTGCGAAGCTTGGTGAGTGAATTTCAAGTTATTCATTTGAAGTTAACCTTATTGTGAGCACCTATGATGTAGACATTATAGGAGCATCTCAAATTTCAAGATATTCTAGATTCATGAGAGGTGTTGTGTGCAATAGGTATCTTGGAACTCGCAGTGAAGATGTATGAGCAGAAGTGACTTAGATGATAGACTGCCATGCCTATCTATAAGTGCCTTCCATCTATTTTTATTTCATTTCCATTTTGGACATGAGTTGTTTCTTTTTATTCTTTTACTTTGCCTAACTATAGCTAAACTAGTAAAAATTGATTGATCTCTCCTTGCATAAAATGTTGATTTTGGAGCCATCGAAGAGAATCTCAGCCAAAAAAGAAATGCAACATCCTTATTTTGATGATCTTGACAAATCTCAATTTTGATTTCAAGCCATTATAAAAGAGTGTGCGAAGTTTAGTGAGGGAATCTCAAGTTTCTCATTTGAAGTTAACCTCTAAATGAGAACCTATGATGTAGACATTATAAGAGAATCTTGAATGTATGAGTGACATTGTAAAATATATGTGAGAATAGAGTACCTAAGGCATTGTAATGAGATTTACTTCTAATGACATTTACTGAAATAATGAAATTTGGTGTAGGGGCACCAAGGTTATTGAGCAAATTTGGTTCACGGAAATCTTTTAAGTTAGTTTTTTGTTATGAGTTTTGTCAATTGAATAAGGTCATAACACATCAACAATTGATTTATAATGTAATAAGTCATGTTAGTTACAAAAAGAATAGTTAGGCATGATTGGAAAGATGTAGAATCATTTGTAAAGGCTATTTAAATCCTCTTGAAGGCTATTTAAGTCAATATTTGAATTTGTAGCCTTTTGAAGGCAAATGTTTGAATATGGTTGTAAATGTACTATTAGTGAGATTGAGATTGTTAACCTTCAACAAGTAGTAGTATTTATGTTGATGAAATTTCCTTTAGATGCAAGGATTCAAAGCACATCAACCATGTGGTACAAATGATTAAATCCCAAAGACGATCTGTAGCAATGAAAGAGTCAGAAAAGGTAGAGAGAGATACACTGGTGACTCAGGAGAAACTTTTGTGATGCAAAGTCAAGGTGGAGAAGACTCAAACAAATCAGATTTTAGTAAATCAACAACCTTTGTTATTTCATTTGGCCATCTTGTAACAAATACCAACAAAAATGCTTCGAAATTGAACAATTTGGCTTAAATTTTAGAGAATGCCTCTCAAGGACCATCTCATCATCAATATAGCATCTACTAATTCCCAAAATTACATAAAATATTGGTCTATTAGACCTTATTCAAGACAAAAATACCTCAACATACTAACATTTACCAACTATCCTCCCAATTTACCATCAAACAATCACAAATTGAGGGTGAGGTGTGGGTGCTCCTGCACTATTCAGCTTTCAAAAACAAAGTCAATTAGGTTGGAAGACGTTTGGATCAAGCTAGCATTTGGTGGAAGAGGAAGAAAGATGATTGGAACTCTAGAGGCCCACCATACTAGATTTTGGTATTGAACGATGAGAGTAGAAGAGAGATCTGAGATGATTACTTTGCTTCATTTTCATTTGCATAAGCATATCAAGGCATGGGAACCAAGAAGACCAAGGATGTCCAATTTTATGTAGAGATAATGGATGTGGTCCAAAATTTAGGATGGTCAAGAAGGTCAATATATGATCTTGATTAAATTAAGGAAGAACAACAAGAGAGGGACAAGAAAAATAAAATCAATATAGAGTTTCAAGGTGTTTTCAAGTGAGTAAGAGAGCTATGGGAGCAACCTCATCTAAAAGATTTTAAACTAGACTTTGATATGTACCATTTAGAGAGATTGGTTTCCATGGAGTTCCTTTCAAAGCCTCTTCTTTTATTATTCTTATGGTAAACTGATTGGTAGAGTTGGTGGAATTACCTTTCTTAGTAGTAATTTCTATTAGTGAGATTGAGATTGTTAACCTTGAGAGAATAGGACTTGGGGAAAAGGAATTTGATATGGCTATTGCTTTTAAAGACTTCAAGCGAGATGTACTCTGCATTGATGCCATTCCTCAATCTTCACTTGATGGCATCAAGAAATGGATGAACTCCATGGTTATAAAGTATTATGAAAGAATAATGAACTTGTACTAGCAGCTAATTTTGAAGACTATTACTAATGATTCAAAGCACATCAACCTTGTGGTACAGATGATTAAATCCCAAAGATGGTTTGTAGCAATGAAAGAGTTTGAAAAGGCGGAGAGAGCTACATTTATGACTCAGGAGAAAGTTTATCTTTCAAAAAAAAATCCAATTAGGTTGGAAGATGTGTGGATCAGGCCAACATTTGGTGGAAGAGGAAAACATATGACTAGAACTCTAGAGGCCCACCATACTGGATTTTGATATTCAACCATGAGAGTAGAAGAGAGAGTTGATATCATGTATCAAAACATTAAGCAAGCATTCTTCCAACCAGTGGAGAAGGAGGTGATTACCTTGCTTCATTTTCATTTACATAAACATATCAAAGCATGGGAACCAAGAAGACCAAGGATGTCAAGTTTTATGTGGAGGTAATGGATGTGGTCCAAACTTTAAGATGGGCAAGAAGGTCAATGTATGATTTTTAACCTTGAGAGAGTGTTTATGTTGAGGAAATTTCCTTTAGATGCAAGGATTGAAAGCACATCAACCACGTGTTGTACAAATGATTAAATCCCAGAGATGATCTGTAGCAATGAAAGAGTTTGAAAAGGAAGACAAAGAAACACTAGTGACTTAGGAGAAACTTCAACTTTCAAAAACAAAGTCAATTAGGCTAGTAGACGTGTGGATTGGGCCAGCATTTGGTGGAAGAGGAAGAAAGATGATTGGAACTCTGGAGACCCACCATAATAGATTCCGGTATTCAACCATGAGAGTAGATGAGAGAGTTGATATCATGTATCAAAACATTAAGCATCCATTCTTCCAGCCAGTAGAGAAGGAGATGATTACTTTGCTTCATTTTCATTTGCATAACCATATCAAGGCATGGGAACCAAGAAGACCAAGGATGCCGAGTTTTATGTGGAGGTAATGGATGTGGTCCAAAATTTAGGAGGGACAAGAAGGTCGATGTATGATTGGTGCAGGAACACCATTTAGTAGGTTTTGTTCATCAAGGCAAATAAGGAGTATGATATCATCAATTTACTAAAACCAGCCCGAACTTGTACATTTGAAGGTTTTGAGTCAATAAAAATGGCTTTTTGACCCATTCCTCTTTTTGTAGCTTCTATAACTTGAGGAATGGGTCTACACTAACATTATTAAGGTGTGAGAATGATGTGTTAGTGTTGGGGAGGTTTGAAAGTGAGATGGGTGTGAAACCCATGTGTGTAAAAGTGAGTTTTCTTTAAGAAAAATGGTGGTTTTGAAGAGTTAAATTGTGTTTTTGTGTAGGGAAGCATTATTTTATGATTGTTTGAGCTTGTGTAGGGTATCAAAAACTTTTTGAGTAATTTATAGGTTGTGGTTAGCTTTGGAAGTATCATTTTCAATAAACCCCTAGGGTTTAGGCTACAATAGAGGGTTTTGTGGTTTACCCATTGTATGGTGGTATAACTGAGATCTAATTGTGGATTTTAAAGTTTTGAAACCTTAGAATTTTTTCCCCAAGAGTTGGTAAGGTTTAGATAAGTTTAGAGTATAGACCCTTTGTTCAACTGGATCGATCCCTTAAGGGTCCAAAGGGAAAAATGGCTGAAAACTTCAACATGAGGTTACTTAGACACCGTGATGCTTAGAAACTTCTCATCTGATTTAATGGGATCATGTTGGACCCCTCTACAATAACCTATCTCGGTTTTCGTTATCTCAGAGTGGTTTTCCTGGGGGTGTCTAGTTTTCAGTTGATGAAAAAAGTGTCAAATGAAAGTAGTGAAAAGTTCCAAAGTGGTGCAACTTCTGTTCTACAACTCGTGTGACCAAACGAACTGCTCCAACGCGTCCGAATAGGCATTTTTATGTTAGGCATGGTCCTCTTTTGCACCCAAATACATGGAATCACTTCGAACTACATTCAACTAGATCAATCCCTCAAGGGTCCAAAGGGAAAAATAGCTGCAAACTTCAGCATGAGGTTACTCGTACACCGTGATGCTTAGAAACTTCTCTTCTAATCCTATGGGATTGTGTTGGGCCCCTCTACAATAACCTCTCTTAGTTTACATTATCTCAAAGTGGTTTTCTCGTGGTGTCAAAGTTTCAGTTGATGAAAAAAGTGTCAAATGGAAGCAGTGGAAAGTTACAAAGTGATGCAACTTTTGTTCTGCAACTCATGTGACCAAACGGACTATTCCAATGCACCTGAATAGGCATGTTTATGCTAGACATGGTCATCTTTTGCACCCAAACATGCGGAATCACTCCGAGCTATGTTCATCTGGATCGATCCCTTAAGGGTCCAAAGGGATAAATGGTTGTAAACCTCAGCATGAGGTTATTCGGACACCATGATGCTTAGAAACTTCTCGTCTAATCTCATGTGATTGCATTGCATCCCTCTACAATAACCTCTCTCTATTTTTGTTATCTCAAAGTGGTTTTCCCGTGGTGTCCAGATTTCAATTGATGGAAAAAGTGTCAAATGGAAGCAATGAAAAGTTGCAAAGTGATGCAACTTTCATTCTGCAACTCATGTGACCAAATAGATTGTTCCAACATGTTTGAAGATTAATTTTTACACTAGGAATGGTCCTCTTTCACACCCAAACACGCAGAATCACTTTGAACTATATTCAACCGAATTGATCCCTTAAGGGTCCAAAGGAAAAAATGGCTATAATATTTAGCATGAAGTTACTTGGACACCGTGATGCTTAGAAACTTCTCGTCTGATCCTATGGGATTACATTGGGCCCCTCTACAATAACCTCTCTCAGTTTACGTTATCTCAGAGTGATTTTCTCGTGGTGTCAAAGTTTTAGTTGATGAAAAAGGTGTCAAATGGAAGTAGTAGAAAGTTGCAAAGTGATGCAACTTTCGTTTTGCAACTCGTGTGACCAAACAAACTATTCCAATGCATCCAAATAGGAATTTTTACACTAGGAATGGTCCTCTTTCGCACCCAAACACGTGGAATCACTCCGAGCTATGTTCAACTAGATCGATCCCTTAAGGGTCCAAAGGTAAAAATGGCTGCAAACTTTAGCATGAGGATACTCAGACACTGTGATGCTTAGAAATGTCTTGTTTGATCCCATGGGATTGAGTTGGGCCCCTCTACAATAACCTCTCTTAGTTTTTGTTATCTCAGAGTGGTTTTCCCGTGGTGTCCAAATTTTAGTTGATGGAAAAAGTGTCAAATGGAAGCAGTGGAAAGTTGCAAAGTGGTGCAACTTCTATTTTCCAACTTATGTGACCAAACAGACTGTTCCAACACATTTGAATAGAAATTTTCATGGTAGGAATGGTCCTTTTTCTCACCCAAACATGCGGAATCACTTTGAGCTACGTTCAACCAAATCAATCCCTTAAGGGTTTGAGTGTAGTATGTTGAAATAGGCCATTCCACCTATTGTTCAAGTTGTGTCTTGGTGATATGGGCCTGATGTAAGTAGGATAGGGAGTAGGAATAAGAAAATAGCATTAGTAAAGGCATTGGAAGAGATTACTAACACTACCCATGTTGAAAATTCAAAATTGAGGCCCCTTAAAAGCAAGGCTAGAAAAGGTGAAAAGAAAAAATTGCTTGAAAATAAGTTAGAATAGTTTGGAAATAGGGTGAGATTGTGGAGTTTGATGTGTTCAAAAGGTCTGCAAGGATAGGTGAAGTCAAAAGTATGTTATGGCATGACATGCCCTAGTTGGGAAAATAGGGGTTTTGAATGAAAAAGAGAGGTTTGAGAGAGTAAACGTGGGTAAAGTCAAGTGGCAACATAATTTGGTGGTCAATTAAGTTTTTGCAGGAAAAATGAAGAGTGTTGGAATAGCTTTTGAGGTTCAGGTTTGGGGGTTTGGTTCACCGGTTTGGCCAAAAAAATTTGGAGGGGGGTTCAGTTCGTTTTGGGTTCGTTGGTACAAAAAACATGTAAAAACAAAATATATATCTATACAACCTAGAAAATGAATTAGGATTAGAATATCACATATCATCATATAAACAACAAAACCACCATAAACTTGAATGTCATTTAAAACAACAAAATTGGAAAAAAAAAGTGTTTATAACTTGCAAAAAAATGTGAATAAAATCACATTGATTTTCACGTGAAAAAAAACCATGAGACCATAGCTTGTTGCTTATTATTATGCTTTGATAGATTTTTTCCAAGCATCCATAGCTTGTTCAAAAGTACTTTTTTTAGGATTTTAGCCATAGCAGCAAGGCAGTGAATTGTTTGATAAAATTCTTTGGTAGACATGTATGAAGTGTGGTAGCATATACAAGGTAGTGAACTATTTGAAAAAATGCCTCAAAGAAATGTGGTCTCATGGTGATGGAATGGCATGATGAATGCCATGACAAGAAAATTGCTATGGATTGTCATGGAATTCCACCACCATTGAGACCACACTTCTTTGAGGCTTTTATTCAAACAGTTCATTGCCTTGTCTGTGCTATTGCTTATTATTATGATTTGATAAAAAATTTCCAAGCATCCATAGCTTGTTTGGAAGCACCTATTTTAGGATTTTAGCCATAGCAGCAAGGAGGTGAACTATTTGATAAAATGCTTTGGTAAACATGTATGAAAAATGTGGTAGCATAGACAAGGTAGCTTGTTTGAAAAAATGCCTCAAAGAAATGTGGTCTCACGTGATGGAATGGCATGCCATGACAAGAAAATTGCTATGGATTGTCATGGAATTCCATCACCATTGAGACCACATTTCTTTGAGATTTATTCAAATAATTCACTGCCTTGTCTATGCTATTGTTATTATTATGCTTTGATAGATTTTTCCAAGCATCCATAGCTTGTTTGAAGCACCTATTTTAGGATTTTAGCCATAGCAGCAAGGAGGTGAACTGTTGGATAAAATGCTTTGGTAAACATGTATGAAAAATGTGGTAGCATAGACAAGGCAAAGAACTCTTTGAAAAATGCCTCAAAGAAATGTGGTCTCATGGTGATGGAATGCCATGACAATCCATAGCTTGTTTGAAACCACCTGTTTTAGGATTTTAGCCATAGCAGCAAGGCAATGAACTATTTGATAAAATGCTTTGATAGAAATGTATGAAAAATGTGTTAGCAGGTGAACTCTTTGAAAAATGCCTCAAATAAATGAGGTCTCATGGTGATGGAATGCCATGACAATCAAAATAATTTGATTGTCATGGAATTCCATCACCATGAGACCTCATTTCTTGAGCATTTTTTCAAAGAGTTCACTGCCTTGTCTATGATATTGCTTACTATTATGCTTTTGATAGATTTTTTTGAAGCATCCATAGCTTGTTTGAAAGCACTTGTTTTAGGCTTTCAGCCATAGCAACAAGGCAAGTGAATTGTTTGAAAAATTCCTCAAAGAAATGTGGTCTAATAGAATCCCATGACAAGCAAATGCAATTAGGAGCTGCTCCTAGTTATTAGTTATGCAATGTGAAGCAATGCTTTGAGTTTGAAATATGCAATGCAATGTAATCAACGATATGAATCTAAACTACAAAATCTATTTTTTACAATTTATTAGTTAAACTCTTTATTTTATTTGCTCTCTATATCTCTATGCTATGGAAATTCCTTTAAATTTTTTAAAAAGTTTTATCTCTTTGTTCTACCTTTTTAACCTTTTTTTTAAATCTTTTTTTTTTCTATTTTTTTTTTCTAGACTTTTTCCCGATTTTTTCAAAAATCTTATACTTTTGGTTTGCCAATTTTTTCCCCAAAAGATTTTTGCTGCTATGGTATAAACACATATCTTTTTTTAATATCAAGGATACTTTTTGAAACTTCCATGCATTACTAATCTAAAAGGAAAAGTCTTTTGCCTAATCTGTATGCAGCCATGCTTTTGACATTGTCAAAAAGAGAAAATATGGACACCATCGATAAAAAATATTTGTATTAACCAAATAGCCATGTACACATACATCAATATATGTCGATATAAGTATAAAATATAGTTATAAAATAGCCATATAGGCTTACGCTCGAATTCCATATAGGCATACAATGTCAAATATATCCAATACAAGATATGTACAAAATTACCATGTCTAGGCATACAACAAAGGGATTTGGAATCAAAATTCATTTCTCTCCATGCTCTAGAAATAAATTATTTCCCTTTATTTTTCAATTTGATGGCGATAAGTCCATCACTCATTTCTATTGTGCTCGAGGAGTGCTCCTACTGCTCCTCCTATAGTTTAGCTCCTAGTGAAGTTTTAACTATTACAATAAGAAGTAAAGACATTAATATATAGAAATTACATTATAAGAAAGATATATTTAACAAAATAATCACTTATGGCCATCTCATGATCACTCTCCATGATGGAAATATTTGCATGCCAATGCTTAGGCGTGCTCGACCCCTATATAAACCATCCAAATAGGAATTAAACTGTGAATCAATAATGGTTTTATTTTTCACTAGAACTAACATCTATAACAACAAATGTAAATTGAAATTTAGTAATTTGCTTCATACCTCCTCTATTAGAGCAATGGAGGATTGTATAGCGGATGAAACACCGATATGCATTTCCCTTGTAACATTTGGAGGTGTTCCCACAACCAACATCTAAAAATAAAACAACAAATTATTCAATCACAAAAAAGTTACAATAGAGAGATCCATGTCATGACTTATAATGTATGAGATCTAATGAACAAAATTTTGAGTACAAGTATTAAACTATATATTTTTGGTAGACCTTGGTAGTTTGATAGGAAGACCAATCATGATGGGGAGAAGAACACATACTCCATTGTGAAGGATGGGAAGACTTACAACCTTTCACCTCTCCCAGAAGAAGACAAGGAAAAGCATGAAGGGCCTAGTGTTTTGATGGTGGGTGAGAAGAAGCTCATGAAGACCTTGAAGGAAGGAGGAGGAAGAGGATTCTTCCTGATTATGAACCCAAAAAGTGAAGTAGATCTTCCCACAAAGAAGAAGGAAGATGCACCAAAGGAAGTCCAAGAGTTGTTGGAAAGGTACAAGGACATAATGGTGAATGAATTATCTAGTTCCCTACCTCCCACTAGGGATATAAGCCACCATATTGATCTGATTCCAGGGGCTACATTTCCCAATAAGGCTGCATACAAGATGACACTTGCTTAAAATGAGGAGATTGCAAGACAAGTGCAGGAGTTGATGGATAAAGGGCTAGTGAGGAAGAGTTTGAGCCCATGCATTGTTCCTACTATCCTAGCACCAAGGAAGGATGGGAATTGGAAGCTTTGCACTGATTCAAGAGCCATTAATAGGATCACAATAAGATATAGGTTCTCGATGCTAAGAATGGAGGACCTCATGGATTGTTTATCAGGAGCATCTTACTTTTCCAAGATTGATCTAAAGAACGGGTACCATTAGATAAGGATCAGAGGGGGATGAATGGAAGAAAAATTTTAAGACTAATGAAGGGCTCTATGATTGGTTGGTGATTCCCTTTGGGTTATCAAATGCCCCTAGTACATTTATGCACCTTATGACTGAGGTATTGAGACCTTTCATTGGAAATTTTGTTGTAGTTTATTTAGATGACATCCTTGTGTTTAGCAGGTCTAAAGAAGAACATTTGAAGCACCTTGACATGGTACTAAGGAGGTTACAAGAGGAGAAGTTGTTGATCAACATGGAAAAGTGTGAATTCATGAAGGAAGAACTAGTCTACCTTGGTTTTGTAATCTCCAAGGGAAGTTTGAAGATGGATCCTTCAAAGGTGGATGCTATTCTTACTTGGCCAACACCAAAATCCATGGGAGATGTGAGAAGCTTCCATGGACTTGCAAGCTTTTATAGAAAGTTCATCAAGAACTTCAGCCAAATTTGTGCACCAATCTTGGACACCACCAAAGGAGGTAACAAAGGTAAGTTTTCTTGGACCAATGAGGCTGATAAAGGGTTTGAATATCTAAAAATGAGAGTAGCACAATAGCCTATACTTGTGCTCCCTGATTTTGATAAAGTTTTTACCATTGAGTGTGTTTCTAGCAATCAAGCAATAGGGGCTATTTTGAGCCAAGAAGGTAGACCGGTTGCATTTTATAGTAAGAGGTTGAATGAAGCAAAGAGGAAGTATTATTCCTATGATTTGGAATTGTATGCTATGGTCCAAGCCCTCAAAAATTGGAGGCACTACTTATTACTTAAAGAATTTGTTGTTTATACTGATAATCATGCCTTGAGTTTTTTGAATGCACAGGACAAACTCAGTCATAGGAACATGAAGTGGGTAGAGTCAAGCCTATACTTTCACAATAAAGCATAAGAAGGGCCAAGCAAATAAGGTGGTAGATGCTCTCAGTAGAAGGGCACTTGTAGTTCAAGAGATCCAACTCCAAAGCATGGGGGTTGAAGCATTGAAGGATATGTATCATGAAGATTCTGATTTCAAGGAGGTATACAATGTTTGTGAGCAGCATTTGAATTCTTTTCATGGTGAATTCTCTAAATTTTTATTGCAGAATGGTTTTCTCTTCAAAGGAAGCCAATTGTGTGTGTGTAAATGCTCAATGAGGGAGAATATCATAAAGGAGAAACAAAGTGGGAGTCTTGGAGGTCACTTTGGCCTTGACAAGACCTTAGAACAAGTTAGGATTTTTTACTATTGGCCAAAGTTGTAGGTGGATGTGAGAAGGTATGTGGAAGGCTACACAATATGTCAAAGGTCAAAGGGAACTTCATCAAATGCAGGACTCTATCGGCCACTGCCCATTCCCAATAGGCCTTGGAAGTGTGTAAGTATCGACTTTGTCTTGGGGTTGCCTAGAACCCAAAAAGGTTTTGATAGTATCTTTGTGGTAGTTGATAGATCTAGTAAGATGGCACATTTTCTTCCTTGAAAATGTACCAATGATGCATCTTATATAGCAGGTCTCTTCTTTAAGGAGGTTGTTAAGATACATAGACTACCTTTAAGCATTGTTTCTAACAGGGATTCTAAATTCATTGGTCACTTTTGGAGGACCTTGTGGAAGAAACTCAAGGAAAAAATATGTCCTTTAGTTCAGCATACCATCCACAAATGGATGGAAAAATTGAAGTGGTGAATAGATCATTGGGAAACCTCTTAAGATTCCTTACCAAGGAGCATGGACAAGCTTGGGATTTGATTTTACCTTAGGCTGAATTTGCATATAATGACTCCATGAATAGGATCATTGGTAGAAGCCCTTTTGAGGTAATCTATGTCATGCACCCTAAAGGTGTCTATGAACTAAGAGATCTACAAGGAGTTGCTAGGAGAAGTGCTCAAGGTGAGGAATTTGTTGTTACAATCAGGGATATTCATCAACAAGTGAAGGAAACCCTTCAAAAGAATGTTGAGAAGTATAAGGAAAAGGCAGATTTAAAGAAGAGGAATGTCCAATTCAAGGTTGGAGACTTGGTGATGGAACACTTGAAGAAAGAGAGACTTCCAAAAGGAAAGTATACCAAACTCATGATGAAGAAGATAGGACCTTGCAAGGTGGTCTACAAGTTCGGCCAAAATGCTTATGAAATAGAGCTACCTCCTGGGGTGGCAATCTCTTCTATCTTCAACATTTCTGACTTATATCCTTTTAAAGCTTTTGTGATATGATTGAGTGCTTGGTTACTATCAAACTAATGCTATGATTGATGTTACTAAATTTGGTTAGGGTGTATAAGACAGGTTTGGTGACTTTGATGGTTGGATGGGTGACTATTATGAAGCCTTTTGAGCAAATTGGTGATTAACCACAAGATGATAATCAAGATTCTATTGTAGTAGGAGTTTGTAGCCTATAAATAGACTGTTGTAGTCAAAATATGGTGAGTACAGTGCTTGATAATGGACTGATAACAGTGAGGTATGGTTTAGTTGATTTTTTGCCTTGGTTAATAAATGAAAGGATGAATTGTTCAAGTGCCAATAATCAAGTTTATGTTGCTTTTATGGTGGTTGAGAATGATGTGAATCTAATTAATTAAGTCAAAGTTTTCTTTAATATGGTTTTTCCTTTGAATGAGTCAATTGGAATACTGACTAGTGGAATGATGAATGATGGCCTATGGAATGGCTAACAAAATTTGAGTGGATTTTGGTTGAATGAAAAGTAGATTTCTGACGAAATTATATTTGATCTTCTCCTGATTCTATTTGGGATTGAAATCCCTTGAAGAAATGATGTTGATGGTGTTTTTTGGATGCTCTGCATCAGATGTACCCTGATGATTGATTGTTTTGATATGATGATCTACATCACTAACTTCCTTGTCTATGTTATTGCTTACTATTATGGTTTCATAGATTTTCTCCAAGCATCCATAGTTTTTCGTGGTGGTGCACCTTTGCAAGCACATGCCTCCATGTGAAGTAATTGCATCGTGTTGCTTATGTTGACTTTCTAAACAACTATATTGTACAATTGAAATTTTGTCATCTATCAACATCTAGTTATTAGTTATGGAATTTGAAGTAATGCTTTGAGTTTGAATGATGTGTAATGCAACGTAACCAAAAATATGAATATAAACTACACAAATCTATTAATTAGAATTCATTAGTTAAGTTCTCTTTATTCTATTACCTTCGTGTACATTTGAGTGAATCCACTAGCACTAGGAGGTGTTTTCTTGAAACTGCCAATATTAGCCTATTCAACATCCAAAATCACATGTATTAAAATACCATTCATAAAACAATGCTATTAACATGTAATAAATTTATAATTGTTTACTAGTTACATACCCCACTGATAGGTGTACTTCAAAATTAAGTAGGTTGAGGACCGGAGTATCCAGTCTCAACCCTATGACCCTACAATTTTATTAAAATAATAAAACTAAATTAGTTAATCATACATTTCAAAACCAAAATTTAATAAATTAAATTCATTGAACATGCTAACTTTTACTTGACTATCAATACCATATGCATGATGAAAAATGTCAGCCATCCTCTCCATCCCTATAGCAGTATATGGATTTTGTGTAGCAGCATACGGATCCTTCGTAGCAACATACGGATCCTACGTATCAGCATACAAATCCTGCATAGCAGCCTCTTGAGTGTTGTGGGGTCATATGAACAAGTCGCCTTGCAAGATTGACACACATGGGTTTGAAGGCCACCACCCGAAGACTCCCCTGGATGGCACTGTACAATAAGGCTAGTATGATGGATGACACTTCGGGTCAAAGTGTTGATCACTTGCAATGTCTCTGTGTCAACACTCTCCTTCGCAACAGTAGACATAACAATGTGCTCACGAGGCAGCCTAGTGAGAGGTCGTCTCCCTTGCCACATAGGATTCGGCTGTGCACCGAGCCTATCCAGAGCCGACCCCCCACCTCTCCCTTGGAACTCCCTCATATCAAAATAATTTGGGATTTGGTTCAATACAAACTCACTATATAGTTTCCTAAGAAAATATTGGGGGACTTCACAATTATTGCATGGTGGGTAATCAAAGACCAAGTACCACCTATTATAAAAACAGTTCCTAATCTCTTGGTGGCGGAACCAATGAATAGGAAACCTCTTCACATTGAGGCTAAGATTTTTATTTTTTCTAGGGTCAATGAATAGAGAGTACAAATCACCTTTAGTAATTTTTAAATCTTTTACTTGTTTATATGATAGTTTATCTGCATAATATGCCCTAGCTTCCTACCTCCTATCTTTCCATCCCGTTATTTGTTGGGTTATTGAATATACATTTTTTAACATCTCTTTCATTGAATTTTCTAGTGTCATTATTTCTACGGTTGAAGCATTTGGATCACTCAACCTATTCATAAGATCCTCAATTTGTTTTTTGTTGTTTTCAATTTCACTCCTCAAATTTTGTTGAGTGCCTGGAGGGTGGTGAGTGATTGGTCGGGGAGGTTAATTTTGTTGAGGAGGATTTTCCTATTCTTCTTGTTGAGGATTTTTAGGATTATTTGCATCTCCTACAAATTTTTTTAAAAAAAATCAAATCTAACCTAAAACAAACAAAATTAACTTGAAACTAAGAAATTAAAAACAAATAGCAAACAATACTTACCTCCTACACCTCTTTTTCATTGTGGTGCCATCTTTGTGAATGAAAAGCAACTATTGTTGATGAATTTTGAATAATTCATCCTCCTAGAACATGAGCACAAAAATGAGGTTTTTTGGCCGTGGGCAGAGAAAAAAAATAGAAAAGAGAAAATGAATAGCTTTCACTTTTCTTTTCTTTTTTTAAAATGAAATAACACGAGTGTGTTATAATGCGCTCACATTATGTCATTTCCAATCCTTTTTTGAAGTTGGACACAAAAATGTAACCCAACTTTATGCACCCGCCCACATGTTTCAGATTCAAAAAATGTGATATCATTTGAAAGCTATAGATGTTTTTCAATTAGCCTATCAATCAGGACTTTACTCATAATTCAAATAGAAAATGAATATTAATTATTTATTAAATTCAAAGTAAAGCATTATTTATATTGGTGGAAAGCTGAGAATCTCCTTTAAAAACCCTTTTTGCTTCATCAATTTTGGGTAAAAAAAAAATTGTCAGCCACATACCCATCATATCGCCACTTTTTGGCCCATCATGATCTTACACATACCCATGTAATAGATAACTAATCATCACAAGAAACTAAAAATCATACTCATTATGGTAAACACAATGTGTTATGTATTTACTACCCATAAAAGTTCCAAACATCAGTGTAAATATAACACATGGCAACGAGTGTGAGGTAATCACTAATGACATCATAAATCTATTGAAATTGGATATACACATATATACATTGTGTAAAAACTTTACAAACATTTGTGACTAAAAATTTCACAAATATTGGCTATAATAACTAAATAGTTTGTAAACATTCTCACTAGGTCAACCATTTATGAATAGGTAACATTTTTGTATTGTCACTATTAGGAAGAATTTTCCACACTTTGATTGTCAAGTTATACTTGACATAATACAACGTAGGTATCCTCGTACTTTGGATGTAATAGCCTGAATGATGGTATCACACAATGCACCTCAAACCTAATGATGTAGTTTAATTTGAAGACAACAAGCAACTATTCCTCAATAGGAGCCTTGCGATAACTAATTTGATATTTCCCCTTAAGGAATCTCACGAATTCCATGCTTAGCTCATTGGGAAGACTGTTCTTGTCAATGTTTACTATTGGTTTAATGGATACCTTCCAAATGCAACCAGCTAGGAAAAGGTCTCAAAGCTCTTGGTAAAGATGAATAGACTAGTCACAGAAATCTACAATCTCTATTTGTAGATTATGATCTCTAATGTCCAAGCTCATTATCACCCATATATCATAGAGGTTGTTAAGGTAGCATGAGCATAATTATCAAATTTGATGTGACAACACTTTGGCCCATTTGTGTCAATTCTCCTTAACATCTTCTCTCTCAACTTATATGGGAGACTCAATTTCTCTATCCAAGCAAGGACATTACATGGAAGCATGTAGACATCGAAAAAAGTCTTGATTGATATTGTGCATCTAATTCTGATCAACTAACAACGTTTCTGCCTAAATCACTTCAAATTCATCAATTAATTGAATAATCAACATTATTTAATTAAAATTCAGCTATTAATCAAATAATTAAATTTATTGCATTAATTCACCCTCTAACTAATTATTCATCTTATTTAATTAAACCAAATCATTTAATTAAATCCTCTCATTTGATTAAAAATCAATCAAATCAATTTCACATCTCCTAATTCACTCCAATTAATTAATTCTAGATTAATTAAATCCTAGATCAGCTTTCTAATCATCATTATCAATTCCTTTAACTTTTAACTCCTCAATAGTTAAATCAACCATGGTTAACTCACCAGGTTGCACATAAAATAAATTTCTTCTAATTATCTAATTACCTCAATTATCCTCACAAAGACATATTCTGAGGAATATTCCTCTCAACAACCTCCCATTCAATTACCCTCCAAAGGTTTTCAAAAACCTTTCACAACTGCAATAAATTATCTTACAACCTTTCAAATCTTCTTACATCCTCTCAAATCTCATTCAATTCCTCTTACACCAATTTCAAATTCTCAACCATCAACATTTACTTCTCTTTAATTTATTAAGTTGGCTTAATGCCTTTTATTTTAAAAAAAATATTTACTTCTCTTCCATCCTCCTCCACTCACTCATTTCCCAAAATGTGCTCCAACTTCCTCCAATAGAATTGTGACACTTGACACATTCTCATTGGCTCTCAATTTATCCCACATTCATCAAATCCTCTCATTCTTCAACCCTTGGCTTCTATAAATAGAAGCATCCTTTTCACAATATGGATCCACAACTGAGAACATTGTCATTATAGGCATTTCACTCCATAGCTTTTCATCATTTTCAAGCATTTTTTGCTAGATTATAGTCAACTTTACACTTAGTTCATCTACACTTCATCAAGCTTATCAAATGGATTGGGAAAGGGCTTCTTTCCACATCAAAGGAGCACCACTCTCCCTATGGGATGGAGGTTGAGCTGATTTTATTTAGACTACATGCTTTATTTTGTTCAATTCCTTGTTATTTCACGTTTTCTAGTGATTTTGGTTAAAGAATTTTATAGGGAACATTGATATGCTTTCTAACATGTTTGCCACTTGATTGTTGATCTCTTGTTAGTTTGTGCAGGTTTGGTGTTCACAGGAAGATACCAGTGGTAGTTGGTCACCCAACTCGAGACCCATGTATGTGCATTACATGACATCTTATATACCTGCATCAAATAAATTATAAGCTTTTAAATCTTGACCATATGAAGCAAAATTAGAACAAGCATAAATAAATGACACAACCTACCATGTTTTTCATCTTATTAATATTTTTGTGCATTTTTTGTCATTCATACAAAGAAATTGAAATGCACTTTTTTCTCAAAAAAACAAATGTGGTGCATGTCCAAGGTACATGTATTCACTTAAGAGATTCTACCTATTCTTGAGAAGTTGAGCTTTGACCAAGCAAAAATAAATAACACTTCTAACCCACTATCTTTTCCACCTTGCCAATATGTTGTGCATTTTTTTGTTAATCATACGAAGAAATTGAAATGGAAAATTTTCTCAAAAAAATAGATGTGGTCCATGTCCAAGGTACATGTATTCACTTAAGAGATTCCACCTATTCTTGAGAATTTGATCTTTGACCAAGCAAAATAAAATAACACAGAACCCATTACGTTTTCCACTTTGCCAATATGTTGTGCATTTTTTTTGTTAGTCATACAAAGAAAAATTTTGAAACATAATTTTCACTCAAACACATAGATGTGGTACATGTTCAAGGTACATGCATTGAATTAAGAGATTCTACATGTTCTTGAGAAGTTGAGCTTTGACCAAGCATAATTAAATAACACATAACTCACTATGTTTTCCAACCTACCAATATGTTGTGCATTTTTTTGTTAATCATACGAAGAAATTGAAATGAATTTTTTTCTCAAACAAAAGGATGTGATGCATGTCTAAGGTACATGTATTCATTTAAGATATTATACCCATTTTTGGGAAATTGAGCTTTGACCAAGCAAAATTAAATAACATAGAACCCACTGTGTTTTCCACCCTACCAATATGTTGTGCATTTTTGTTAATCATACAAAGAAATTGAAATTCAATTTTTTCGTTCAAAAAAATAGATGTGTTGCATGTCCAAGGTACATGTATTCACTTAAGAGGTTCTAACTATTCTTGAGAAGTTGAGGAAGGTGTGTGTGCAATATGTGCAATGGAAAAATGACAATGCATAACTGGAGAAACATGTACTAGAATGCCTTAAATGAAAAAGGAAAAAACTTGAAAAGTAGAAGACCAAAGTGAATGAGATAGATAATTTATTGATTGTGCAGTATGTGCAATGAGAAAATGGAAATGCACAACTGGAGAAGCATGTACTAAAATGCATGAAATGTAAAAGGAATCTATTACAAAAATACTTGAAAAGAAGCAAACCAAAATGAATGAGATAGATAATGTATTGACTAAAGATATTCTTCCTTCTCTTCACAATTGGAGGAAAGTACGTGTGTATTATATGCAATGGGAAAATGACAATGCAAAATTGGAGGCAGTGGGTGATCCCACAAAGCTGGTTTACAATTTCTGGAAGATTCTATTTTTTGTTAAAATCACATATATTTAGGAAATATAATGTTTTAAGCCTTAAAAAGTTCCATTTAAAGCATTCCAATTGAAGAGGGTTTGATCAAACTACCTTAGATCAAACCCCCCTGGATAGAACCTCGCTAGTTTTAAACCATACCTATAATGGAGTCTCTTTTACACCTATCAAAATGTTGATAAAAAACCACTTTTGATTTACCTTTTGGGGGATCAAATGAATTTATTTAATTTATTTATTTTTTTAAGTATGTAGTCCTTATTATAAGCTTCCAAAAAAGTATAATTTTAAATAAATTTAATTTTATAATTATATTTATTTTTTATTTCTTGTGAATGTAGGTTTTTCACCAAAAATCAAGCTCTCTGTTTTGCAAATGTGGAAAAATAGAAGATTCTCATTTATTTTTTTGAAAAATATGAGTCCACCAGATATTGAAGTCCTTGATCCAACAAAAAAAATAAAAATCGATACATACAAAAAGGTTATGTGTTATACAGTTGCCCTATTTCTAAATTGTAATTGGTTTGACTTTGAAACTTGATTAAGGAAAAAATATTCAATAAAACAAGTGTTATGAAACCAATTGGAAGCACTAGATATCATAATTACAAATCTAAATTAAAAAAAATAGAATTTTATCCTCCATGGAAAAAAGGTTATGTGTTATACGGTGAGTGTCACTCCTTAAAAATGGTGTTTATTGAAAAAAAATAGTTTTCAAAGGAGATGGGAAAAGAAGTGCAATATTATTCCAAAAAATTTGAAAAAAATATATTTAGAATCTACACACAAAATGTCACAAATCACTAGTTTGCATCATCTTCAAATTCCTCATGGTTTAGCTGCTATAGGTGCCCGAAAGTGAAGATTTAGTTAGAAAAAATTAGTTCAGTGTCTAGTTTGGCCAAAAATTGTAAACCAGTATTGTGGGATCACCCTAGTAGGTACTAGAATGTATGAAATAAAAAAGGAATATATTGTAAAAATCCATTTGGTAATTCACCCCTCTATTCAAATAGGTTAGAATGTATGAAATGAAAAAGGAAACAGCTATAAAAACAATTAAAAAGAAGCAGAGAAGATTGAGTGAGATAGATGATGTATTTACTGAAGAGGTCCTTCATGCTCTTGAGAAGTTGAGGAAGGTGCATGTAGTATGTGGAATGGGAAAATGGCAATGCAGAAGTGGATAAAATCAAGAGGTTTTGTATTACACATGAATTTGTGTAGAGAAAGAAAGTGAGATGATTCAATATAAGTGTAGTTGACTAAATGAATTTAAAGATTCTTGAACTTAAGAATTCCATGGAGCAAATACATTTGCATATAGATGATAACGAAAAGGAAAAATCAGATCTAAGTTCAAAAAAATAGAATCAGTCGAATGGAAACATAAAAGTCGTATATGAAAATGTAGACAAGTTTTGTAAATAACTTGTTAAATGAATCATCTTAAAATAGTCATCTATAAGAAATTCCATAACATATCATTTAAAGGATGGAATGCTTACCTATAGATGGGGGTTCACTGATGTATGCTTCTACACTCCTCAGTAACTCTTCAAAAAGCACTAGAGTGAACACACGTTGGCCAACATTAGCTTGCCACCATAGTCAATATTTTATATGGAAGCATGCTATTGCATAATGTCATACCAAAAATGGCATTTTAAACCTATGTATAGTTGTTAAATTGGAACCATACCTTCCATTGGGTTTACACTCATGAAAGAATCGCTGACGAGGACTCCTTTCTGCACATTTGAATGTTAAAGAGAACAAAAAAGAAAAGAAAAATACAGAAATTTTATGAGGTGCTAGAAGCCTCTTAATGAGAAAATAAATCTAAAAAATACCATATTTATTAAAATATAGAAATTGAAATAGGTTTTCTCATACTCACCCACATTAGATGTTGTATCCTCTGACCCATCCATAGTAGGCATACCTGACGTGTCGTATTACATATTGACATTCATATTAATGATATTGTTCCTAGACAAAGGAAAGGTATCACACATAGGAGTTCGGTGGTCTGACTATTCTACAATACACTTCCTACGATGGGTTGCATGTTGAGGATGATCCCTGTTTGCACTAAACCATGGAGAAATAGGAATGGTTCTAGTTCTAGCTACATCAAGATCCTATATAAATTCAAACAACAATGCATTGGATTGTTGCAAATCCTATAGAAACCTCTCCACACATTGTACATATGAGTGTACTTGTTATAGACAATGGGGTGGTGTATGCTTCACTTTCTTCAAGATTTGATTTTCCTCATTCCAAATACACATTTTCTACAAATGTACATCATGTTTGTCATTGATAGAAGGAGCTTTTGTAGGGGTGAGAATATTAGGACTATTTTCTTGGATGCCCCTGTGTGACAATGTCTCATTCAAATGTGTCCCTCTATGAATGGATTCACATCCATCATCTAAATGACAACACACAAGAAACTCGTATGAGGTGCTAGAAAATGGAAAACACAATTGTCTCCCATAAAGTAAAGCATTTTGAATTGAAATTCACTTACCATAGACCACCCCTTTAGTGTCAGATGATCTTTTAATTAGTTTGGAAACCTTAAGGACATGTTTGCAAGTGTTCCCATACAAACTCCAAGGGCACTCAAAAATGAAAAGGTGGTCAAATTTTTTTTGAACTAGGTAGTAGTTGCACGAACTTTGAATTTTTACCTAGTGTTATATAGGATGTGTTTCATCTGGAACACAAACATCATTCAAAATTTCCTTCACCCTCTCCAAACTAGATTTAATATTTCAAATCTTATAGTTAGTCAAAAATCCATGATGCTGCAACTTTTTCTTTTGCCTAATCTTGAATGGTTTCATTCTATACACAAGTTTGTAATACAAATAATCCATTCACCTTGTGCATTTTTTTTCAATCACATAAGTATTGAGTTTTCAACATGTAATGGTATGACTCAATGGAAACATTTGTATCTTGATTGGCATGTGGGAATAATCTACAATTTTTCACTCACATGGCTACGAAAAAAACCAAGAGTGAATTAAACCACAACATATTAGAGGTAATGCCAAAGAATGTGAATGGTGAGAATCAAACAAGGTGATAAAAAATTTCAACTCACCAATTTGACCATCTCCTTCACACCATGTCTTCTTGAAGTACTCTAAAAACTATGGCTAATCATTGAACTCCTCAAAGAAATTGTTCAATAGCTGAGTAATTTTTTCTTTGTTATCACTGATCACCATCATGATCATACCAAGTTTGTGAAAGATGTCCATTTCCCTATCCTTGGTTGCGTACTTATGTATGTTCTTTAGCCAAGCCCTTCAAACATGCCAAATGCATAGAAGCAAATGACATCCAAAGACAACCCTAATAGACAATAGAAAGGATATTGTTTGGCACTGATTTGTATGAAAAAGTGGCATTAAAAATAAATAGAAAATAAGAAAGGTACATAAACTAACCAAAAAATGCACTTATTGTATGGCCTAAATTTCTACAGTGGCATCATTGATAAAAAAAAGCATTGATTATCTAATTCAATTTGAATTTTCTTCCATGCGCATGCACCACATATAGCCAACTGAAAATGTCCTCAATCTTTTTTCATGAGGAGACTACCTATGCAACAAGAGCACCATTCTGTTGCTCATCGAAAATGAGAAAATTTTACAATTGGTACTATAGACACAATAAGTCAGTGTGAGCATTGTCACATACATAGCCAATAAGATCATTGAAAAGATGAACAAGTATTCATTGATTTTCTAATGTCTCACCCCATATTTGTTAGTGGAAAACATGGAATCCATGGAGATGAATGAATTGTGTGAGTGCTAAACCATCATATCCAACATCCATGGAGTCTAAGCCTTGATAACAAAAGGTGTCATGTTTCCATTAGGCTGTTGAAAGTAGAAGTTATCCTTGTCCTACACATTCCACATTATGATACTTGACAAATCGTATCCATGTTTTTGTGAGTGAATAGAGCACACCTTTTTCCAAGCATTCATTACATCCTTTCTTGTCAAGAATTCATCTCTCTTACGCATCATGCCACAAAAAATAGGATAATTGAGGCATTTTTCCACTATTGCATTGATACTCGCATACATGAGAAAAAGAATTTTAATATAGCTTTTGCATTTTGCGGATAGATTAGGGGAAAACCTTGCATGCAAGTCTCTGATTTCATCATCAATGCCATGGAAAAATTCACCTTTGACATCAACGTGACATATTTCTTTTAAGAGTAGATACACATCTGTCCTACCATACACAACCTTTGCAATGAAGTGGCATTGACAACCTCACTTTTTTGTAAATGTTTGTGCTCTTTTATGTGGTGGAGGCTTGTTCCTACAATCTTTAGGATTGTAACCAAACTAGTAGCTGTAAAGGAAGCATCATATCATCATCTTAAAGCAAGAGAGAATAAAATATCAGTGGAAGGTACATAATTGTTGTGTGATAATTGTTCTCGTTGATTGGACCTATGATTCTCTTATTCTCTCTTTTTTACTGGCATACAAATGAAGCTTCAAAACCTTCAAGAAACCCTTTTCCATGAATGAAATCATTGAGTCTTCTAAGAGGAGTTGTTGTGAAAAAGTCAATGATCCCATCTCTTCAAGGGAAATAGGAGTCCACTCCAAATCATAAGAGGAAAATGAGAGCATTCATCCCCTACATGTTGTACCTCCAACTCATCTTTACTTTTCCATTTTGGTTCTCTTCCCATTCTAGGTAAGTTAGGAATTATACAGAGATTTAAAATTAGACTAGATTGTGTAAAATAAAAGAAAGAAATTATTCATTGAACATAAAAAAATATGCATGTATTGCTGCCACCAACGTGAAACAAATAGGACGTTGCCAACTTCTGCTGAGGAAAATAATGAGTAACTAATAGATTGAATCAAGGTAGGCATAAAATATGAAACAAATGCATATTGAAAATAAAATTGTGTAGCTCAATATGCAATTGGACATAGACAATTATAGCACAATCACAAACGTACATGGACATTCAATGAAGAGTCCATTTTAGGTGTGGCACACAAACCTATTTTACCTAAAGTGGGAGTTTGTGAAAACCAACCATCCTTTTGGCATAATTTCATACAAGCATGAAATGCACATCTTACATAACATGAAAGTAAATTGTGCTATTTGAGCAACACAATGAGTGGTTCAACTTGCAAATTTTTATGTGGCATACAAGTGTAACATGTATAACAGTATGCAATTACTTCTACAATTGTAAAAAAAGGTATTATTTTGGTAAGATATGTTTGTTGTGGTCCATATGTATGTTTTAATAGAGATGAAAGGTTAGAGGGTAACCAAAACCTTTTATGTCACAAAATGTGCATCCATTACTGCCAACAACACCAAAAGAATAACACAATTTTTAAATCTGTTGACAAAATAATGAATCACTAATGGAGAGAATCAAGAAAGGAATAAAGGTGTAAAATTTCTTACCAATCATGATGTAAGACAATGCAAGTTGGAAAACACAATGTCTAGTTGAACCTCTAAGTGGACATAAATACTGCAAGTAAAACCACAACCCCACATGAAAATAAAAGTAAGAGTTTAGAATATGCAGGGTGTACAAACCTCTTTTACATGAGAAGTCATGTTGTGATATCGAACCTTTTTTGGGGGTGACTTAACATGAGAAACAAAATAACATCTAGCAATTCATGAAATAAAAAAGTGTAGGTTTAATAACATGATGAGTAGTTCAACCTACGACTTTGTATGTGCCATACAAGTGAAACGTGCATAATATTATGTAATTAATTCTACAGTTGCAACAAGAAATGTATTATTTTAGGAAGATACATTAGTTGTGGTGTGTGTGTATGTGCTAATGGAGATGAAAGGTTAGAGGGAAACAAAAATATTTTATGAAAACCTTTTATGTCATAAAATATGCTCCATTACTACTAGCAACGCCAAAAGAGTAACATGTTTTTGGCATTAGTTGAAAAATAATAAATCGGTAATAGAGAGGATCGGGAAAGGAATAAAGATGTAAAATTTCCTATGAACCATGATGTAAGCCAATGCATGTTGGAAAATATAGTGTCTAGTTGAACCTCCAAGTGGACATAAAGACTGCATATAAAATTGTAACCTCGCATGAAAATAAAAGTAAGAGTTCAAAGTATATGGGGTGTACAAACCTCTTTTACCTAAGTAGGCAGGTGATATTGAAAATTCTATTTGGGGAGACTTAACATGAGAAACAAAAACACATCTAGCAAAATTCATGAAATAAAAAAGTGCAAGTTGAACAACATGATGAGTGGTTCAACCTGTAACTTTGTATGTGGCATACAAGTGTAACGTGCATAATAGTATGTAATTACTTCTATAGTTGCAACAATAAATGTATTATTTTTGGAAGATAAGTTGGTTGTGGTGCATGTATATTTGTTAATGGAGATGAAAGGTTAGAGGTCAACCAAAAACTTTTATGAAAACCTTTTATGTCACAAAATGTGCATCCATTATTGTCAGCAATGCTAAAAGAATAACACATTTTTTGCATTTGTTGAAAAAATAATGAAGCAGTAATGGAGGGAATCGAGAAATGCATAAAGGTGTAAAATTTCCTATCAACCATGATGTAAGCCAATGCAAGTTGGAAAATATAGTGTCTAGTTGAACCTCCAAGCAGACATAAAGATTGCAAGTAAAATTGAAACCCTATATGAAAATAAAAGTAAGAGTTCAAAGCATATGGGGTGTACAAGCCTCTTTTACCTAAGTAGGCATGTTGTGATATCAAACCTTTTGTTTGTGGTGACTTAACATGACTAGCAAAAGCGTATATGACAATGCATGAACTAAAAAAGTGCAAGTTAAACAACATGATGAGAAGTCCAACCTGCAACTTTGTATGTAGCTATAAGTGTAACATGCATAATAATATGTAATTAATTCTAGATGGCTGCCAACAATGCCTTAAAAAAATGTGTTATTTGCATCTATTGATCAATAAAATAATGAATCAGTAAAGGAGTGAATGAACATAGGCTAAAATGTGAAAAAAGGTTCCCTTTATTGTAGGTGGTAATACATCTTTTAGGTGCAAACAAAGGTTTTCTAATCGAACCATTTATTTGATGTAACTTTAAATGAGGAAAAAAAGTAGATCTTACATGCGAAAAACCTACAATTTTACAACTTCAACAAAATAATGTTTATTTCAACCCGCAACTTTGTGTGTGGCCTAAAATGGTAACGTGGAAAATGAAATGTATTCACCTATAGAAATGAACAAAATAATTGACAATACAACACCACAAGTTGGGTGTGGTGCATGTGTATATGTGGGTAATCTCTTACTTATATTTTGTTATGGACTATGAAAATATCTCATTCAAACATTCACAATTTTGAAGTCTGCAGTCATGTTTTTCTTCTATCTTCACCCTCTAACTAGTACAAAACTTTGACAAATTTACTTTCCTTGGATAGTTTGAAACATTCTTCGAATGGGGATGATGCATGAGCTAGCTCGATTACACAAACAAAAGAAATAATAAATCTAACGATATATTGTAGATAACATTGAATGGAAACCATTTGTTTCATAACTACACTAAATCTCAATTCACTTCCTTGTTCTTTGCATATTTCATCACAATTTATGGATGAAAAAATCAAGTGAAATTTTGAATAGATTACAATAATTAACAAATCATGTGCAACTTAGAAATCACACTATCTATTTCCATTAATACAAATCATATCTTACTACCAACTATTTGTTGTATTAGGCATAATTCCTATTATAAGTATCTACTCTAAAATTTCACCTATGCCACTATGAAATTGTAAGTTGGAAAATACTGGGTGTTATGAAACTTGAAAGCCCCATACTCTTTAAAAACCATTAAACACCTAAGAAACCAATTGGTTAGTCACCCCTCACCTCAATTTTTTTTTTTATGTGTCTCCCTCCTGGAAGTCCTCCCTAAGTTGTCCACCCTTTACCATTTAACAAGTAGAAGGAAATAACTAAACACCCACTATCTTATACGACATGTAATTTTTTTTGTGTATTTATTTGTCAAACATATGAAGAATTTGAAATGCAATTTTAACTATAAACAACACTTGTAATAAATTGTGAAGGTCACTTCCATTGAAAACCATAGTGAATGAGATAGATAATGTGTTGAGTGGAGAGATTCTTCTTGCTCTTGATAAATTGAGGAAGGAGCGTGTGCAGTATGTGTAAAGGTGAAGAGACAATGAAAAACTCGAGGCAACATGTATTATAATTTATCAAATGGAAAAGGAATCTGCTCTAAAAACACTTGAAAATAAGTAGATCAAACTGAATGAGATAGATAATGTTTTGACTAAAGAGCTTCTTCTCACTTTCGAGAAGTTGAGGAAGGAGTGTGTGCAGTATATGTAATAGGAAAATGAAAATGCATAAGTGGATAAACTTGAAAGATTTTGTATTGCATATGAATTTGTGCAAGCAAAGAAAGTGAGAGATGATGCTATAAGTGGAGTTCAACTAATGAATTCAAACATTCTTCAACTTAAAAATTCCATGGAACAAATATAATTAGAAATAGATGATAAGAAAAAGGTAAAATCATATGTAAGTGTAGAAAAAGAGAATCAGTTGGGTGGAGACATGAAAGTATTATCTAAAAATGTAGAAATTTTTTGTAAAGAACTTATTAAAATAAACATGTGCATTCTCAAATTAAATAGAAAATCTCAAAGGTGGGAAAAAAGTGGTCGCAAAGCTACATAAACCTATTTAAGACATTAAAAATTCTATCCAAGAAAGGGATATTATTGTCCTAACGGCTGATGAAGGAGTAGCTACTCTAAAGCTTAAAGGTTTTTTAGTCACCCCTTAGGTCAATTTGGTTAGTATTATGTATCCCCCACCTGCACCTCCTCCCCATCCTCTCCACCTTTTAACTGTGAACATGCAGAATGAAATAACTAACAACCCACATTAATTTTTCCAACCTGCAATTATTTAGTGCATTTATTTTACCATCATATGAGGAAATTGAAATGTAATTTTTAGTCCACATAAGACCTGCTACAAATTTTGAAGGTTCTTTTCATTACATTTGTATTGTCTCAACAACAAAAGGTTTTCATTACAATCATATTGTCTATGTATAATCAGAGGTTGGAAAACATGGGGCATTGTAAAATCTGCAACCCACATAGTGTTGTAAAACCCTCCAAACATAACAACCCAATTTTTTGGTCACTCCTTAGCTAAATCTAGTTATTTTTATGTATACCCCAACTGCAACTCCTCCCCAAACTTTCCACCCTTGAGCTTAGAACAATATAACTTGCAACCACCGTGTTTTCCAACCTGCCATTATTTTTAAGATATGAGGAAATTGAAGTATACCTAATACTTGTTATACATTTTGAAGGTGCGTTTCATTACATTCATATTGTCTAAACAATAAAATCTTTTCATTACAATCATATTGTCTATGTATAATCAGATGTTGAAAAAAACATGGTTTTATAAAATCTGCAACCCACATATTGTTGTAAAACCTTCTAAACATAACAACCCAATTGGTTGGTCACCCCTCAACTAAATTTGGTTATTTTTATGTATCCTCCACTTGCAACTCCTCCCTGAACTCTCCACCCTTGATCTTAGAACAAGGAAAATTATATAACTCACAACCCATTGTGTTTTCCAACCCACCATTATTTTAATGATATGAGGAAATTGAAACACAATTTTTAGTCTACCTAAGAGTTATAAATTTTGAAGGTTCCTTTCATTACATTCATATTGTCTAAACAGAAAAAGGCTTTCATTACAATCATATTATCTATGTATAATTAGACGGTGGAAAAAATAGGGTATTATAAAACCCTCTAAGCATAACAAACCAATTCTTTGTCATCCTATAGCTAAATCTAGTTAGTTTTTTATGTATCCCTCATATGCAACTCCTCCCTAAAATATTCACCCTTGAGCTTAGAACTAGAAAAATTATATAACTCACAACCCACTATGTTTTCTAACATTCCATTATTTTAATGATGTGAGGAAATTGAAATGTAAATTTTAGTCCACCTAAGACTTGTTATAAATTTTGAAGGTTCCTTTCATTACATTTGTACTGTCTAAACAATAGAAGGTTTTCATTACAATCATATTGTCTATGTATAATCAGAGTTTGGAAAACACTGGGCATTATTAAACCTGCAACCCACATAGTGTTGTAAAACCCTCTAAACATAACAACCCAATTGGTTGGTCACCCCTCAGCTAAATATGGATGGTTTTATGTATCCCCCACTTTCAAATCCTCTCCAAACTCTCCCATCTTTGATCTTAGAACAAGCAAAATTATATCTCACAACCCAATGTATTTTTCAACCTACCATTATTTTAATGTTATGAGGAAATTGAAACACAATTTTTAGTCTACCTAATACTTGTTATATATTTCAAAGATGCCTTTCATTACATTCGTACTATCTAAAAAAAAAAAATCATCACAATCATATTATCTATGTACAATTGAAGGTTGGAAAACACAAGGATTTATAAAACTTGCAACACACATAGTGTTGTAAAAACCTCTAAACATAACAACCCAATTGGTTGGTCACCCCTCAACTAAATCTTGTTAGTTTTATGTATCCCCCACCTGCAACTCCTCCTTGAACTCTCCACCCTTGAGCTTGTTGGTATATGGAGCCTAATCAAACTCGAAGGTTAAATTTCCCCACTTTTATCGGCGTGGTTTCCCCCCAAATTATTTATTGGGGCTTTGGAGGCAGCGCCACCAAGACAAGGTCAAGGGGCAGTGCCCCTTGCGGGGTCCAGGGGCAACAAAGGCATTAGGTGCTTTTTTTTCTATTGGACAACATAAAAAACCCTATTTTTATAACCGACATAAGTCTTGATAAAAGGCTAAGGATTAGGGTTTCCGTTGGCATTGTATTGTAGAATTTTTAGTGGTATTGAGTTGCAAGGATTACTAGTTGTAATCAATTTGATTTACTAGATAGTAATATTGGACTCTCTGTTGGTGGACGTAGCCTAAGTTTGGGTGAACCACATTAAATATTGTCTCTTGCTATTATTATTTATGTGTTTTTCATTCCTCTGTTTAATCTTTATTTGCATTTAATTGATATTTTATGCATGCAATTCCTAGCATAGCTTTGATCAAGAGGAATTATATAACTCACAACCCACTATGTTTTCCAACCTGCCATTATTTTAATGATATGAGGAAATTGAAACACAATTTTTAGTCTACCTAAGACTTGTTTTATATTTTGAAGATGTATTTCATTACATTCATACTGTCTAAAAAATAAAAGGTTCTCATTACAATCATATTGTCTATGTATAATTTGAGTTTGGAAAGCACGATGTGTTATAAAACTTGCAACCCACATAGTGTTGTAAAACCCTCTAAACGTAACAACCCAATCGATTGGTCGCCCCTTAGCTAAATCTAGTTAGTTTTATGTATCCCCCACCTATAACCCCTCCCTAAACTCTCCACCCTTGAGCTTTGAAAAAGTAGAAAAACGTACTTACAACCCACTGTGTTTTCCTACCTACCTATATTTTAATGATATGAGGAAATACAAACACAATTCATACTATGAGTAACAATTTTGGTAATTTTTGAAGGTTCCTTTTCTTACATTCATACTATCTAAACAACAAATTTTTTTCATTACAATCATACTATCTATTTATAATTCAAGGTTAGAAAACACTAGGTGTTATTAAGCTTGCAACCAACATACAATTGTAAAACCCTCTAAACATAACAACCCAATTGGTTGCTCACCCCTTAGCTCAATTTTGCTAGTTTTATGCATCCCCCACCTACAACTCCTCCCCCTCCTCTCCACCACTTATCTTGAAAGGTGAAAAATGAATTAACTCAAAACTCACTATGTTTTTTAACCTGCAACTATTTTGAGCATTTTTTCTGCAATCAAATGAAGAAATTGAAATACCATTTTTACTCCAATTAATAGTTGTTCTAAATTTTGAAGGTGCCTTACATTATGCTACTCAGATTCTCATGGGAGGGAGAAATAAGTACTAGATCAATTCCCACTTTGCAAAATCCTTGTGTATATGGAACCTTTTTCATTCTATGCAACTACATGTAAACAACTAATAATTTCTCATTATGCAAGGGTGCATCACTCAATTTTTGAACATGAAGCCTCTTGAGATCTTTTCAATGCTTGAAGAGGCAACAGGTACTAGAATTTATAAAATGAATAAGGAAACAATTGTAAAAACACTTGAAAATAAGTAGACTAAAGTGTATGAGATAAATAATGTATTGATTGAAGAGATTCTTCTTGCTCTTGAGAAGTTGAGGAAGGAGCATGTGAAGTATGTGCAATGGGAAAATGGAAATGCATAAGTTGATACAAAAAACGTACTAGAATGTATGAAATGACAAAGGAATCTATTGTAGAAAAACTTGAGAAGAAGCAGACCAAAGTGAATGGGAAAGATATTGTATTGATTGAAGAGATTCTTCATGTTGTTGAGAAGTTGAGGAAGGTGCATGTGCAATATGCACAATGGCCCAAATGGAAAGGTAGAACTTGAGCAAAGGTACTAGAAAGTATGTAATGAAAAATGAATTTGTTCTTAAAAACTTGAAAAGAAGTAGCCCAAAGTGAATGAGATAGATAATGTATTGATTGAAGAGATTGTTCCTACTCTTGAGAAGTTGATGAAGGGGCATGTGCAATATGTGCAATGGCTAAATGGAAATGTAGAACCAGAGGCAACAGGTACTAGAATGTATAGAATCAAAAAGGAATATTCTTTGAAAAAACTTGAAAAGTAGACTAGAGTGAGTGTGATAGCTAATGTATTCACTGAAGAGATCCTTCATGCTCTTGAGAAGTTGAGGAAGGTGCACGTGCAGTATGCGCAATGGGAAAATGGCAATGCACAAGTGGAAAAACTCAAGAGGTTTTGTACCAGTGCATAGGAATTTTTCCATGAAAAGAAAGTGAGAGATGGTGCTATAGGTGGAGTTGAACAAGTTAATTCAAAGATTCTTGAACACAAGAATTCTATGGAATTGGAAATAGATGAAAAGAAGATAATATGAGATATCAGTGCAAAAAAGAGAACCAATTGGGTGGATACATGAAAGTCCTATGTGATAAGGTAGAAAGTTTTGTAAACAACTTATTAAAAAAGAAACATCTACATTCTCTAATCAGTAAGAAACTCTCAAAGATGAGGAAAAAGTACCTACAAAGCTACATAAAATAATTTAAGACATTGAAAACTCTATCCAAGAAATGGATGGTGTTATCCTAAGGGTTGATGAGGGAGAAATTGCTCAAAATATTAAAGTAAAAGATATGAAAAGGAATGATAGAGGGTGCTAACAAGAAAGAGCAGTAGAGATGAGGAAACATGTGTAGTTGGTCAACTTGTAGATGCAAAAGCAATAGTTGGAAGTGATGAAACTAAAGAAAAAAAATAGAAACACTACAATTAACCACTTAGAAAAGGAATTAAAAGATTAAAAAAAGATTTTATCATTGAAATAAAAGGAGTTTAATTAATGTTGTTGAGAGAGAGCTGCAATCTAAAAGATAGGAAGTTGAGAGAATAAAGACAACAAGGAAAGGTGTTGCTTGTGAAGAAGGGCACAGGGATAAATTATAAAATGAGTGTTTGCAAGAATCTGAGGTAGTTCAGAAGTTGAAGGCTGATATCACGTACGTCGAGGCTCAATTAGGAAATGTTCAATTTACCTATAATGATCGTGTAAAGCATTTTGATAGATCAAAAATAAAAGGTGTTCCACAACTTATAAAAGATAAAAATTCCTTGACAAGCACAATCATATGGTTGATAACCCATAGTGTGTTTTCTAGTTTACAATTATTTTGTGCATTGTTTTTCAATCATATGAGGAAATATAAATACAATTTTTACTCTAATTAAGAATCATTATCAATTTTTAAGGGGCCTTTCATTAAATTTGTATTGTCTAAACAATAAAAGGTTTTAAATAAATTCATACTATTTTGTAAAATTCCATGTTGCAAAACCCAAGGTGTTATGAAACTTGCAACACACATAGTGTTGCAAAACCATCTACTCGTAAAAACCCGATTGGTTACTCACCCCTAAGCTCAATCTGGTTAGTTTTATGTATCTGCCACTTGTAACTCATCCTTGTTAGACAAACCTTTACATTTAAACATGCAAAATAAAATAACTAAGAACCCACATTATGTTTTCCAATTTGCAATTATTTTGTGCATTGTTTTTTCAACCATATGAGGAAATTCAAATGCAATTTTTACTCTATTTAAGTCATTATAAATTTTGAAGGGGCCTTTCATTAAATTTGTAATGCCTAAACAATGAAAGGTTTTCAAGCCATTCAAAATTCCATATTACAAAGCCATAGGTGTTTTAAGAAACCTGCAACCCACATAGTGTTGTAAAACCCTCTGTACGTAACAACCCAATTGATTACTCACCCCTCAACTCAATTTGGTTAGTTTTATGTATGTCCCACCTCAACTCCTCCCTACCAGACAAACCTTTACATTTAAACATGTAGAATCAAATAACTGACAACCCACATTATGTTTTCCGATTTGTAATTATTTTGTGCATTGTTTCTTAAAACATATGGGGAAATTTAAATAAATTTTTTACTCTAATTAAGAGTTGTTATAAATTTTGAAGGGGCCTTTCATTTCATTTATACTATCTAAACAACGAAAGGTTTTCAAGACATTCATACTATTTTGTAAAATTCTATGTTGCAAAACCCTAGGTGTTAAGAAGTTCTTGCAACCCACATAGTGTTGTAAAACCCTCTACACGTAACAACCCAATTGGTTAGTCACCCCTTAGTTCAATTTGGTTACATTTATGTAACTAACACCTACAAATCCTCCCCGTGAGACAATCCTTTACATTTAAACATGCAGAATCAAATAGTTGATAACCCGCATTGTATTTTCCAATTTGTAATTATTTTGTGCATTATTTTTTTCCATCATAAGAGTAAGTTTAAATGCAATTTTTACTCTAATTAAGAGTTGTTATAATTTTTTAAGGGGCCTCTCATTACATTTTTACTTCTAAATAATGAAATGTTTTCAAGACATTGATATTGTTTTATAAATTCCATGTTGCAAAAACCCTGGGTGTTAAGAAACTTGCAATCAACATAGTGTTGTAAAACCCTCTACACGTAACAACTCAATTGGCTAGTCACCCCTCAACTCAATTTGGTTAGTTTTATGTATCCACCACCTATAAATACTCCCTATGAGACAACCCTTTGCATTTAAACATGCAGAATCAAATAATTGACAACCCAAATTGTGTTTTCCAATTTGCAATTATTTTGTGCTTTTTTCAAATCATATGAGGAAATTTAAATGTAATTTTTACTCTAATTAAGAGTCATTATAAATTTTGAAGGGGCCTTTCGGGTATGTGAAGGATCATGGTGGGCCAAAAAGTGGCAATGAGGAAAAAAACACATCTTTCATCAACCCAAAAATGCGAAAAATACCGTGTTGACTTTTTTTAGGCTTGGGTGTCAGTACACACCACCAAAGCAAACACCAATCCTAGTTTTCCATATTGGATATCTGATCCAAATCGGATATCCGATTTGTAAAAAGTATATATATATACAAAATCTATGGCTGTTTTAAACTCATTTGACAGTCAACAACCCGTGGGCGCACAGTGAGGAGGTTCTTTGCGTAACGAATATCCGATTTTGCCAATATCCAATTTGAAAAGGTAAGATTTTAGATTTTTATTTGCTTTGATTCAATTTTGAATTAGATTTGGATAATTTCAATTAGTTTTTTGTGGATTTTTTTTAAAAATAGGGTTTTTGATTGAATTTTTATGAAAATTTTGAGTTTAGAATGGATTTTGATTTTAAAATGAATTTTTGTGGATTTTTATTCAAATAAGGAGAATTTTTGAAAATTTAGAATGGATTTTGATAAAAATGAATTTTTGTGGATTTTTCAAAATAGGGTTTTGATTGAATTTTTATGAAACAATTGAGTTTAGAATGGATTTTGATAAAAAAAATGAATGTTTTTTATAGATTTTATTTAAAAATAGTGTTGCTTATGTATTTGTATTAAAAATTAGAGAATTTTATAGTTTTTTGTTAAAAAGTAGGGTTTTTTTGGGTTTTTTTAAAAAACTAGGGTATTTTTATAATATTTTCATTTATATTGTCTAATTTTAATTAGATTAATTTTTTTTAACTTTAATCAGGCATTATGGCTCCTGAGAATGAGAATGCACAAATTCCACTAGCTGAGAATCAAAATGCAGAAATTCCAAATGCTCCACCACCTCCACAGCCATCAATTGAAGACTTAATTCATGAAAAAATGGAGCAATTGAGGGGCATTTATGATGTTTATAAGAAAATCCCTCGATTATCCTGTATGTCAACCACATTGACAAGAATAATTGTAGAAACCCCTCCACCCAACATAATTCCTTTCATTCATGGTGAGAAACCATGAGGGAATATTATGCATGTGGATTGTCTTATGATGATGTGAAAAATCTTCAAATAACAAAAGCCCAAATAGCCTCTTTATTTATTAGCCCCAGCAATAGTTTTCTAGTTAATGTTAACAAACCAAAAATTTCTATAAAATGGTGCACGCATAGGGGATAGTAGATAAATTTTGGGATCATTAGTGTATGGTTTTTGATAAACCACCCAACAATAATCTTGATGTACCTTTTTACTTTATTAAAAAATTATATGCTATTTTTTTGTTAGGGCATCATGTCAATTACTTTGACATTAAACCCTTCTAGGGCGTTGGTGGAGGCATGCCCCAAGATAGGCCAAGGACAGTTAGAGTAGTCAGGCGTGCACATGTTCCTCATCCTCCCCTTCCTCTACCACCTCCAGTACAACATCCAGATATTACAAAGGATGTAGCCACACAAACTATCCAGGCCATTCACTCTTTGAGTGGTCTTTTGGTTTCCCATGCCTCTTCAGTAGCTCAGCCACATTCTAGTGATGTTGGTTATGGATCCAGTGTTGTTTTATCATCCTCCTCGGGTCCACATATTTGCAATCCATGCCAGTAGATATGCTTGGGTCCTATTGTACAGCCCATTGAGCATCCATTAGACACTTCTGATTATGAAATCCAGGATGTGGAGATTATAGCAGATCACACATAGGGGAGTGGAGCACACCCTACAGAGTCCTCTCCTGCTAGAGAGGTGGACATTGGAATAGTTACATAGGTAACATTTAAGGTGTAAATTCATAACTTGCATTTTTTTTAAATGAATATTAATAAGAGATAGTATCAAGTACTAATATTTATTTACATGGTCTATTTAACAGTTAATGTATGAGGAGGAGCTCACACGGGTGACTAATAGCACCCTTAGGGCCATTTCATTTGGCCTTGACACACACACACAGTATGTATTTTGGCACTCACTCATTTACATTTTTTTACTATATACTTGTTTGTCATTTGAATTGTCATTAATGAAGTTATATATTAACTTATATGTTTATCTTATTCTCTGCTTGTAGGAAACACCTAGTGCGAGCAAGGTGTGATGCTCTCCAAACTATGGAGGCACAATGTTAGATAAGGGAAAGGTAATTGAACTCAAATTTGATTGAATTAAGATTTATAAGATCTTTATTGATTATGCATACATTGACATAGATTCGTAGTTTCATATGTACTTGTCATTTTTATGTACAGCCAGTTGTGAGCTATACATCATTGTTGATAAGTGTCACAACACCTGAAGGAGTAGGTATTCGAACACCTGAAGGAGGAGGTGTTGAAACACCTAAAGGAGATACAAAAAAAGATCAGCCTAAAGAGGTATGTGTTTATTTTATTATGTGCTTGGTAAATATGTTCTTATTACTGACAATTCTATGCTAACTTGGATCAATTTTATGTTTTTGTTCACATATATAGATTGGCGTTACAAAAGTTGGTTTGGTTAGTTCTTTGAGAGGGGTGTATTCTAGGACTCTTGGCCCTTCGAAGAGACGTATATTTCAAGTAATCAAGATTTCAATTTTAGAGTTCAATTATAATCCAATGTAAATTGATTTTTATGTTAATTATTCGATTTTAAATTATATAGTATAACTAATCTCAATTGTGGTTTGACTTTTTCTTGTGCAGCTACCTTCAAAGCCAATGAGTGCTTCAAAGAGGCTCCATTTTGATGATCCACCAATAGTTTAGGATGAGATAGAAATTTTGGCATGTAAATTTTGAATAGATATCAAGATGGCATATGCCACATATTGTAAAATTTTGTTTTAGTTGGCGTTGATGCCATTTTTGTATATGGACATACACTTGATTATTGGATAATTTGATATATATAAGTTGACAATCAAAATTTCATTTCCTCCTCATGTGCATAATTAAACTCTTTGAAAATTTAATCAAGTGAGCAATGGTTAAATATCAATGTACAATAGCATAAAAAGAATGGTTAAATATTATGTAGTTTATATTCATATTGCTGATTACATTGCATTGCACATCTTTCAAACTCAAAGCATTACTTAACATTGAATAAGTAACAACTAGATGTTGATAGATGAAAAAATTTCAATAACAATATAGTTTTTACAAAGTCAACCTAAGCAGTTGTGCAATTACTTCACATTACATAACTAATAACTAGGAGAAGCTATCAATTGCATTAGGTTGTCATGGAATTCAATGAGACCACATTTCTTTGAGGAAACCTGGCACAAAACTCACAAAAAATGAAAAGAAAGCACTCAAACAAACTTTAAAGGGGTCTTAGGCCTGTTGCCCCCTCATTCCACACGCTATGCAGCCATTTACTTATAGTGTAGGGGCCAAACAATGGAGAAAACATGTAAAAATTATATATATATATAGCCTAGAAGCATGAATTACCATTAGAATATCACATAGCATCATATAAACAAAAAAACCACTATAAAATTGAATGCCAATTAAAACATTCATGATAAATATTCATTGTTGAAACTTGAATTGTGGTAGCTTTATATACAGAGTCAATTGATGTAAGGGTTCAATTTGTATGATATTGAAAAAAGAATCCAACTGAGTAGAGTTATCAGAATTCTTCAAAAATCATAAGAATTTTTTTAGTACACTAGCTATTTTGACATCTTCTTGCAGTCTCAAACATTATTTTGTATCATTGTTACATTGGTCTTGAGGGTGATTGCACGTTTGAAGTGTATAAATACATACCTTTTTGTAATATCAAGGATACTTTTTTAATCTTCCATGCATTGCTAATCTAAAAGAAAAGGTCTTTTTCCTAATCTGTATGCAGCCATGCTTTTGACATTGTCAAAAAGAGAAAAACTTCCCTAATGATGCAAAGGCATGGCCAAGTAGTTCTAACTCTCCACATGAGAGAAGAGAGATGTTGGAGAGTACATCAAGTCAGTGAGAACCAAAGTGTAATGTGTTTTAGTTTGTAGTACTCCTCTATTTCTCTTCATGAATTACGATTAGAATATCACATAACATCATATAAACAAAAAAAACCACTATAAACTTGAATGTCATTTAAAACATGCATGATAAATATTCATTGTTGAAACTTGAATTGTGGTAGCTTGATATACAGAGTCCATTGATGCCAAGGTTCAATTTGTATGATATTGAAAAAAGAAGCCAACTGAGTAGAGTTATCAACATTCTTCAAAAATCATAAGAATTATTTTAGTACTTTAGTTATTTTGACGTCTTGCAATCTCAAACATTATTTTGTATCATTGTTACATTGGTCTTGAGAGTGATTTCATGTTTGAAGTGTATAAACACATACCTTTTTGTAATATTAAGGATACTTTTTGAATCTTCCATGCATTGCTAATCTAAAAGCAAAGGTCTTTTTCCTAATCTATATGCAGCCATGCTTTTGACATTGTCAAAAAGAGAAAAACTTCCCTATTGATGCAAAGGCATGGCCAAGTAGTTCTAACTCTCCACATGAGAGAAGAGAGATGTTGGAGAGTACATCAAGTCAGTGAGAACCGAAGTGTAACATGTTTTAGTTTGTATTACTTTGTTTCTCTGCAGAAGTGTGATAAATTCTTAGTTTGAAATGATGCTGAACAATTTTTGAAAAAAGAAAGTTGTGTCATGGTCCGCATTCAATCCAACAAGCAAAAAGGAAAGCTCAGCCTCTTGGAATGAAAATTATTGTTTGCAAAACAAATGAATAATAATGAGGTAGTTAAGGTGTTTGAAGTTATTTAGAGGTCACTTTTAGGGTGCTAGGCTTAAAAGTTCATTTTAAATGCACTCAAACAAACTTTTAAGGGATCTTAGGCCTATTTCCCCCTCATTCCACTTGCTATGCAGCAATTTACTTGTGGTGTAGGGGCCGGAAAATGGAGAAAACATGTAAAAATAATATATATGTGTGTGTATGTGTGTGTGTGTGTGTGTGCAGCCTAGAAGCATGCATTATGATTAGAATATCACATAACATCATATAAACAAAAAAATAACCATAAACTTGAATTTCATTTAAAACATGCATGATAAATATTCATCATTGAAACTTGAATTGTGGTAGCTTGATATATAGAGTCTATTGATGCCAAGGTTCAATTTGTATGATATTAAAAAAATAAGACAATTGAGTAGAGTTATCAGAATTCTTCAAAAATCATAAGAATTCTTTTAGTACACTCAAGAGTTATCAGATGTCTCCTTGCAGTCTAAAAAGTTATTTTGTATCATTGTTACATTGGTCTTGATAGTGGTAGCTTAATATAGGTCCACAATACAAAACCTAGTTTACCTGTGCAGTGTAACAGTGGCATAGGAAGATTTTTCTTTGAAAGAAAAAAGGAAAGCTTAACCTCTTGGAATGAAAATGCTTGTTTGCAAAACAAATGAATAGGAATGAGGTAGTTAAGGTGTTTGAAGTGATTTAGAGGTCGCTTGTAGAGAAGAGAGATGTTGAAGAGTACATCAAGTCAGTGAGAGCCTTTTTCAATTGATGGTTTACTAGGGCAGTTGTAATGACTCTTCGAGCAGCTCTCTTATCCTTTTCCTTGTTATTTTTTCCAATAGACTTGAAAGCATTAAACATATTTTTGACAATAATAGAATTTTTTTCAGTCTTCGTGTTCACACGAATCTTTGATTTGGCTAGCAAAGGTCTCATCATTTGCATCTTTAGCAATTGTACAAAAAATTGGCATTGCTCGGTCAATGTCTTACACTAAAATATTGGTTGAAAAGTCTTCTAGCCCATAACCGAATAGTTCATGTTGACCTCTTGCCTTCAAAATTGTTTATAATGTTCTCATAAAATTCAACTAACCATTTAGGGGTTCTTAAAGGTCTTGAATTTGGAATATGTCTTTCTTCCACACAAGGTTCTTCATTTCTCATGTAATCTGATGAAACATAATTTACACTTAGTTCAATATTATGTTCAACATCTTAAATTCCAACATTTTCACCTTCAATTTGAATAATTTCATTCCCAATTTCAGTATCATATTCAACATCTTCAAATCCAACATTTTCACCTTCAACATTTTCATTATCAATTTCAATATTTTCATTCCCAATTTGAATATCATGTTCAACATCTTGAATTCCAACATTTTTAGCTTGAACATTTTGAGTATCAATTTGAACATTTTCATTCCCAATTTAAATATCATGTTCAACATTTTCACCTTGTACATATTCAATTTCCTCTTCACTTTAAAGATGAAAGGGCTTAGATTCACCAATATTTAGCATACCTTGTCTTCTCTTCCTATGATCTTCTTTATCTTTTTGTCTATATTCTTCAATTGGTTCTTTTGTAAGCTTTCTCTTATGTTTATGCTTCCGACAGCTACTACTCCCCATTATAATACCTCATAAAAGATGCCGAGAAATCATTGTTTATGTCAAATTTGAGTACAAGATGCTCCAAAAAGTTGAACTTTGTCTCTTCCTATCTGAAACCGCGCGTTTGTCGCTTGCAAAGCCTGCTAAAAGAATGTAGGGTTCATTGGAATGCAAAAAATGGGCCATATGGGGTTTTGGTATGGCCTAGAAATTAGATATCCAACTAAATCCGATATCTAATATGATTTTTTTTTAAAATAAAACAATTTTATAATTCTCTCTAACAATAGGATTTTAGTGCTATAAATCGGATATCCGATTCAAATTGGATATCCAATTTGTGCATATATAGACCTAATAGTAAGTAGGAGGTGGAGGTTGGGCAAGAGAGAGAGAGAGAGAGAGCGGAGGGTAGATGGGATGAAGGGGAGAGTGAGGGAGAGAGAATTAGAAGGGGAAAGGAGAGGGGAAGAATGAGAGAGAGAGAGAGAGTTCATTAAGATGGGAGGGAGAGGGAAAGAGGGGAAGAAGTGGAGAAAGATAGAGAGAGACAAAGAGATAGTTCATTAGGAGGGGGGAGGGAGAGGGAAAGATGGGAAGAAGTGGGAAGGGAGAGAGAGAGAGAGAGAGAGATATTTCATTAGGAGGGGGGAGGGAGAGGGAAAGAGGGGAAGAAGGGGAAAGTGAGGCAAAGAGAATTAGGAGGGGGAAGAATGAGAGAGATATAAAGGAAGGAGGGGTTAAGGGGACAAAGATAGAGTGAGAGAGAGAGAGAGAGAGACCTAAGAGAGGGAGAGGGGCTAGGATGAAGAGACTTGAGAGAGAGAGAGAGAGGGAGGGAGTGGGAGAGAGATAGGGAGGGAGGGTTAAATTTAGGGATAGATGGTTTAGGATTTAGGGTTAAATTTAGAGGGGAGAGATAAAAGAGTTGAGTATGAGTGAGAGAAAGACTAAGAGAGAGGGAGAAAGGGGTAGAAAGAGGAGCTTGAGATGAAGTGAGTGGAGTGAAGGTGAGGCAGGAGAGAGAGTGGTGCTGGGAAGGAGATACTTGAGAGAGAGAGAGAGAGATAAAAAGAAAGGAGGTTTAAGAATTGGGGAGGTGGGGTTTAAGAGTTAAGGGAGAGATAGAGGGATTAGTGAGAGAGAGACCCTAAGAGAGGGAGATGGGGTAGGATGGAGAGTTGAAAGGAGAGAGAGAGAGAGGAGAATTGGGGAGAGAGAGATAGAGGGAGGTGGGTTAAGGAGTGAAGGGTAGATGGTTAAAAGGTTTATGGTTTAAGAGATTAGAGGGAGAGACATAGAGGAGTGAGTGAGTGAGAGAAACTTGAGAGAGAGAGGATAGGAGGGAGAGACTTGAGAGAGGCAGAGGGAGGAGTAGAGGTTTAAGGGTTAAGGGTTTAGGGTTATGGGTAGAGGGAGAGATAGAGAGTGGAAAGAGAGATAGAAGTAGAGGTAGAAGGTAGAGGGTTAAGGAGTAGAGGGGAGGAGATAAAAGAGTGAGTGAGAGAGAGAACATGAGAGAGGGAGAGGGGGTAGGAGGGTGAGACTTGAGAGAGAGAGGGAATTAGGTAGGGAGTGGGAGAGAGATAAGGAGTAGAGGGTTAATCGTAGAGGGTAGAGGGTTTAAGGGTTAAGGGTTTAGGGTAGATGGGAGAGAGATAGAGGGAGTGAGAAAGAGAGGGAGGGAGTGGGAGAGAGATAGAGGGTAGAGGGTTAAGGGTAGAGGGGAGGGAGATAGGAGTGAGTGAGAGAGAGACCTAGAAGAGGGAGATGGGGTAGGAGGGTGAGACTCAAGAGAGAGGGGGAGGAAGGGCAGGAGTGGGAGAGAGATAGAGGCTAGAGGGTTAAGCATAGAGGATAGAGGGTTTAAGTGTTTAGAGTTTAAGGGTTAAAGGTTTAGGGTTTAGGTTTAAGGGTAGAGGGGAGAGATATATAGAGAGTGAGTGTGAGAGAGAGAGAGAGACTTGAGAGAGGGAGAGGTGGTAGGAGGGAGTGTCTTGAGAGGGAGAGAGGGTAGAGGGTTTAAGGGTTTAGGGTTTAGGGTTTAGAATTAGAGGGGAGAGAGATAGAGTTAGGTGAGAGAGAGGGGGAGGGAGTGGGAGAGAATAAAGGGTAGAGAGGCGAGAAGGTAAAGAGGGTAGAGGGAGGGGCTAGAGGAGTGATAGAGATACTTGAGGGAGGCTGGGGAAAGAGGGTTTAGGAGGGATGAGACTTGAGAGAGAGAGGGAGGGAGGAAGGAGTGGGAGAGATAGGAGTAGAGGGTTTTAAGAATTTTAGAGTTTAAGGTTTAGGATTTAGGGTTTAGGGTTTTAGGGTTAAAAGGTAGAGGGGAGAGATAGAGGGAGGGAGTGAGTGAGAGAAACCTAAGAGAGGGAGAGGAGGTAGGAGGGAGAGTCTTGAGAGAGAGGGAAGGAGGGAGTGGGAGAGAGATAGAGGGCAGAGGGTTTAAGGGTTTAACGATTTAAGGGTTAAGGGTAGAGGGCTAAGGGTAGAGTGGAGAGACTTAGGAGTGAGTGAGAGAGAGAGAGAGTGACTTGAGAGAGGGAGAGGGGATAGGAGGGGGAGGCTTGAGAGAGAGAGAGAGACCTAAGAGAGGGAGTGGTGCTAGGAAAAAGATCCACACTATTGCTAAGATAAAAACAACAATTATGGCAGCAATTTTGACAAACAAACTAATTCCTGATGGACAATATACTTGTCTAAAAGTATCCTGAATTTGAGTTTCAATATCGGGCATTTCAACTAGGCTCTGATACCAATTTATGTGCGGAATTAATGCGGAAGATGACAATCAACAAGTGAAGTGGTATATTCCAAAACCGATCACACCAAAACCACAAACTAAAATAAAGATAAATAAGGCAATCTTACACTCAAAACTTAAATCTTCATTCATATTAGAACAACATTACAATATTCAGATTCTGATCATCCAGATCGCTCGAAGCGCAGGAGAGAGCATAAGTCTGACACACTAGACTCAAAACTAAAGACTAGAACTCTTAAGCAAACTCTTTGTCTGTTAGAAGGCGTCTTTGGGGTCCTCTTATAGGAAGAGACTAGTTCCACCAAAGCAAGGCTTATTACCTTCCAATTTACAATTTTTGAGTTCCGCCAATAGATGAGCGACAACCAAGGAATCTTATCCGTAGCAACACCCAAAAAGGTAAATGCGTGAACATGGATAAGAACCAACCGACAAAACTTTTCCGTAGCCATAAATAAAGGCGTGAACAGAAAAAGTGGACAACCGTGATTAGGACACATGTCACGTACATGCCGACTTTACACCCAAAAGTCACTATGGGGTTCTTGCTTTTTGAGATAGGGTAGCATCCTATTATCACATCTTAACGTGGGTGATATCACGGCACAGACAAGCCCTTGTGCTAACCAAATTAGAACGGAATGGGTTCTAAAAGATCATCAGGAAGTTCTTCAAAGATGCGCTCCCAATCTTCTCTTCTTTCATTAAAGACGTGATCAATCTGGACCATATAGTCTTGTGAATATACGATGTCACGTTCAAGTCTTGAAACGAGCAGGGCTGGTTGCAGATGTATCTCCATATTGTGGATTTTTACTTGAGCTTTCCACTATTGTCTGAGAGGATAGAATTCTAATCTTGGAAACCTGTAACCTGATCTTGGATAACACATTAAATAATAAGTTGGATCGTTACAAATCTTATGACAAAGATTAGGATATAAAAGATTAAAGAATTCTTCCATATCATTATTAAATCTTGCACCAATCAAATCTGCATAATCTTCAAAGGTATCTTGGTCGAAACTAATTCGAGCTATTAGCCCAAATTTTAATGCCTTTAAGAGATTCATTTTGCTGGCTTTGGACCAGTTCATGCCAAAAAGACCTTTGATGTGTAAATGGATTGCAGATCTCCCACACCAAAATTTTATTGGGGCTGTAGTTAATCCAAAAGCTTCTTTGAACTCAATTTCTTCATCAGGATCAACTAAAGATTGGTGATGGTATGTGATCAGATTCTGGAGATTTCTAAACCATTTGTTTAAGAAATAAGATTCTAATAAAGTAATCACTATTTCTTTTGGAAGAGAGGGGAGAGAAATAACTTCTCTGTCAACATGTACCATGTACATTCCTGTTCCATCTGGTCTATACCAATCTGGGGATAAAATTTCAAGATCAGTATAGATTGAACCTGCCATTTCTCTGGTTAGAGTATCTGCAAGAGGGTTATTTTCTCCTTTGATCCATTCAATGTCAAAATCAAAACTGAGAAATTCAAAGTACCATCTTGCTACTCGACCTTGAGCAATATCTTTATTAGGCTTCTTTTTCAGCAGGCTCCTCATAGCTTGGCTATCAGTTCTTACAGTAAAGTGAACAGGTTTAAGAAAGATCTTAAATTTATCTAGACCATATTTTACTGCAAGAATCTCTTTTTCATAAATATGATATATGCTCTGGGTATCTGTAAAGGTTCCCGATTTATATCCGTAGATATTCTTTTGACCACTTTCTTCTTCCTGTATCAAAACAGCTAACCAGGTGTTGTCAGAAGCATCAGTATATAGAAACAGTGGTAATTCTAATACTGGGTTTTTTAAAGCAAGCAAAAATTGACATTTTGTTTTAATCCTTTGAACTGCTTCTGTTGCATTATCTGACCATCCTTGCTGACCATCTTTGATATGAGCTTGTATGAATCTTCTATCTTCAGCCAATCCTTTGTAGAAAGGAGAAATATAATTCAGGCATCCAAGAAACCTTTGAATTTGTGTCTTATTCTGTAGTATGTCAGGAAATTCTTGGATTCTCTGTAATATGTGGGGTTGAAGTAAGATATTCCCATTGCTCATATGTAAACCAAGGAAATCTATCTGGTCTTTTCCTATTACCAGTTTCTTAGCGGTCAGGCATATCCCATGCTTTTGTATAGCTGCAAAAAGAGCATCTAAATGCTGAAAGTGAAGATCTACTGAATCAGAGAAGATTAAGATATCATCAATATAAACAGCACAAAATTCTCTTAAATGTCTTAATGCCTGGTCCATCCTTCGCTGAAAGTAAGCTGGGGCAGTACATAGACCAAAAGGCATTACATTCCATTCAAATAGTCCTTGGGGAACTGAGAATGATGTCTTGTATCTATCTGATTCTTTGACCTTAACTTGCCAAAAACCTGACTTGCAGTCAAATTTCGAGAAAATCTTTTTATTTGCAGCTCTTCTAATAAGATCTGTACTAAAAGGGATAGGATAATTAAATGGTAAGATAATATCATTGAGAGGTTTATAATTTATACACAACCTCTTTTTACCTCTGATTTGCTCTGCTCTCTTGTTCACCAGAAATTCTGGACAAGCAAATGGGCTTTTGCTCGGTCTGATGAAGAGTCCATCTAATAATTCTTTAAGCTGCTCATCCATTTATGAGGTTTCAGTAGGGCTCATGAGATAAGCTGCTTCATGGGGAATAACAAATGTACATTCTGGCCTTATTTGTATTTCACAGTCTTCATGTTCTTGAGACCAGAATTGTAATGGATTAAGACTACAACAATTTTTCTCAAACTTCTGTTTAATGTTGAGAAAGATATCTGTACCTTTTTCTGCTACTTCTTTTACTGATTCCTTCTTTTTCCTGTTCTTATCAAACTTGTGATTTACAATTTTAAGAGCAGGTATTTCTAACTGACCTTCTTCATGTCTGAGGGCAATCTTATGCTTCCAAAACTGGAGAGGTTCATATTTGGTTAGAAATAGAAAACCTAGAAGAACATCATCTTCTAAATCATTATACTCAATGAAATCAGTAATAAATGTTTTTCCCATGATTTCTATATGGACGTCCTGTGCATATCTTCCCATATTGATCTTTTCGCCATTTATAGCGTAGCTTTGTGGAATATCTTTTCTTTCCTTCCAGAACTGAGGAGGAATAGCATTAGTCTTTGCTAGTGATCTTGAAGATCCTGTATCCACAAATGCATCCAATGGGATATTTTTATAACCAGGAAAACAAAAGTTTACTCTAATGTAATTTCCATGATTTGCCAAGAGTAAAGAGCAAGAGGTTTCTTTTTGAATGAGGCTATTGCCGCTGCTGCTAGCTTCTGATTCTGCAGATTTATTATCTTGATCTACTTTGAATAGTAAATCTTTAATTTCTCCTACCTCCGCAGAAAGATTTCTGATTTCTTTTTGTTGTTTAAGAAGAAGTCTCTTACAATCTGCAGTATCTTCTAATAAGAGATCAAACTTCTTAAAAATTCCTATGATATCTGGATCATCAGAGGAGTGTCTATGTTTGGATCTGGAGGAAGAAGGTTCTTCATGCTTCTTTTGCCAAGGGGGAACTTTATAGCCATGTGGAGAAGAGTCCCGCTTGGAAGGCTTCTGCTGCAACTTGAGTTGCTTCTCAGTTTCAACCTTTTTGGATTCTAAACTTTTTAGTCTAGAAAGATGTTGATGAACAACCTTTTTTTCTTTCTTCTCTGGTTCCTGTCAACTTGTAAGGGTCTTTTGATTTTTCAACCTGTATCTGTATCTTTAGATCAGATAAAGTAGATTTTAGTAATGTAACCAAAAAATCTTCATCATCATCTGATGTTTCAGACAGAGAACTGGAAACAGACAGAGTTTTAGAGTGTCTATTTCTATCTTTTAACCCTTTAAATCTTAACATATAAGTTGATTCAGGAACTTCTTCAACTAGCTCAAAGAGTTGTTGTTGAAGATGTATAGAGTGACTGCTTCTGACCACTTCCCAATCTGGATTATCTCTTTCGAAGATCGCATAGATCTTTGATCCAGGGTTTAACTTTTTAGGACAGTTAGTTGCATAATGTAGTCCTTTACAAATAAAGCATCTAATATGCTTTGGAGCAGAATTCTGCCTTTTTTGAAGCAAGTAAGGAGGAGTTTTGGAAAATCTCCTTTTCTTGTAAGGAATTGCTTTGTACTTCCTTTTCTTTGAATAACCATGTTTACTTCTTCTGAAAGTAAACTCTCCTTCATGGTGACTGTGCTTAGTGCACTTTTTACATCTACATCCATTTCCACACTTATTCTTCTTGAATTGCTTTAGCTGTTGGAAATCCTTTAACTGATTGATCGGAGGAAGATCACAAAATTCTTTTAAATTACAGGTGTAATTATATTCTTCCTTGTTGGCTTGTAGAGAACCCAAAAGACATTGTTTCTCTAACTTATATCTGATCAATCTCTTGATAGTAGGGAAAGTCACATCATCAAGCTGCTTATTATCTTTTCTGATAATATAATCTTGTGCCCATGCACCTAAACCACAAGGTAAAGAATTTAAGTAATATTGCTTAGTGGTTAGATCATGCATTTTGTTCGCTGCAACCATATAAGATTCAAACATGCAATTATAAGCATCAAACTTGGCTAAGTTTTTAAGCTTCATTGATTGCAAAATCTTGTTTGCTTCTAGGGCTTGATTTGAAATGTCATCACAGAAGAGATCTGTCAATAACCATTTGAATTCATCAAAACCAGCTTGAATAATATCATCTTTTCCTATATTTGTAGGATCCACTAGAACTGGATCTGAAGAAGATGTAGGAGTAATCTTAGGCATAGGGCCTACATCTGGTAGATTGTTCCACCAGTTTCTTAATTTGCCAGCCATGAGTCTGACAGAATAAAGAACTTTTGCAGGTTCAGACCATGTACCATTTCTATCAAACAAATTTTCTAAAGTGTTTGTCTAGGTACAGATTGCTTCATAAGGATTGACTAATTTGTCAATGTTCAGAATATAGCCACTTGAGGCATAAGGTCGGAGTTGTTCTGGCCTTATATTTTCTGAAACTGGGTCCTGCATTTCAATATCCATTGAGATCTTTTTCAAAGATTCCCAAGGTTCTGTTTCTTCTAAAAGTTTAATATTAGAAGAATATAAAAAATTTATATCCTCACTAGAAGAGGAAAAAGAATCACTATCAAAAATTGTTAAACTTTGTACATCTGAAAGATCTACATCAGATTCTTTATTTGCACAACCAGGTTCATCCATAAAAACTGGTTCATCTTGTTCTTCTTCTATGCCTAATTCTTCTAGCCAATCTTTTTCAGCTATGGGTTTATCCTTAGTGGCTAAAGAATGTTCCTTGATTTTGGGCATATCTTGATGTAGAGATGTCTTCCTTATCGGGAACTTTTTTGAAGAAGTAGTTACATCCTTTTCATGGCTGAAGGGTTTCCTTCTTTGGATTATAACCTTTTGTGAAGGGATTACTTTTTATTTCCCTTTTCTACTTTTGTCTTCTTCTTCTGAACTATCTTTTCCAGCCTGTGCTACTCTGATCTTTTTTGCATATAATCTGACCTTTTCTAATTTTCTGGCCACCGTATCTAGAAGTATCTAATTTTCAGAATGAGCTAATCTTCTAGCAGTTTCATTTGTTACTTGGTCACCATATATATGCGTCAGATAATTATCTTGATGTTCATGTGAAGAGATTGTTCTCTTTACACTATTATGTACTTGAGTAACATCATAATTTACACTGGAAATTTCATTGGACAAAGTTCCACAAAAATGCTCTACATTCTTAAGAACTGAAAAATGCTTTTGCTGATCCTCAGAAATAATGTCAACTTTATTTACAGTATCTAAACACTGATCAGCAGAAAATATTAAATCTATAGCTATGTCATCAATGTTATCTTGGGCTGAGATCATCCACTGAGAGATCCAATTTCTCTGAGCTTCAGAACTTTTTTGTTTCTTTCCCAAGTCTGTATGAAGTTTTGCTTCATATTTTCCCCATTGTTTTTTCTCAGGATTTAAGACTGTAAAAGTCTCAGAAGTAGGCCACCTGCCTGGTTGATAACTCGTAATCTCCTGTTCCTGATGATTCAATTCCATCTTGTATTTATGCCTCTGTTCAGAATTTGCTCTAGGAAGTTTAGACTTAGGCATCCTTTCCCTAAGCATACAACTTTTCTCATTCATCCTAGTGAGCTTAATTCCTTTTCCTTTCTGATCTGTTTGCTGATCATTCTTTGGAGTCAAAGAAAGTCTTTTACTAACTTGTCTTGCAAGTTGATTTATAAGTTCAGGATCTGAACTTAGATCAGAAGATGTTCTGGACATATTTCTATTTACAGATGGTTGCCTATAAAGGGGAGTATCTAAAAATTCTTCAGGATTATAATCAATAAATGGTTTGTTAGAAGTACTAGGAAAATTGCGGGATAAAGAGTAAGATTTAGGTAATCTAGAGGAAGATCCACTAGATGAAGCTTCTGGTTGAATAAACAATGATTCATCTGGTAGAGTATGCAGGTCAATACTTGCCAATCTTCTACTTTGCTGTCTAGGTTTTCTGGATAGAAAATTATTTGAAGTAGTTGGAAGTTTTTGGAATTTAGGCTGGGTTTGAGTTTGATTGATGAGGGTTTCTATGACAGGGAAACCTATATCAAAACCAGTTGCATCAATGTGTCTACCATAATCATCTACATTGGAATTTGCTTCAGTATAACTTACCCCCGCAGGAAAAATGGAAGGAGGAAAAATGGTGTTAAGTAACCTATATACACACCTACCACCTACAGTAGCATATACAGAGTCGGGTTGTAAAACAACACCTTTAACTTGGAGGAGAAGGCAGAAAGCAGATTGGATAAATTTATCGTCAAGGCTAATGGTGAAGTTTGGTCGAACAGATAACAATGCATCACCTCCCTTTTGTTCATCAGAAGATTTGACAAATCTTCCTTTGAATTGGCTTATGACTGCCTGATCCCATATTCTACAACAGTATAATTAAAGAAAGTACAAAAATATTCAGCTCCTATATCAAAATTAAAATGAGGATGGAGAATAATATCGACTAAAGAAAAATGAACATGAAAAAACCCTTTTTCTTTCCATCTTTTAATGTCTTCGGGAAGAAGAAATGGAAGATAGACTGGACATATACCAACACCAGAAAATTTTAAGTTTATTTCTGATTGTCTAACACTATTCATTGTTCTTGCCTTAATGCCTTTCTCAGGATAAAGATCTGATATCTTTATGTCAGGAAATTTGAAGTTGCCAATTTTATCTACTAATTCATCCTTATCTTGGAAATAGTTATGTATCACACTTGAAAGAGATCCACTTGCATTCATAGAGCGCTGACTAGCCATTATAGAGATTTAGAACTTACTTGGAATCGCCTTAAATCCGTTCACTGCTACAATTTCCGTCTCACTGCTCACCCTTAACGCCTATCCTTCGGCTTCAACAGGGATTTACGGTCTTACTGCGGGTCCACATCTACTGGTGATAGCTTCTTCCTTTCTGGACGTTACTCTTTTATGAACTCTTCAGTTTATCTCAATGAGGCAATGCCACTTTCAAGATCCACACTATTGCTAAGATAAAAACAACAATTATGGCAGCAATTTTGACAAACAAACTAATTCCTGATGGACAATATACTTGTCTAAAAGTATCCTGAATTTGAGTTTCAATATCGGGCATTTCAACTAGGCTCTGATACCAATTTATGTGCGGAATTAATGCGGAAGATGACAATCAAGAAGTGAAATGGTATATCCCAAAACCAATCACACAAAATCCACAGAATAAAAAGAAGATAAACAGAGAAATCTTGCATTCAAAACTTAAATCTTCATTCATATTACAATATTCAGATTCTGATCATCCAGATCGCTCGAAGCGCAGGAGAGAGCATAAGTCTGACACACTAGACTCGTCTAATATAGAACTTGTTCCTAACGCTGCGTTGTAGTTAAATCCCTAAGGTCTTATAATCTCCCAAATGTTAGGGGTGTCAAACCCGGGAAGATTACCAAAAACCTATATTCATGATGGCTAACTTAGGACCAACTTCTAAGGTGGGTAAGATCTCCTTTGTTTATGGCTTTGCAAGACTAAGGGAGGTTTCTCTGAGGTGCTAGTTTGGTTATTGAAACTGTGATAGAACACTTCCTTACAACAAACTATACCCAACTGTAGAGTGTATCCCAATATTGGTGTCAAAATATACCTACATGTGTTAGTTTATACATGTAAGGTTTAAAAACTTATTAAATAAATTATTTTCCATATAAGTATATGTGAATTTGTTTTATAATAACCACTAAACATTGTTACATACATTCAAACATGGAAATTGAATCAAACACATAAGAAAACCTTAAAATATGTGCAAATTGATGTATTTTTAGTGTGTTGAGGATGATGGGGAGATAGAGCTTAGTCATAGATTGATACCTTTATCTATTAGGAATCAAAGTCTTTGAATTTAATCAAACATGCAACAACTAAAAGCAAGGTAATGCCTTAATCAAGAAACCACAAAAGACTATCTTTTAGAGTGCATGGGCAAGTTGTGCTCTACACATGCATTCAAAAATAATAATAAATGGGTTCATAATATTAAGAGAATGTAATTAGTAATCCATGACCATACCTATGCACTTCCTTTATTATGCTAAAAATGTACCTTACAAAGTCTTTGCAAGTATTTTATGGACTTTTGGTTGACCAACTAAGCAACATATATCCATAAATGTATACCATACATAGGGAAACACTCAACTAAGGTTGATTAAACTTTTAATCATTCAATCTTCAAGGTTTATATGATGTTATTACAAATGTGAAATAAACCCATGTCATTACAATACAAAAAATGCACTACCTACAACTAGAATCCAAAACCCTAAGGCTTCCTATGAGTAGTTTCTTTTGTTGGTTTTGTAACTACTTTTGCTTCTTAAAAAAAAACTATCCTCTAATCCTCCTCATAATGGTGACAAAGAATAATATATCCATGGAAAGAGGGTGTGCAAAATGTTAGAAGGTCATATCGTACAAGAAAACCTAACCATGAGCACAACCAACACCTAGGAAATAGGTTTCCTCTACAAACATTTCTCTAACAACCACCATATGTGAAAATTGATTATTCATGGGTTTGAGTGTGAGATTGAGTGAAATCGCCCACAAGATCCACTAAAAAATCATGATCTGGGAATGGAATTCTAACAAAAAGGTGCCCACTAGCAATAACTAAGGCAGGGCCACCATCTTTCCTCCTTAATCGGTTCCAAAATACATTTAATACCCTTTTGTAGTTTCCTTGGATTGATAATTGGTTGTTGCGGGTATTGTTGAGCATTAATGGTGCTTCCTTATTGGAATTTTTCCTTCTAGAGGCTATCAATGGAGGATCAAACTCAGGCCTAGCATCATGCCAAAGAGAAATGATATTAAATCATCTGCAACCTCGAAGAGAATCATCTATTAGGAGTTGGGCCTCACACCTACTACACAACACGCACCAATAAAATCAAGAAGAAGATCATGTCTAAAATGGATGAAGCTATTGAAGATATTGGTACCCTAAAAGTATGAAAAACTTGACACTTAGGTAATTTTACAAAGCAAACTTCAAGCATGGAAAGACATCGAAATGAATACCAAAAGAGGTATAAGAGAAAGGGAGATGTTGAAAACATTGACACTTAGACCCTTTTAACATTGGAATTTAGGGGTCAAGGAGACTTCATAAAGGGGAATCAATTATGTATGCATGGAAAACAAACCCTAATGACTAAAAACATTGACAAAATCAACAGAGCCAATGTTTTTGTTGGAAAAGTGAGACTTTGTTTAGGAAGTGAACACATCCTATTGACCTTGAAACTTACACTTGATATCCCATGGAGCTTGAAATTTCTACAAATGTTGAAGTTTACTTTAGAAATTAAAGCTCCCATAATAGAAAAAATTCCCATGGATCCAAGAACCAGTAAAAGTTTTTCTTACTTCACTAAGATTGCCAAAAGAGAGTTGAAACTCATCAAAACTTTTACTAGGAATAAGAACTCATCAGAGGCTTTTAAGGTTATTGGAACATCCAAAACCTTCAACTTATTCCTAAGTAGGGACAAATCTTTGACCTCTTCCATGGTCAGCATATTTTATCAAAACTTTACCAAACTGAAAATGGAAGCACCCATTTAGCCCTTATTCAATGTGAACCTTTGACAACTTGTTCATTCTTGTTCATTTTTTACTTTTCATGGGTTCCACTTCCTACCCCTTCAAGAACTATTAGCACTTAAGATGGTTTCAAGAACCATGTTGAAGGTCAACCAAGGTTATAAAACCTTCATAAAGCTTCAAATTGAACTTGAAGCTTATTTTCTTTCCTTTACTCCTACACTTTAAAACTCCAGAAAAATAATTGTTGGCACTTTCACGAGGAAGGAGAACTCATTAGGGGCCCCCAAGGTTCTTGGAACACCCAAAATCTTCAACTTGTTTTTGAAAAGGGGAAAATCTTTGATTTGTCATAATTTCTCTAGTTTTTACCCATTATCCTTCAAACTTGAAATGGAGATACCCATTTGGGCATTCTAAGGGGGAACTCTAGTCAACCTTCACATTTTTTTCAACTTGGGTACTTAGGCCTAAAGAAGGAAATGAATAACATGACTTAAAAGCACTTCATAAACATAGCAAACCCATATATGTTTAATCATATCGATTATAAATGATGGGAAATGAAATGGATGCAAACAAAAGAAAAATAACACTTTTAGAGAAAAACAACACAAAATTAGATTATAAAATGAGGTCCCAAGAAAATCTTGGGACTTATCTACCATATTCTAGTGAAACAAGGAGTCTTGAGTGAGGGTATTGCATTATTTTACTTGTGTTGTTGGGCCTTCTTATGTTCTAATCTTGATTGTTGTATTTGAGTGTGAGTTGACTAAGTTAGCTTAACTTAGCTTGTTCTTTTGTGTTCACATTTTCTTGTACATAATAGTTACATGAATTTTGGTATTCTATGAGTTGGTTGAACAACTAGATAATTTGTATTCCCTTGAATACATACATATATATATACACACTATATATGTATATATGCATGTATATACATACATGCATACATACATATGTGTGTGTGTGTGTGTGTACACACACACACACACACATATATATATAGTTTGTGTGAATGTGTTAAGGCTATTAGGTCACTTAGTTGTTAGACATTGAAGAATTTTTTTCATTTTTGGTGTGTGATAATTAGTCATTGTAGAAAAAGGGTATGATATATTTGAGGCTTTGTAAAAGATTTTCAAAGACCTTGTTGTATTAAATCATTTTTATTCTAAATAATATATTTATGAATGCATTTTGATGGTGGGTTTTCCCCATAAGGTCTTCCCAATATCTATTTTTTCTTATATAATTGTATGGATATATACTATTCCATTTACTTATGTACATGTTTTTAGATAGATTTTGCAAGTGTTATTGATTGTTAACTTTAAATACATAATCTTAAGTTTTCATCACCAAAGTCTATCAGTTATCTACAACATGGGTTAAAATTCCTAACAATAATGTGTGTCTATTATCTAGCTAGTAATACAATAAAATTATGTTAGAATTTCATACCATTACTAAAACTAATAAAAATCAAAGCTACACAAATAGAGAACTATGACTAGATTAAACAAATATATGGTCCAAGCTTAACTCCCTTAGCTTGGTCTAATAGATAGGAATAGTCCAAATCTTCTAATCCATATGAGATATTGGAAACTGTTGAAGGAAAAAAGAAGCATCTCAAGCAAGGATTGATAAAGAATTATTGTAATCTTATTTTGAGATTAAATAATACAAGCACTATTGATTCTTGGTGGAGTTTTTTCCTGAAAGGGTTTCTCCACGATATATGTTGTGTAACTTCTATCTTTTGGTCTTATTCTTCTACAATCTTTTGTCTATTTCTACAAATGGTAAAATGAATCTAAACATATAATCATCCACAAATAAATTGTAACAAAGAACACTTAATTATATCTATAGTATAATAGTTTTACAAGTTTTAAGCTATAATTACCTCCATTTTCAACATTTGGTATCAGAGCTAACGGTTGGGGTGGAGTTTGGGATGCCTTTCTCTTAAAAGTTTGAAGGTTGTTTGGCTGTAGTGGGAGCTTTTACTATTGTGTTATTGCTGATTTTGGAAAATAAGTTTGTTATAATGAGTTTTAATTCTCATTTAGATATTGAAAGATTCAATGGAACTAATTATGAATGTGGAAACTAAAAATGGAGGATCTCCTTGAAGAGAGAGGTCAATGGTTAGCTATTGGTAATAAGACAAAGTCACCTACAATGATGTCAGATGAGGATTGGGATAAGCTTGATAAGAAGGCAAGAGGGACCATAAGATTATGTCTTGTTGATGTTGTTCTCTTGAATGTTTCAAAATAAACTACTGCATATAAGATATGGAAGAGAATATGTGATATCTATCAAACCAAAAGTCTTACTAATAAGTTGTATCTGAAAAGACAGTTGTATTCTTTAAAGATGAAAGATGGTGATTATGTTGCAAATCATTTGAATGATTTTAATTTGATTCTAATTCAGTTCTCATATATAGATGTAAAGCTAGAAGATGAAGATAAATGCA
>VDFB02000017.1:365854755-365890736 GCA_007258455.2 Sequoia sempervirens | reverse complement strand
ATATATATATATATACACTCAGCTGTATATGTATATATACATATATATATATTCATACATATATACATAAATGCAAGTTTGAACAAGAAAACCATCTTCAAAATGTGATATGATTTCTGTCAAAAATACACAAACATCTCAGTAATTGGAAGCTGGAAATATGAACAAAAGAAAGTACCTATGAGAAAACATGTAAACTGAAATTCTTCTTGATCACATTGTCATATACTCACATACAGATGTACATTCCTGAATAATAGTATACATTATAAAATTTGAATGCAAGTTTTTCTTTCAAACCTCTGTTATTCCGAATGAATTGCCCTGTTTCTGTATATTACTAATAACCAGAAACCTGTAGTAAATTGAGAATTACTCTTTCAATCAGCTTGAATTTGGAAGAGTAGAAGTATATACATAAATCTGTGAACATTGTTTCATACAAAAGAATTAATTAATTCCTCTACTTGTGTTTGTACACTGATAGAATCATGACATACATGCATTTTTTTTTACATTTTCAAGAGAGTAGCTTGGAGTAAAAACAGAGTCCTTTACCAAATCAGAAAAGAATTACTTACAAAAGAGTAGATGCAATCTTACTACTGAACTTACAACCTTTCTTTTCTTTTGTCCAATATAATTCAAAAGATGTTATGAAATTCTCATTTGAAATTCTTTTAGAATCAATTGAATGCATGAAACATGTATGGAAAATGCACAACTTTCTGCTTCTGTACTTTATTATACTTTACTTTGGTAACTTCCGGGACAGGATGCCGAAGGTGGACCCACAGAGACGGTAGTTTTACCTTTTCTAAACTACCATTTGCTTGTTTTACTTATTCTTGGCCAAGCATTTGTACCATTGAAATAGATGGATTCGTTTAAAAGCCTAGAAATGTATATGTATTTGAGTCTCTGCCACCTCCTGTTGCAAGAAATATGTTTTCTCATGTTAGAAATGCATATAGGCACCGGGCATGCATCGAGAGTTCCCTCCTATTTTATTGTGTCAGGTTGCTAGGCTCCTTTATGCAGGGTCGGGGATTCCTTCGAGTTAGGAAGGAACTTGGGGAAATCATGTACTTCGTGGTTGGGCAGAAAAGGCACCTGAATCACACTCTCGTCTCTAGCTCGCAATCAGACCGATGGTGTCACGACAGTTGGAGGTTCAGAGTTTTATTTGCTATTGATGAACTTGTGTAACATTTTGGAATGGCTTGTATAGCCCCATTGTATATGTATTTGTATTTGACATTCATTGTTGAAACTTTGAAATAGAAGTATGGCATGAAAGAATCTAATGTAACATTGATATGTAGAATTAAAGTTTTATGACGTAGCATTGAATAAGATGTTTCTATTGGAATTATTGATCTCTTCCGAGTATGGATGAATATGTATATATGAAAATTCATTGATGTACTTTTGCCATGTGCATAGTCTTGATAAATTACAGTGTTATTATTTATATACATAAAATGCCAATTTAATTCTCTTTTATTGAGCTCATTTTGGAAGTTTTTATGAATGATATTAATTACTTGAAAACCTTTTGAAACGGATTGAACAATTTAAAATTATTTTGCTTTTAATTTTCTGAGTGCTACAAGTGCCCTTGAGCTTTGAAAAAGTAGAAAAAACTAACTCACAATCCACTGTGTTATCCTACCTATCTATATTTTAATGATATGAGGAAATACAAACACAATTCATACTATGAGTAACAATTTGGTAATTTTTGAAGGTTCCTTTTCTTACATTCATACTATCTAAACAACAAAAGGTTTTCATTACAATCATATTGTCTATTTATAATTCAAGGTTAGAAAACACTAGGTGTCATTAAGCTTGCAACCAACATACAATTGTAAAACCCTCTAAACATAAGAACCCAATTGGTTGCTCACCCCTTAGCTCATTTTTTCTCGTTTTATGTATTCCCCACCTATAACTCCTCCCCCTCCTCTCCACCACTTATCTTGAAAGGTGCAAAATGAATTATCTCAAAACTCACTGTGTTTTTTAACTTGCAACTATTTTGAGCATTTTTTCCACAATCAAATGAAGAAATTGAAATACCATTTTTACTCCAATTAATATTTGTTCTAAATTTTGAAGGTGCCTTACATTGTGCTACTCAGATTCTCATGGGAGGGAGAAATAAGTACCAGATCAATTCCCACTTTGCACAATCCTCGTGTAAATAGAACCTTTTTCATTCTATGCAACTACATGTAAACAACCCATAATTTATCATTATGCAAGGGTGCATCACTCAATTTTTGAACATGAAGCCTCTCGAGATCTTTCCAATACTTAAGGAGGCACCAGGTACTAGAATTTATGAAATGAATAAGGAAACAATTTTAAAAACACTTGAAAAGAAGCAGACTAAGGTGTATAAGATAGATAATGTATTGATTGAAGAGATTCTTCTTGCTCTTGAGAAGTTGAGGAAGGAGCATGTGAAGTATGTGCAATGGGAAAATGGAAATGCATAAGTTGATACAAAAAATGTACTAGAATGTATGAAATGAAAAAGGAATCTACTATAGAAAAACTTGAGAAGAAGTAGACCAAAGTGAATGGGAAAGATATTGTATTGACTGAAGAGATTCTTCATGTTGTTGAGAAGTTGAGGAAGGTGCGTGTGCAATATGCACAATGGCCCAAATGGAAATGTAGAACTTGAGAAAAGGTACTAGAAAGTATGTATGAAAAATGAATTTGTTCTTAAAAACTTGAAAAGAAGTAGCCCAAATTGAATGAGACAGATAATGTATTGACTGAAGAGATTGTTCCTACTCTTGAGAAGTTGATGAAGGGGCATGTGCAATATGTGCAATGGTTAAATGATAATGTAGAACCAAAGGCAACATGTACTAGCATGTATAGAATCAAAAAGGAATATTCTTTGAAAAAACTTGAAAAGTAGACTAGAGTGAGTGAGATAGATAATGTATTCACTGAAGAGATCCTTCGTGCTCTTGAGAAGTTGAGGAAGGTGCATGTGTAGTATGCACAATGGGAAAATGGCACTGCACAAGTGGAAAAACTCAAGAGGTTTTGTACTATACAGGAATTTTTCCATGAAAATAAAGTGAGTGATGATGCTATAGGTGGAGTTGAACAAGTTAATTCAAAGATTCTTGAACATAAGAATTCTATGGAATTGGAAATAGATGAAAAAAAGATAATATGAGATATCAGTGCAAAAAAGAGAACCAATTGGGTGGATACATGAAAGTCCTATGTGATAAGGTAGACAAGTTTTGTAAACAAATTATTAAAAAAGAAACATCTACATTCTCTAATCAGTAAGAAACTCTCAAAGCTGAGGAAAAAGTACCTGCAAAGCTACATAAAATAATTGAAGACATTGAAAACTCTATCCAAGAAATGGATGGTGTTGTCCTAAGGGCTGATGAGGGAGAAGCTACTCGAAATATTAAAGTAAAATATATGAAAAGGAATGCTAGGGGGTGCTAATAGGAAAGAGCAGTAGGGATGAGGAAACACGTGTAGTTGGTCAACTTGCAGATGCAAAAGCAATAGTTGGAAGTGCTGAAACTAAAGAAAAACAACATAAACACTACAATTAACCACTTAGGAAAGGAATTAAAAGATTAAAAAAATATTTTATCGTTGAAATAAAAGGAGTTTAATTAATGTTGTTGAGAGAGAGCTTCAATCTAAAAGATAGGAAGTTGAGAGAATAAAGAAAACATTGAAAGGTGTTGCTTGTGAAGAAGGGCACATGGACAAATTACAAAATGAGTGTTTGCAAGAATTTGAGGTAGTTCAGAAGTTTAAGGTTGATATCCTGCACCTCGAGGCTCAATTAGGAAATGTTCAATTTACCTATAATGATCGTGTAAAGCATTTTGATAGATCAAAAATCAAAGGTGTTGCACAACTTGTAAAAGATAAAAATGCCTTGACAAGCACAATCATATGGTTGATAACCCATAGTGTGTTTTCTAGTTTGCAATTATTTTGTGCATTGTTTTTCAATCATATGAGCAAATTTAAATACACTTTTTACTCTAATTAAGAGTCATTATCAATTTTGAAGGGGCATTTCATTAAATTTGTATTGTCTAAACAATAAAAGTTTTTAAATAAATTCATACTATTTTGTAAAATTTCATGTTGCAAAACCCTAGGTGTTATGAAACCTGCAACACACATAGTGTTGTAAAACCATCTACATGTAAAACCCAATTGGTTACTCACACCTAAGCTCAATTTGGTTAGTTTTATGTATCTGCCACTTGCAACTCATCCCTGTTAGACAAACCTTCACATTTAAACATGCAAAATAAAATAACTAAGAACCCACATTATGTTTTCCAATTTGCGATTATTTTGTGCATTGTTTTTTCAATCATATGAGGAAATTCAAATGAAATTTTTACTCTAATTAAGTCATTATAAATTTTGAAGGGGCCTTTCATTACATTTGTAATGTCTAAACAATGAAAGGTTTTCAAGTCATTCAAAATTCCATGTTACAAAGCCATAGGTGTTTTAAGAAACCTGCAACCCACATAGTGTTGTAAAACCCTATGTATGTAACAACCCAATTGATTACTCACCCTCAACTCAATTTGGTTAGTTTTATGTATGTGCCACCTCAACTCCTCCCTGTGAGACAAACCTTTACATTTAAACATGTAGAATCAAATAACTGACAGCCCACATTATGTTTTCCAATTTATAATTATTTTGTGCATTGTTTCTTCAAACATATGAGGAAATTTAAATACAATTTTTACTCTCATTAAGAGTTGTTATAAATTTTGAAGGGGCCTTTCATTCATTTATACTATCTAAACAATGAAAGGTTTTTAAGACATTCATACTATTTTGTAAAATTCTATGTTGCAAAACCCTAGGTGTTAAGAAGTTCTTGAAACCCACATAGTGTTGTAAAACCCTCTACACGTAACCACCCAATTGGTTAGTCACCCCTCAGCTCAATTTGGTTGCGCTTATGTAAAAAACACCTACAACTCCTCCCCATGAGACAACCTTTTACATTTAAACATGCAGAATCAAATAACTGACAACCCACATTGTGTTTCCCAATTTGCAATTATTTTGTGCATTATTTTTTTCAATCATATGAGTAAGTTTAAATGCAATTTTTACTCTAATTAAGAGTTGTTATAAATTTTTAAGGGGCCTCTCATTACATTTGAACTTTCTAAATAATGAAAGGTTTTCAAGACATTGATATTGTTTTATAAATTCCATGTTGCAAAAACCCTGGGTGATAAGAAACATACAATCAACATAGTGTTGTAAAACCCTCTGAACGTAACAACTCAATTGGCTAGTCACCCCTCAACTCAATTTGGTTAGTTTTATGTATCCACCACTTATAAATTAAACATGCAAAATCAAATAATTGACAACCCACATTGTGTTTTCCAATTTGCAATTATTTTGTGCTTTTTTTCAATCATATGAGGAAATTTAAATGTAATTTTTACTCTAATTAAGAGTCATTATAAATTTTAAAGGGGCCTTTCAGGTATGTGCAAGATCATCATGGAAAAAATAGGCCCTTAAGTGGCAAAAAAATCAAAAGAATCGGAGTTAGGCAACTTGACATAAAAAATTTCAAAGTTATCTATATTATTTCAAAAATATGTAAGAATATAATCTGTAGAAAATTGAATGTAGTTTCTAAACTACTAGGTTTGTTTTAAAAAAAAAGAAATCTATTTGGTCTAAATTTGAAATTTCAATGCAATAGTACTTGAATTTCAAAGTAAAAATAAGAAGTAGGTGTCTGTCTGACCACCCTAACACAATAAAATGATAATTTTTTTTATAATATTTTAGATATAAGTAGAGGACTCATGTCCTGATGTGATGCATATTTTTTTGTAATTTTTTTCCAAGTAAATAATTAATTATGAATTTTTTATTACAAATTTTAAAAAATATAAAAACTTGTATGTTTGACCACCTTAACTTGGTCAAAACTTCATGAAATTCATTTTTCTTTTTTAATCCTATAATATATGAAGCATAGAATGTGCATGTTTTGATTGAAAAAATGTGATACATTTGAAAGCTATAAAAATTTCAATCACTATCAATTAGGACTTTAGTCGAATTTGAATAGAAAATGAATAATTACTTATTAAATTCAAAGTAAAGCATAATTTATATTGGTGGAAAGCTAAAAAATATCCTTTAAAAAAAACTATTTTCATTTCATCAATTTTTAGTAAAAAGAAAGTTGTCGATACATACCCATCATATTATTGCCACTTTTGGCCCATCATGATCCTCCACATACCCCTTTCATTACATTCATACTATATCTAAAAAAAAAAAAAAGACATTCATTTTGTTTTGTAAAATTCTAGGTTGCAAAACCCTAAGTGTTATGAAACCCGCATCCCACATAGTATTTCAAACCATTTACAAGTAACAACCCAATTGGTCAATCACCCCACCTTGATTTGGTTTGTTTTCTCCTCTAACTCCACCCCATGCACTCCAACCTTTAGCTTTCAACATGCAAGCTAAAAAAACTCACAAAAAAGGGTGTTTTCCAACCTTCTCTAAAAAATACTTATTACAATTTTCAACGCTCCTCTTACTCACATCAGTTCACCTCCAATTCCCACGGGTGCATAAAATTTAGTGAAAAGGATAACTTCTCGTGCAAGCCACTAGGCTGACGAGTTTTATTGTCCAACTCCCACCACTATGTCACCATCGAAAAAAAGAAAGAAAAATGACCAAATGATGCCATTATCTCCTCGCTTCTGTCACTATAACATGTCCTCTCGTTTGCTCGTTTCATCACTTTTATCCCTCGACTTGGTGGGCCTGCACTATGACATCCCATCATGTTATGTATGTTTCTATGCATGTTTCTATGTGTTTTTATATGTTATCATGCCTATAACCTACTATTTTTTCGATAGATTAGTCATGTTTCTTTGAATTCATATGAAATAGAATCATTTTAATTTCTTTGTGTTTTATTTTTTGTACTTTTTTTTCTTTGTGCTACACCCCATTATGTATTTACCTAGTTACTATTACCAAGATATATACTTGCATATATGAGTTTGTTTGTAACTTTGATGGAAATAAATGTGACTGTACTTTGTCTATATGAATCATTATAAATATAATGAATAAATGGTTGATTCAAATTGATGTTATATATGTCTTAATTATAACTATAGAAGTATATAATGGAAAATATTGTTTCGTGATCAGCTGACTACCTTTGCAAATGTGCCAAGTTAGTTGCAGGTACAAGTTCATGCCTCCAGAAGGGAGGGGAAGTATCACTCAGGAGAAGAGTTTTGGTCTGGTAAACCTTAATGAGCCTAACTGAGATTTCACACACTCACAGTTTTTAGATTGGTAAAGTCAAGTTAGTAGTTACAAGAAAAAGGTAAGATACCATAGTTTGGTTGTTTGTGAACTAGGAGAGGTTTTGGTTTGATTGTGACAAACATTCTTGATTTGAGTGTTTGAATTTCTTTGTATCTTTGAGTACTTCTTTATGAGTATTATCGATGAGATATATACATACATATATGCATGTCTGCGATGAACTCATACACATGAGTAAAGATGTACATAAGTATATGTAGATAGGCATATTTATGCATGCTTATGGATGGACTGACCATATGCATGGGAACATTGAATGGAAAAAGCGACATGTATATATATATATATTTAGTGTATATATGCTAGTTGATGTTATTGCAATTGTAAATGTTTAATATTTTGAGGTAATGTTATATATATATATATACAATATATGTGTGTGTATTGACATACATGTATGTATTGACGTGATGTCAATGTCCATACAAGTATATTAGTATATATATAAATATGCATATGTATATATCTAGATATATACATGTGTAATACTAATTTGGAAATAAATGAATTTAAGTTTATACATTTGAATATCGAATGACATATTTTGTATAATCATGTAAGTTAATATATATATTAGATATAATATAATGTTTGAATAAGCATTGATTATATATATAAAGCACATACTATACATGATATAATTTAGTGTGCATATCTTAAGCAATGTAAATGCAACAATAATGAGTAGCATGCAGAGAGGCGGCACTATAAACATTTCATAAGTGTTACTATGCTTTACAAAATATACGCAACATTATGTGAGGTGTGTGGAAATGGTTATAAGACAGTCAAAAGTATTGAAGGCAATTTGAAAGGAATTTAAAAGCATTGATTTGGTCTTTTATCTAAAACACAAAATAGCACGTAAGAAGTTGATGTGGTGCCAAATTATGAATAACTACATACCTTTGGAAATATGTTTTGAGAGCTTGTTTTAGTGATGGAGGCCAAATTAAAATGGGAGAATAAGTTGATTAGAAGATGGCATAGAAAGAGTCGACCTTTGTGATTATTTACCTTGCATATTTGAATTATACTCTTGTTGTCCATGAAAGAAGTGATTTTTTATGTAGTTTTGTTGAGTCTTAAGTTTGTATTTTGCCACCTTTTACTTGCTTTGCTAAGTCAAACCAAATGAGTTGGGAAGTGTCAAATCTAGTAATACCCTGTTTCTATCCTTTAGATGCTGATTTTTGTGTATAAATAGAGGTGTTTTATACCTCAAAGGGACGCATATCTAAATTCTGCTATTATTTTTCAAGAATTTCTCTATTCTTTTGAGTTTTGTGAGAGGTTTTGCAAGAGTTTTAGTGAGAGGTTTTTGTGAGAGTATTTGGGAAAGATTGGAATTATAGTTGCCAAGTTGAAAGATAATTTGAGGATACTAGGATTGGAAACCAGCTAGTTTGAACTGGAGCTTTGCATTTACAAGCATGTTGAATCTTACTCTTTTATGCTTTGATTGAATTTGGAATTATTATGTGATTCACATTTTTTTATTTGGAAAACATGATATGTTATTAGGGAAAGATTGTTTTCAATCTAGGTATGTGAAATTGAAAGTCACTTGTTGTTTATAGTTTAGAATCTCTATTTCTTGAAGTGTTTGTATGAACTCCATATTAAGGAGTGGGTGTATATATATAGTACTAAATAGTTTAATAGAGTGGAGTCTGTATAGCTAAAGCTAGATTTGAAATGGTAGGTTATGGAAACACATGTTTTACCTATTAGATGTGTCATAGTGAACTTAGAGTATAGAGGTTATTTATGGGATTAGATTGAATCCAATGAAGGGGATAGCCTATGCATAGAATATGAATGTTCATAAAAAATAACTTAGCTAGATTGGTGGATGAGCGTGTGACACCCATTCTGAATTAGGGATGACGAATACTTTGGCCAAAGTGGTGTAATTCGCCATTGGTTACACTATCAATTCATTGTGTTACCTTTTAGCATGCTAGTCAAGGATTGTCATAGAAGTAGAATATAAACACTATATGGGAAAGTTCTAGTTATGTAGTACACAACACCAAGCTCAAGATTAGCTAGTTTTTTGAGGTTTTCAAATCAAAGATCTTCATCAAAAGGTAGGGCCATCTTACCATATGTATTAGATGTGTGGGGGACCATAGCTAGTCTATGGATGGTGGAGAAATGCTTGAGTGATGATTTGCCTCTCAGTTGGCGAGCCAAAATTTGAAGGGGGGTTTCTTGGATTATTTGTATTTCTAGTGCCATTGAAGCTCAGATGAGTTATGTATGTATCTTGTATCTATTTATTTGAAAGATGGAAAATGTATTTTGTATCTAGTTTATGAAATCATTTCTTTGGAAAGATTATACATTTCGTTGAATGAAATGAGAAAGATGATTTATTGCTATATCAAATGTGCAAATTATCTTATTTTGAAAAGAAAATTTGTATTTCTATATGTTTGGCAAATAGTTTAAATTCACTTGTGGTAAAACATAGGAGAAATTATTGACTTGAGCAATGGGCATGTTACACTTTGTGTTCTTTTTCTCTCCTCTACCTCTTCCTTCACCACTTGCACCCAATAAGACGATGTTTAATTTCTTATTCTCTTGTTGCGCCTTCTCTTTTGAAATAATGATTTCAATGCCTAAATTTTCCTTATTTAGGTGCCACTCCCTTACACTTTTAAGTTTAAGGTTTCTTCTATTTTCTTTGCATGGAAATTATGATTAAAAGATTAAAATAAATGGTTGTATATCAGTTACAAACTCCCTTAATGTTTATCCATAATAAAATAATCAATTTAGTGCTTTGAATGTGTCGAAGACTGCGAAAAAATTGAGATTTTAATATCTTTTGTCTGAATACATATTTTCTTCTAAAAACTGGCGAGGATGTGACAAATGGTCCCATGAAGATTCCCACAAAGCTATTATTTAGTAATCTTTATACAATTTCAGAATTATTTTTTTGAAAGCGGTAAGGAATTGACCCTTGAAACCTTGGCCACATTTTGTGAAATTAATTTATAAACACTCTCCTAAAATTATTTTTCTCTATCCTTTATTGATCTTGAAAATTAACTATTTTTTTCCAAACAACCTTCAATGCGTGAAAACTTCAATTTTACGATATTGATGCTCCTCCATTAGACACATCATGTAATAGAAAAAATTCATGAGTCGAAACTCATAAAAATTTGAAAATTATATGGTTTTTTTTTATACACCTATCTTCCTTATCCACTTAATTTCTCTTATTCACCCCACAGTGAACTTTTCTATCTCTTCCTTCTTTCATCTTTCCTCTCTTTCTTGTAAGGAAGTTAGGGTAGCGAAACAACTTCCTACACTAATCTTGAGATGAGGGTTATGAAAAAGATTTTCATATTTGAACAGTTACAAAAAAATTAAACAAAAATAAATATACATAACATTCATACCACAACACAATGACTTACATGGAGAAAGTACTTTTTTGAGAACAACCTCATACTCCAAAATTCATCCAATATATTATTCATAAATCAACAAGATTACAATATACAGTTTGCAAAGTAAAATTTTTGACAAGAGTATCACCAACCAAAGATCTAGAGACAACTCAATAGCTATAAGAATCTTACACACAATCTCCATCTCTTACACCTAATATGTGGGAGATACAATACATAAAATTATCAAATGATATTACAAAACCATGAACTAAAACCACCTAAAAAGTGGCATGTACATCTTTATCTCCAATAGTAGATGCCTATGGTATGTCAAAACAAACACCACCACATGTAGCTCCCTCTTTACAACTCATTTATGTGTCCAACATATTTTTGCATCTCCCATTTCAGGAGACCCAACTTTCAGAGGCCATAACTTTTGATTCAGGCACATCCATTTGATGATTCATTTGAACTGTCAAAAAGCTCTTTGAAAGAAAAAAACTTTAATATCTTCAAATCTTGGTATGATCTTGCAACAAAACTTTACGAGCATGCTTATTTAACCAATCCAAAGCTTTGGAAAAAAATTCACATCTATCTGTGCTCAAATGTAAACTTACTATAAATAGTAACCTCATATAATTGTAAGGTTGAGAAACCATTTTCTCAGCATTTCTCCCTCTCATGGGGTTCAACATATTATAATCCAACCTCCACCAAATTGCATCTATAATACCCTTTGTAACACTTGATTACAAGTTTGCAAAATCAAAAACTTTCATCTGTCCTTCCTCTATATTCACCCCTTTTTCAAATTCCTCATATCCTTCCACTCTAACCTAGTCATTTACATGTGAATCAACATCATCTTTGCCATCAAAGAATTCAAAAAATCCAAATTTTACCTCTTCTTTGCTACTACTGCTCTAACTTTTTCTCCATCTGCAATCAATGCAAGCCACTCTTTTTTTACTACTACAATATGTAATAGTATATTATATTCATTATTTTTTGTTGTCATTTCACTCTTCTTTATCTCAGAAACTTCTTCTCTATACTCATGTGTATTCTTCTTCTTCAATCATGACAACTTCAATTTTGCTTCCTTATATCATGTCTTCAAAAAAATAAACTGATGAAATATCATTTTTTTCTTCTTTTTCATCCTCTAGCATGAGGATATCTTCTTCAATACCAAATATATGATACTTTGCTTAATTCCTTCTTCTTGCACCACCTTCCTTCATACCTACAAATAAAATCACAACAAAAATATGAAAATCAAACAATTTATTCTCATGTTCTTCTGACACATCTCCCTTTAATAACCTATTCAATTTTCTCATCTCTTCTTCTAATAAGATATCTTCATCTTCACCAATTTCTTCATCAAAGATGAAACCTTGAAAGGTCACCATTTTTACTCCTCCATATATTTCATTTACTACACTTCGTTCAAACAAATCAGCTTAGATATTACTAAAAAAAAATCTCAACTATTTTCTCTTCCTTTTCATCCACAACCACTATAGGTTCAACATTCTCCAACTTTGCTTCTTCATTTTTCTCATTTTCTATACACTATTGGTCCATTGCTTCAATATTCACCATTCTAATTTCTTTTTCATTTTTCCGCTTTCTATCCTCTTCCAAGACTATTCTCTTTTCACTTGACTCTTCTAGTTCATCACCTACACCCAAATTTTCTCCTCCTTTCACAATAATAATTTATCCCTTCATCATGCTATTCAATATCATTTATATTCTTTATCCATTAATTTCATGTCACTTCCATGACATTCTTCATCATATCCTCTTTTATCTACAACATTGGCGTTGTTCAAATTAATTTCTAATGCATTGACTCTTTCCTAGATTCTACTTATTTCTTCAAAAATAAACTCTTCATACTTTCTTTCTTGTCATTTTTTCAAAAATAAGATTCTCACTAGTCTTGTCATAACCCATTTGTCCTCCTTTTTGAAGACATCATGCTCACTACTGCAATGTTCTCTTAGAGACTCACATGTCCCCTTCCAATCACAAAGTTTCACTTGCAACGACCTTTCCAACCTCTAGGGTATTAACCTCTACAATTACAAAACTCTACCTGCAACAAATCACTTACAACTTCAATTGAAATTACCAAATAACCTACACACCTCTTCGATTCTTGTGCCTCCAAATCTACCCTCTGCAATTACAAACCTCTTCTCATTAGTTACAACAAATCATTTTGAACATCTAACTCTGAAATTGTAAATAAATATCCTAGGACTCTCTCAAACATTTTCCAGCTTCTAAGATTGTACCTTCACCTCTCTAACAATCTTTCCAACTTCTCATCTCTAATCTTTCATAGAAAGCTTTTCCTTTTCCACTTCTTTCTTCTTCCAACAAACAGTTTCTCCTTACTCACATTCCAACATTATGCTATATCTGATACCAATTGATGCATATCAGAGGTCGAGAACCCTCAATAGAGTTGTCAACCTTCACAGCTAAGTCGCTAGTCCCCACACAACAAATAATAGCAAACTTGCAGGAAAATATCAAATAGATTTTATTGAATTAATATCATTTCTTTACAATATTGTTGCACCTCCTCGAACATTCCATTATTCGTTAAAAACACTCATTCTTCTCTGCAAAAAAAATTCCTCTTCTCACAATACATGAAGTCCATTTGTTCATTCTCCTGCAATCACTCAGCTAGCTTTGGTGTCCCCTCTTCCCTCTTTTCAACAGTAAAGAATGTGCCAAAAGTTATTTTAAATCTACAACATAATTTACTAAAACCTAGACGCCACTGGAGGAATACTTTCTTCCCAGAAAATGGCGTTACACTTTCACCTCATATCTGCATTATTTATCATTTTAAAACCCAACAATTACCACCCAAGTTTAAGGCGCCATTATACACAGGAAACTGGCGTTGTTTTCCCTTTCTCTCTGTGTCAAAAATACGAGGTAAGTCTGTTTTTAATTCTGCAACATTCTTTTCCAGCTTGGCATTTCATTTTCTCCTTTTAAATCTGCCTTATTTGCCACTTTAAAATCTACCATTATTAATCATTTCTAAGGAGCCACTTGCACCCAATAAGCTGGTGTTTAATTGCTTATTCTCTTTCTGCGCCTTCTCTTCTGAAATAATGATTTTAACGCCTCAAATTTTCCTTATTTAGTGACCACTCCCTGGCATTTTTTATTTGAATTTTCCTCCGTTTGTTATTTTATGGAAGTTGTGATTAAAAGAGGAAAATAAATGGCTGCCGATTAGTTACAAACTTGTATATAAATGGAAAAAAAATGGTAAGGTTTATGGGGAATCATCTAGTTTATCATAATCATTTAGAAGAGAACATCTAAAAACAATAGAATGTTTTTATTCCATCTTAACCAAGTATTCATCTCTCGTACAACTTGGAGGAAAGACAAGGCTTATTATGGGCCCACTCAATCTTCCTATGTACTTTGAGAGGCAACATGCAATTTGATATAGATGTGTACCAGAGAGGAAAAACTTAGTCTAAAGTTTTGAATAGCATGAAATATTTAGATGGGGCAGTGGGCCTAGTTCGATTGGCTAAAGCATCATGTTGCAGGCAAGAGGTCACGACATCTAGTCTCCCCAGCGTCCTCATGGTATCGGAGGGCGTGTCACGCTAGCGTCACTGGTCACGTGAAAAAGGTTTACTAGGCACACTGCAGTTTATAGGGGGGCGGCTACCCGATTCCAATTCCTGCAATCTAAAAAAAAAAAATGAAATATTTAAATACTAGTGCACTTGTCTTATCATAAAAAATCTTAAAATATAGAATGGATTATTATAATCTCAATTAAATGCACAAATTTTAGTGTGTTTACGTAATAATCAATGCAATGAAAATGTAGAAAGAATATAAATTAGAAAACCATAAAATGTTGGTATTAATGTTATTCACCTTGCAAATATCTAGACATGTATATCTTTTAGTTATTTCTATCTGTAAATAATGTTGTCTCCAAAGATCTTGGAGAAGGTAGACTTGGACACCCCTCTTTGGTGGTAGGAAATTTTATTTATTTATTTATTCATTCACATGTAACTATCATGGAGTTTATGTCAAGAGTTACTTTTGGGGAGATATTGGAAATTTGGTAAAGATTGAGGTGTAAGAGGATGTAAAAGGACATTCTAAAAATGTATCTTATGATAGATTCAAACAATCATCCCATGGAACACCTAGGATTGAGATTAGTGGCCAACTTAACCATTATGACAAAATCTATGATTTTTATGACATGTGAGGTGGTTGACAATTTTTTGTGACTTATGAGATTCCCCATTGTGGAGGTGGATTCCTAGATTTGGGTAAATGATATTGGCCACTAGCTTTGGAACACCATTCATGGTATCTTGTATCCATATCTCTTATATATTGGTACCTCGAGATTGTAGTATTATTGGATCTCTTTGTAGGTCATTTGAGCACTATTATGTATCCAAATTTAGTGAGATTAGTAGATTGTATTGATGTAACTATTTTTAGGATCAATACAAAATTGAGTCTCTTTGGGTGTGGAAATTTTTCCCACAAGAATTTCTTCATGTAAAGATTGTGTTATGGTTTATATTGTTTTCATTGTTGATTTTTGCATCTTATTACATGAGTTATCATGATTAATTAATATGGATGCATTAAAGAACACCATTTCTTATTGATAATTTCACCCTATTTTTAACATAAAATTTCAACACATAACATTAAACATATGTGGAGAAACCATTTTGAGAAAAAAATAAACATAAAAGAGGGTAAAAGTCTATATTAATCTTTAATGAACAATTAAATGAATACAAAAATCCTCTCTTCGAACTAATGTTTTGGTAGTACTTATGTACCTACAAAACCTATATGCACAAGCACGCATTATATCAAGGCTCCAATATCTAGAATAATTAGAAACAACAAACCTTGAATGGTTTAAAAAATAAGGGGCAAATATTATGAACCCAAAAATAAGAACCCATGACCTCCCTAAAATATCAAAAATCCATATCCACTTGGCAACCTCATGAAATATAATATCTCTTTCTACAACACATACACATCATAAATATCATCTAATGGTGAGATTCTCTCACTATACCCACTTTGTTAATCCTAGGTGCTCCATGAGAGAAAATTAGAGACTTGTTGTAACCAATGATAAGAAGATGTTCCATAACTCTCATTTTAATTCATTTGCAATCTCTCATGATAAACTACATTATAATTACATGTAAGAGAATAAAGTAATAAATAATAATACCCAAAAATAGAGGGGACCACTTTCACTCTCCATGTTTCCTTGAGATAAAAAAATATTTCTTGTCTATATTTAAAATGGGACTTATGTATTCCAAGGTGAATAACACCTATAATCAGAACATTCTCTCACTTGACATTTACATTGTAGTGAAATAATAAGGGAACATAAAATAATCCAAGTGTTAGAAATTTGAAATAGATTAAATAACCCAAGGACCTTTTTAAGAAAAAATCAAAGCTACATAAATTGGAAAAGCATGAAGAATGCAAACTAGAACTCTCAGAGATTATGCAATGTCAATATGATAGAATGCATTAAGAGCTTCCATGATTGATGCAAAATGCAAGCAAGGTAGTGAGTTTATATGGAACTTAGGAGAGGATGGAGGTGGCAAATCAACCAATGAGAATTGACCACCAAAACCACCAATATTAAATAAAGTGATGAAAAAGTAAATACTTCACCCTTAAAAGGTGGATGACAACTCATCATTTTATCTCTTAGTTATTAAATAATTAACCCACTTTATTATCCCAAGAAAGCTTAATAAATGTATAGGAAATAACTATAACTAAGGGAATTAAATATCCCACTAGGAAATAAAATCCTACACTAACACCCCCCTAAAGCATAGCTTAGGAGAATGCAAAAGATTATGGGTCTCGGAAAATGAGGTCATATTAGGTACCCATGTACCTATCAATTTCCCACCAAAGAAGAAGAATCACCCCACAAATAGAGAGAGAATTGTTGGAAGTTTGGAAGTCTGTCATTGACGATGTAGTTTGGCAACATGAGAATGAAGTGTATATACTTTGGTTGATCTAGTGTTGTCATTGATGTCAACATTGTTATGATCATCCTAGCATAGTGGGAAAGTATTTTTGGTAACCTTTGTACAGTGCTAGTTGATTCGGAAAGCATGCTTTATCAGGAATTTGGCTAAGTGTTTCCTTTGTCAGTGTTGTGGTCCAGTGCGTCAGTTTTTTGGTCCGCACTTCACCACACGATGGTATAATCTTCTATAATCATAACTACAATTTTGATTCTATCAGATGGAGAAACATTCAAGTTTTTGTGACATTTTGTACAGTTTCCAGAAATATATGAATGACATTGTGTAGCTCTATATATCACAGTTATTCTTTGTACAGTGTACCAATGTGGGAGATTTTGCACTTCTTCATGAATAATTATTTTGTCTTGTGATGATGAAGATAAGCTAATGAATTTTGGTTAAATGAGAATTTGATGGAAGATTGAGGTTTGAGGTTGCATGATTGATGAAATTACATGAACTCTTGATGACTTTGTGTTTAGGTCTACTTTGGGCTGACCTAACATGATTGATGTTTTGTGAAGAACAATTGAGTAACTCTATCTTATGTGGTATCTATATTAGGTCAATGCTGACTTATCTTGATGTAAATTGGATGTTGAACTTAGGTGCTAAGTGTGGATAAAAGGCTTTAAGGATGACATGTTTAATTTTTGTGTGTTACTATATGCGGGGATCATGATGTGCCAAAATTGGTGGTGATATGATGGGTTTTGTAGGGTATGTGGTGACAAATTTTTTTACCCCAAAATTGATTAAAAAAGGTTTTTTAAAGGATATTCTCAACTTTCCACCAATATAAATTATGCTTTACTTTGAATTTAATAAATTATTATTATTTATTTTCTATTTGAATTACAAGTAAAGTCTTGATTGATAGTTTGAAAACATCTATATATTTCAAGCGGTATCACAATTTTTGAATCAAACATGTATCACATTATATGCTTCTTATACTATAGGATTGAAAAATAAGAAATGAATTTCATGAAGTTTTGACCAAGTTAAGGTGGTTAGACATACAATTTTTTATTTTTTAAAAGTTGTAATAAAAATTCATAATTAATTATTTACTTGGAAAAAAATTACAAAAAATATGCATCACATCAAGGACATGAGTCCTCTACTTATATCTAAAATCTTATAAAAAAATATTATCATTTAATTGCGGTTAGGATGGTAGGAAGACACCTACTTATTATTTTTTCCCTAAAATTTAAGTACTACTACATTGAAATTTTAAATTTTCACCAAATAGATTTCTTTTTTTTAAATAAACCTAGTAGTTTAGAAACTACATTCAATTTTCTACAAATTCTATTCTTACATATTTTTAAAATAATATAGATAACTTATTCAAATTTTTAGGTCAAGTTGCCTAACTTTGATTTTTTGAATTTTGCCCTTAAGGGTTTTTTTTTCATGATGATCCTACATACCCTTACTTCTAATTAGGCCGACCTAATTGAAGTTTCACCTGATGCGGATGTATATATGTGATCTTCACCAAGCTTTTATGAAAGATTAAATTGAGTGAGAGATAGTGTTTGGTGTAGAAGACTGTGAAAGGAATATATATGATATGTGAATGTGGTAGAGCAAATCAGATTGCATGTGATTTATGACATGTATATGGTGATTCACCTACATGTGTGTGATGCAGTGTTAAGAAGATGGTGAATAGAGCAGAGTATCAATTTAGATAGTGTAAAGATCATTTTTGTACCTCAATGGAACTATAATCTAGCATATGATAGATGCTATTGTATCAGTTCAAATTGGTAGTGTTTCCAACCCTTCTTTGTTCTTACTCAGTGAGTTGTGATCTTTTTTGGATAGTGCATCCTAGCAATGCACCTTTTGTAATATATTATATCCCAATATAATATATTGTGAGCTAACCCTCACCATGATTTTTCTCGTTTTGGGTTTTCCACATAAAAATATTGGTGTTCATGTGTCATGTGATTTTGTGGTTGTATTCATGCTTTCATTCTTCATTGTAGTTATTACTATTCAGTTAATTGGATGGGTTGTGTTTAATTGGTTTAGAGGAATACTAATTCACCCCCCCCCTCTCAATATTCGAGGTGTTCAATAATTGGTATTAGAGCTTGGTTCCTTGGAAGGAGCTTGATTGCTTTGGGAAGATCTTGAAATTTGAACATATGGCTGATAAGAAGTACCCTACTCCTCTAAAATAAATTTCTACAATTGAATATATAGAAGAAGACTGTATGCTAGATAATGATGAAGAACTCAAAGCTGCACTTGAAGATCTTAAAAAAAATAAAAATGAGAATGGAAATATGAAGGAAAATCTAAAAGAAGAAAATGAATGCATCAAGAAGCTAAGAGAGTAGATCAAGAAATTTAGATAAATACATAGAGAAGTTAATGAACAACTAATGAAAGAAAATGAAGACATCACCAGACTAAAAATACAAGTGGAAGAAAGGAAGAAAATTGAGGATTGTTTGAATGCAATGATACAAAGCAAGACTAATGAATGCACTAGACTTGAATGGGGAGTGGTAAATCTGAAAGAAAATTTGGAGAAAGAAAGAATTCATGAGGACACATTTGAGACAAGTTCTACAATGCTTGATGAGTTAATTGTTGGACAGAAAGCATCTAAAGATAAAGATGGTTTAGGACTTGAAAGAGGAGAAAGCTCTAAAGAAAATTAGACATCTAATACAAAGAAGATCAGTGAATCTAAAAAGATTGAAGGCAAGAGGAACTATGGCAAGTTTCGAAATCACAAAAGCAATGCTTAGTGAATCACAACTTCCCTCTTCCTTAGTGAATTTTACCTTGTGGATTAGCGAAAAAGTTTTGATAAGTGGGGAGAACTATATAAAGCATGGGTTCACTTAATTGATTTATTTTTAGTACATGCAGAAAAGTATTTTTAAGTGAGCACTAGTAAATAAAGGGGGTTGGGGAATCTCACGATGCAAGGGGGACATAAAGTTATGACTTAGGGTACTCGAAAAAAGTAATGAAGGATTACAATGCGGGGCTAAAAGGGTAAGGTTTTTTAGGTTTTTTAGGTTTTTAATAATGCACATGAATAAAAGGTCAAATGTTGATCTTTGTAAATTGAATGGCTCTAGGGTGATTCCTGAGGTTCAAGTTTGTAAATCTAGGGATTCACACATTTCATTATGGAATGCAACTATAGTCGTCCATTCAAACATTCATTGAACAATGAAAAATTTGTGTACATTAATTTTAATTTTCTATTACAAATTAAGAAAACAAGAACAGATCGAAGAAGTCCATCGAATGTTCATATAGTGAATTATTTTTATACATTAATTTAAATTTTTTGAGTATATATTTTTTGATTTGTAAGAGCAACCCAGGGTTACATGTATTATATTAATCAAAAAAATAATCATGTTTATAAAAACTTGATACATCATAAAATTATGGCCTAACCAGGACCATACACAAAAATATTGACCATGACCTCCACACCATGACAAAATGTTGTTACATATGATTAATAATTTAATACACAATAAAATTTATATTAAAATTGAAGTTACAACTAAGAAAAATATTACATCAATACAAAAGACTAATCTATATAGCTTCTTACTTGAGCTTGCAAGATCATAAGGTCACAGAAAGAGAGGACATGTATGTGGGTCCTCTTCAGCATGCTTTATTAGAAAATGAATTGAATTAAAAATATTATATGACTCAAAATATAATGATTCACCGATAGCATAACACAAATCATTCAAAGATCTACTAAAATCAGAAGGGTTGTCACCAATGGGTAAGTGCACAAAGATGGTTCCCAAAAAGGGGACTTAAGTGGCCACTTTTTTTTTAAATCAGAAAATACTAACCTTGGACGTGAAATTGAGGATAGTTACACTCAAAATTTTGAGATGGAACAAAAACAAGGATCGAAGTGCTCTGAGTCTACTTTCTAAACTACTAATTTATTTTGAAAATGGTTGAGATTAAGGGGTTCAAATGAGGGATGTACACAAATTGATGTTGTTTTTGTCAGAAAAACATAACATAGCAACTCTTGTACGACCCGAGACGGTGAAATTTTTTTAGTATTTTTAAAATCGCTATAGTTAGAAGTTAGCTAACAGTATGTAGTTGGTGCATGATTTTTTGATACCTTTAAATGAATATTTGATTTTTACTAATTCTTCAAGTGGACACTTCCCAAAAATAGAATTTTGGTCAGGTTACTCCCACAAATTTTGGAAACTAATTGAATTTTTTAAAAATAAAATAAAATTGTAGAATAGAGTCTTAGTTTCTAAAAATGTAATTTATTTGAAATTCTCATGAACGGTTAATTCTATAATGAAAAAACACAAACACCTACCAAAAGAGACATACAAACAAAAAGAAATTATGGATGAAAGGCTTAACATTGTAAAAAAGTGAAAAAAATTACATTGTTGGATAGTTAAGAGAGAACCTAACATTACCTAGGTGTTCAATTTGTCTGACCTTGAAACACGTGCAAACCTAATGGTGAGCACAAACACAATTGTGTGAAATATTGTTAGAAAACTTTAGTGGCTTAATCTTCACAATTGGCGAATTCTAGGAATCGGCCAAGTCAAAATTGGTAAATTATCGCTCCCAACAAGGTGTCCAAATCGCCCAGATTTTACGAAGTATAGGTCCAATGCATGTCCATTCGCCAATGAGTTTTTTTATGAGGCATATTTAAGCAACAAATTTGTCATTTTCAAACTACGCATTTCAATTGGACCGACTAATACTTTTCACTGGAATCCCAAAAAGCAATGAATAAAAACACCTGCATATTCACCAATACTATTAAAAAAACAACATTGTATCTAATCTCTTGCTAATTAAAAATTCTAGGCCAGTTTCTTGTGAGACCCATTTGCCAATTAAAATTTATAAATAGTTGCTCATGAGGACCCATTATTTCACAATAACATTATAAAATAATTATATTTGATATCATATTTGCCTGAAAATTACAACATATTGTTGTATAAGCACACGAGATTTGCCAAATTTTTAATATACCATTTAAAAAATCTCAAGAAAATTTTCAAATATAAATCCATGGATTGATATAAATACAATCGTAGTGTCATTTATTCTTACACATTTTGTTTTGGTTCTAAGGTTCTACTTCTCCATTCAGAAGTCAGGGAAAGCTGAAAACATAGACTTAAAAGGTTAGTGATCATTTCTTCATAGTGTTATTAGCTATAATAATAAGTTTTCTTTATCTCTTTTCCATTCTTGCTTCAACAAAGTGAACCTTAGAAGTTAGAACCAAACTCTGAAGTTTCAAAGTTTTCAAAACCTCTGACCCATCGAGTAGAAAGATGACCAAGAAAGACTTGCAACTCAACAAAGTGAACCATCAACCAAGTTGGGGAATCGGGAAGTTATGAAAATTTAGAACTCCACGACAAGGTTATAAAACTCTGAGGACTAGCAACTAAGGCTAGAAAACCAAAAAAATATTGTATTCCATGGTAATTGAATTTGATATGATCAAGATCATTTTTAAAGAACAACACTTATCACACTACTTATAAATTCCTATTACATTTCCATTCACACAATCTTTGATAAATAACTAAAAGGAATATTATTAATTCATTCCTTGAACAGAAGCTAACAATTCAACATCCATAACTTATAAGTTATAATATAACAGAAGCTAATAGTTCAACATAAATAACTTATAAAGGCATCCACCCAACTTAAACAATAAAAGCTTAAACTACCAAATCACCTAAATTATACTAATAAATCCTTACGCATCCATCACCATAAAATCTTTATTCACAGATAAACATTCCACAGCAATGAAACTATCCAAAAATCTACCATTCCAATAATAGACAATCCACTGGCAAATATAGAGTTTTTTTTGTCTTGATAACGGTTTCTTGAAGAAAACTGTTTTATAAATTAAAATAAAAAGTCTTTGAAGTACATCAAGAGAGCCAAATTAAAGAAAATAACATAAAAACTAAAAACTAAGCAGCGGTCCCACTCCCAGCTCACCGACTCCTTCGCTTCCAATTATTTTCGCCTCCTTCTTCAGTAACGCCTCCTGTTCCTTTACTCTTTTCCTGTATTCCTGGTACTTGGTGACAATTGCAGTGATGTTTTTTCTTCCTGGAGTTGTAGTAATCTGTAACCTGGTTCTCCATGTGACCAAAGCATTTTCAGACTCAACCAACATCTAAGATCTTTTCTCTTCTCCACATTTATAAGTCTTCAGGTGGATCTCCATTCCACTGAGTTTCAAGAAGGACTCCCATGTCACTGTAGCAGGATCAGCTATTTCTTTCTTGAATATCTCTTTAAACTTTAGAGAGATCTCTCTTATATATCTATAATGTTTTCATCAAACTCATCAATAATTTCCACTCCCAGAATATGGCAATCTTCTTTAACTTCCACCAACATTTCATAATATTGATCAAGTGTATTATTAATTTCCTTCACCAGATTATCATACATATTCAATTTCCATTCCAATGAAACAGACCAGGAAGGGTCTGGCTCCTTAGGATTATTCACAATTTTCTCACCAATTAATATCTTCAGATCCATAGAGTTCAATTCTTTCATTTCCTGAGAGAGAAAATAGAGACTAGTTTGATCTTTTTTGAGCTATTGAAGTTCTATTACTAACTCCTCCCTCTTGTTAACAATTCGAGTGTAAAAGAGCATAGATTTATTCAGAAAGAAGATAGCCTCTTGAGATATTTTATCAATCCCCTCACAAGCAGCTCTAGAATAGCTCAAATTCTTTTTAATTTTCTCTATGGTGAGCACATCGATGCCATCTACCTGAGAACTTGAGGCTTCATCAAATGTAGGAGTGGCCATGGAAGAAATAAAGTTACTCAATGTGAGGACTTGAGATTCTAGTTTTATATTTTCTTTCCTATGTTCTTTCACTCTTTTAATCAAGGTATTGACTGAATAATTGGCATGGTACACATCACCTTCCAATGTTGGAAGCCCCATATCAACATGTGTGACTTTGTATTCCACCTCCATTATTTCATCTTCATTTAAATCCTTCACAGGCTCAGCAATTTCTAACATTTGATTTCCATATCCTCCTGGCTTTCTTAGGTTTTGAAGAGCTTTGAAGTAACTTTGAAACTATATCCACTCTAACTATCATTGTAGGAATATGCTTTCTCTTCTTCTCCACTACTTTTTTAGCCATCTTGGGGAGGCTACTACTAGCTTAGAATCTTAATTTCCACTAATAGCTTCTTTAGGAGCGTTAGGAGAGATAGGTGGATTATCAACAAGAGGCAGAGAAGAGGGAAATCCAGACAAGGGAGGAAAGATATTATCTTCAACGATTTGTTTAAAGATAGCTTCAAAATATGCAACCACAAGTTTTTCTTGATTGGTCTTCTTCTTAGGGGTAGGAGAAAGCACATTGTCTTGTTCACAGATGCTCTTCAACTTGACTATTTCTTCTGGCATATCACCATCACCTCCTGACTAGGAATTTTCACTAGAGGACTTCACAGAGGGTTTCCCCAATGATACACTTGCACCAGATGCTTACGTAGACCCCTGTTCATTCTTTTGTGATGACTGAGGCTCCTGAACAGGACCAACAACTTGCCACCATTTCCCATCTAACCAGTCCTGGGTTCTTTTAAGCACTAAGGCAACACGCACCCTCATATCTAAAATTTCACTTTGGCTCCAATCAACCCTAGGGTGGGATTTATCAAGCAATTTTTCATATGCAGGATCTATGATCGTTGAATCCTTAGCTACATTTTTAGGAATTTGAAATGATAGACCGAAAGCTTGTATATGTTTTAGCATTAGCCTCATATAATCTCTTCTCAAAACTTCGTTCTCATTGACACAATCTTCCCAAAAATCTTTGATAGATGGGTGATGCCGATATAAGCTCCCTCCATAGAGATTCTACTTCACAAAACCCTTATTGTCAAAATTAGCTCTCATAGATAGATTCTGTAGGTTATATTCCTTGAGAATTCCTTTAGCTCCCCTAGCCATTTGGTTTGTTTTGCAAACAAAAGAAGGGGTCTCCAATGGGAAGGCATAGCCTCGTTTCCCCATGTTTGTATACTTAATATTAACCATGGCCATTTGTCGACAAACTTCTAGAAATATCAATAAATCTTCAAGATATCAAGGTAATTTAAATGGGGATTTCTCAAAACACCCTATTCTCAGATAGGAAAACTTATCGAATTGGATATAAAAACTACCAATTTTTTATACAAGAGAAATCGATTTAGGGGAAAGGCGCATTTATGGATTTCAATCTAGCTTCCTCATGACCTCCATTAAAAATTCATCATTAACACGACAAAAATACCCATTCCAAATTGTTTAGTGAACTGAGGAAAGCGTTTATACACAGGAATATCAGAAGTTGGGCTTCCTTGTGGCTCCAACCCAGGCCAATAGGACCTCTAACTACCTACAATGTACATCAAGCAAGAACACATACAGAAAGTAGTAGTCTTATGGAAATTAATTAATTGCTCATTTAAATGGAAGCAAATAACTTCAAACTAGTCAATGAAAATGTTCTCATCATAGACTATCAAGATAAACCAGCACATCCAATCCTCAAATAACTCAACTTGTGCATTTCCAACAACGCAATGCAATAAAGCAATAGCATCTACAATTTCTCCAAAATGCACTCTTTTGAGTTTACTCTACATTTGCGACTTACCTTTCTTTTCAGACTTCAACCAGGTTTTGGCCATGGAGTTCTTACACTAGTCCTTATTCACTTTGAAAAATTCACCTGCCATTGTGAAAAACATGTCTTCTACAGGTTCCCTTTCTGGAATCCCCAGCGCACGAGAAACAACTTCAGGAGAAATTTCTGCAATTACAATTTTGTCCACAACTTTAATTTCTCATGTCTGCAGATGTACCTTCTTGCACATGCACTTATCAAGTCCACACTCAACACAGCTTCTGGAAAACCTCCAGCATGAGCTAGCTAGCTTTCTAAGAGTTTTATATCTAGCTTAGACTTGTCATCCCTCTCCAGGCGCGCCCAAAATTCGTCTAACTTAAAAGGTCTGAGTGTTGCATCCCTTACGCCAACCCAACCTTCACTTCGCATGAGCACAAATTCGTGAAGAATAGATGTTTGCACATGAGATTCTGAGAAGTACCGGCCTTGGCAAAGAACGAGAATGCAGGCTAAAAGTCTGAGTAAAAAGAATGTTTTCACTTGAGAAGTACTGGCCTTGGCAAAGAACGAGAATGCAGGCTAAATGTCTAAGTAAAAATTTTCCACCCACTTATGCCATTATTTTGATAAGATGTGCTTTAAATGTGGCATTCAATTTCATTCCTCGAAAAGATAGCCTTTAAACCTACATGCTTTTGGAAATTCCTAAAAAGACAACTCAAGTTTATTCCGTACATAGCATTCAATGAGATGTCAAATGACGACGCCTTTGAAAGGAAAGATAAGTCCATAATGTCGTGTGGTCACTGAAACTTGGAACCTTAAAACCAAAGTATAAAGTTGCAAAGTTTTCAAAACCTCCAACCCACCGACTAAATCCACACATCATAACTCAAAGGTTACGTAAGCATGAACTTAAGTTACTCAACAAAGTGAACCAAGTCGGGGAATTGGGTAGTTATGAAAATTTAGAACTTTGTGACAATGTGACATGTCACATGGTTATAAAACTCAGAGGACTAGCAACTAAGCTTGCTTTTCTCCCTTATTTGGAGTCTACAACCATACATCAAATGTTCATCGAACGGTTGAGTAATTTATGATATAAATAATAAACATGTGTTTTAAAGTTTTTTTATTTGTAACCATTAATGTGCTTGGATTGACATCAAGGCCTTTATAAAATGAATTACAATGTCACATTAATAGCACAACCATTAATAGCACTAAGCACAATAACACTTAACATTGCAATTGCAAAGGACTTAATAAAAGGAATTACAATGTCACATTAATAGCACAACCATTAATAGCACAGTAACACTTAACGTTGCAAAGGACTTAATCAAAGGAATTACAATGTCAAATTAATAGCACAACCATTTATTTTATTACAACTGAATTACAATGTCACATTATTGCATAGTATAAATACAAATGTAAGCGCAAGTGCCAAGCTTTTGTTAGACCGCTGGTGAAAACATAAATGTAATACATGTGTGTCTGAAAATAAATGGGACTTGTCGGGTCAACCATGCACTCTAAAAATAAACACATGGGACTTTCAGGATCAGCCATGGTGTCTGAAAATAAATGCATTGGGAAAGGCAGGCTAATCAAACTGGGGAGATGGGAGCTATGAAGATACAAAATGTACTTCTCCCCTTTGAAAATTAGAGTCATGCAGAAGATGAGGGGTTATAAAATTGCTCCCATCTTCTACTTGCAGCTTCCATGCACTAGGAGAGCACTTATCTCCATCAGAGCTCCTCATCCTGGATCAAAACCTATCTGAGAAGTCAGGTGAACCAAATCAACTTCTTTCCAATTCCACCCATTCTGAACTTGAAGGAAAATTAGAAATTGGTCTTTTACTCTATAACTACATAACTACAGGTAGGATAATTTAGAGTATCCCCAATAATGCCACATCATCTTCTTCCTGAATCCTATTCCTTATTAACCCTACAAAATGAAAACCCTTATGACAATTTAAACATTGCACTCAATAGTAAAGCCTTTAGCCTTCAACGAAAAATTTCAATTTTCAGTTGTGCTCACTATCCTTATTTATGGGAAACAATGTCGTCAATAGTGCCACTACTAGCCTGGTCCCTGTGTACACCTCACATGTGTCACATGTGAGGTTAGGTATAATCATGATTCATAATCACAATTCATGCAAACCAAAAAACCAACTTAAATTTTAATTGATTTGTGTAACTTAAGCCTTACATTTATTTAAATTTTTAATTTGATTTACGTCTGGACTCTGAAAGCCTCACTACATGCAAAATGTACCTCAAGCTGACAAGCTGTCAATTGTCAAAATCGCTAGTGCCACTCAAAGTTCAAACAATATGAAATCATTATAAATCTTGTTTCACTAGCCATTTAGTCCTGCATTGGCTGCAAATTCTAAACCGTTGATCATTGTAAATATAACGGTTAAAGGGTAATTCTGGAGGTTTAATTTTACAAGACTAGCGCTCTGTGCATTTCATTTCAGAATGCAACTACAACCATACGTCAAATTTTCATCGAACAGTTGAGTAATTTATGAATTATGATATAAATAATAAACATGTGTTTTAAAGTTGTTTTAAACTTTAATGTGCTAGGATTGACATCAAGGCCAATGGGTCGGTAACTTAACGTTGCAAAGGACTTAATAAAATGAATAATGATACCAGGAACTGAGGGAGAGGGTCAACGACAAATTAGAAATCAATAACATTTTGGTAAACCCTAACAAGAGTGACAATTTTTAGTGTTTATAATGTTTTTTGTCAATTTGATGGAAAATTTCTTTTTTCATTTGTATTGCTTTATGTTTTACTTTTAAATCTGCATGCAATTAGTTTTTTTTTATTCATAATTATGTTTTTATTGATTGCAAAGAAATATTACATTGTTTAGCTCATCTTCTGGCACAGATACAAAAAATTCTTCCCCAAAACCACCTAAAAGAACAACCCTTCCACATATTGCGACTTCCATGCAACCCCCCTAACCACTAAACAACCAGACCACCTAACTCCAAACCAAAAACCCCATACATCTATTTGACACAGCCACCTTTCCCAAACCCAAAAAACTACCCAGCCATCAGAGAGCCACCTCAAAAGCATTTTCTCCTTTTGTGGTTGATTTGAGCAACATATTATACTTGTTTGGAATAGATTTCCTCCTTTTTACCTCTGCCCAATCCTTCTCACAATGAGGAGAGGCCAACATGTTTGGATCCATCTCAGCTAGGGGTGCCTTCCCCATCACCTCCCTAGAAAGTGTTCGATCAAACTGATCACATCTCATGGAAATTAAACCAGCAGGAATAGGAGAGCCTGAAGATGGTGAGGAATGATCAGAGATTGCAGAAGCAGCACTATCTGAGACGCCTTGCTTCCCATCCATGGGAGCAACCACCAAGTTCTCTGAACTCCAATTAGGTGGGGCCAAGGGCTGGACCCCAGAAGAAGAAGTACAGATGCCCTTTGGAGAGGCTTGAGATTCAGCTGAGGCTTTGGGAGAAAAAGGAGGTACAACATAGTGCTTCGATTCAACACCCTCCCACCACGAAGGCTTTCTTGAAGCATGGTTCCCAAGGGCATGTTGTTTCCAGAAATGAGAAGTTGAATGATCTGTTGCAAAGCAGCACCTGCATCTAAAAGCATTTTTTTCATAATCTAGAGGCTTCCTCTAGCTTTTGTTACCAACCTTCAGGATCATCTCCGCAAGGAGCCCCTTTTCCAAATCCATTTCAATGCAAATTTGAGCACAAGTGGAGTTCTGGTAGCTGATTGTCTCCTCGACAGTACAATGATAACTTCCCAAGACATTACCGATGGCCCTCAAACAATCAAGTTCCCAAAATTGAATGGGAAGATAAGGCAGCCTAACCCACAAGTAAGTTGAGTTGAAAGTTTTAGTTCATGGATCAAATTCTAGAAACCAAGGTTTCATATAAAGAAAATCGCCTTGGAAAATCCAAGGGCCAAACTCCACTACTAGCTCCTTATCTTTTTGAGAATCAAGTTCCAGAATAAAAATACCCCTTTGCACAGGGGTAAATGCTTATCTCCCCCACGATATACTCCTGCCAGTTCTCCTTGACCCAAGCATGCAAATCACAAAGCTTCAGCTAGATCCTTGTAAATCTACAAATTAGGGCATGTTCAGACAAAAAATCCTCCCGATCACAAGCCAGATTCTCCAAACAAACTTTGGGAACAAAAGAAGATGGGCAAAGTGGGAATGGAGAGCTCCGCATGAGGCCAACACCACACCTAGGGTTAGCCGAGTTAAGAGAGACATCACTATCCTTAGGTTTAGCATGAGAGCCCACACCATCGGACTGTCCACCAAATTTGACAGCATCCCTGAAAGAGCCAAACGAATCCTAATCACGACAATCCTCATTCATTGGACGCCCAAATTCTGACCTTCGGACTCCTGCAACCACCGCACTAGGCCGAACGATCCCCCTAGCTTCCTTTGCCCCATCAACGAGCCCATCCTGGGAATTTACCTTGCCATTACAAACCCTCAAACCCTGATCAAAGGCTAATGGATTCCACGGAAGCTATCGGGGCTTTCTGCCAGCCAAGCGAGTGCCATGAGCAACGGAGCACGACACCATTATTTTTTCAAACTACATATAATCTGCATGCAATTATTTCATAAATAGATAATAATTTATTTCTCAAAGGAAAAAAAACCGATTTGAATATATTCATAGACATTGAACTCAGAAAATAACTCTTTATTGTAAATTTATAACAAATATTAACACAACACAACCATGTATTTTATTACAACTGAATTACAATGTCACATTATTCCAAGTTGTTTCTCATGACAATGGATTACAAATTGATTCCAATTTCCAAGGTTCTGTCGATGACAACATAATACAAATGTGACACTAAAAATAAATGCATGATTCCAAAGCTTCTACTAGTGAGAGCGTAGTACAAATGTGGCACTAAAAATAAATGCAAGGAACTCGCCTAGAAAATCATGTTGGGGAAATGGGAGCTGTGAAGATAAAAAATGTGCTTATCTCCTTTGAGAACTAGAGTCATGCAAAAGATGAGGGGTAGTAAAATTGTTCCCATCTTCTACTTGCAGCCTCCATGCATCGGGATAGCACTTATTTCCATCATAGCTCCTCATCCTGGTTCAAAACCTATCTGAGAAGTCAGGTGAACCAAATCAACTTCTTTCCAATTCCATCCATTCTGAACTTGAAGGAAATCGGTCTTTTACTTTGTAACTACATAACTGGAGGTAGGAGAATTTAGAGTATCCCCAATAATACCACAACATCTTCTTCCTTAATCCTTATTAACCCAAAAAATGAAAACACTTATGATACTATCCACTATCACTAACCCTATTTAATAATTTATGGGCCACCAGTGCCGCTACCAGCTTGATTCGGGCAAACCAAAAAACCAACTTAGTTGATTTGTGTATCTCAAGCCTTACATGTACAATTAAAATGTTTAATTTTATTGACTTTCTGACTACATGCAAATTGTACCTCAATCTGACAAGCTGTCAAAATCACCAGACTCCAATCAGCACTACCAGTGCCACTCAAATGATATGAAATCATTACAAATCTTGTTTCATTAAAGCTATGAGTTATCCAATCAATCGCTTCAGATGTTCAAAAGATTGAGAATTTCAATTAAATGAAATGTAATAGCTCGAGGCATTGAAAAGAGAGAAATGAGCCTTGATCTCACCACGTGTCCGCATCTAACAGTTCTAGTGTTATTCTAGAGGTTTCAATTCACAAGTCTACTACTTTAGAGATTTACTTCTGAAATGCAACTACAGCCTTCCATCAAAAATTCATCGAATGGTCATGGCTATATTGATTTTCCTTTACATCCTTTGTGTAAAACGTTCTTAAGTTTTTAAGCCTTGGTCCTACATTCTTCCTAGGCGGTCCCTCTTTTAAAACAAACTTTATGCACCTACATATTTCTGCCACTTAAGTTCTTCTATCGCTCATCACCAAAATCCAACCCATCGGGTTCATTACCATGATGATGAGCCTTGATCTCCCCACGTGTCTGCATCTAACGGTTCTAGTGTTATTCTGGAGGTTTCAATTCACAAATCTAGTGCTTGAGAGATATACTTATGGAATGCAAGTACAGCCATCCATTGAAAATTCATCGAACGGTCATGGTCCATAATGTCGCATGGTCGTCTGAAACTTGGAAACTTAGAACCAAAGTCTGAAGTTTCAAAGTTTTTGAAACCTCTGACCCACCGACTACAAAGATGACCAAGAAAGACTTGCAACTAAGGTTATGAAAAGCACCAAAACCTCGACTCTAGTGAATTAAGATAGGAAAGGTGGCAAGGATGGTGCATTTATGAAGTGAAGATCGCGGGCAGATTCGAGTCAGTGGACATGACTAGATGATCGATGGGTAATTAATATCGACATGTGCATAGTTTGGAAAATTATTACCTTTCGGCCCTCAATTAGCGAAGTTAATAATAGAGTTTGGTGTGGAGAAGAAGGCACACAGAAACTCTGAAAGAGTGGTGGTGGTGGTGGTGTAGCTACAACAGTTTTCAAATCGAGGCCAACTTCACTCTACGTTTGAGGAGGCAATTAAACTCATTTTTTGGTGACGCTTCTGACCAAAGATTAATGGGATATTTTTATTCAATGATGGGAGGTTGGTACAAAGTGTGCAGATGGTTTTGGGGAAATCCTTTAGAAATCTGAGGCATAGATACAGGACTAACATGGATATATACTCCTTGATTATAGCATGGGGTTTGGACTTGGGGGAATTGACAAGCACAGTGAGAGAAGTGATGGAGATGATTGTGCATAGAGATTTCTCGGAAGGATTAGAATCAATACTTGAATGGGGAGTTCCAGGTGAAGGTTTCAACTACTTGGAAGGCTTTGAAAATGTGGAACTAGAAGGGGCAGAAGGATGCACCCCTTTCATGCATTGGTCAGAGGATGAGATTAAAAATCAATGGAAGGAAGAAGCAAGGTTAGGCTGGCAAGCATTGAATCGCTTTATAGAGCTGATGAAGGTGGAAGCAATTATAGCACAGTTGAAAGCATGGGAGAAAGCAGAGGTAGAGCACATGGAAGCACAAGCGAAAGCAGAGGCAATGTGTATGAAAGCAAAAGGACAGAATGTGAGGAAGCGGAAGATGAAGGGAAAAGCAACAAGGTTCAAGTTGTTTATGAAACGAGTAGCACTAGTTGAATTTGGAGTTTTTGTAGGGTTTTTGCAAAATTAACACAAGACTAGTACTAAATTTTTGGCTTGCTGGGGGTTGAACCCTGTTACCGTTGTATAGTGTGAATAGTAGGAAGGGTAAAATAATGATTGAAAATCTTGTTGAAATATGTAAGGTAGTTACAGATAGTTGTGGAACTGGTTTTAGTTGGGCAAGGTTACTTTTTTTGTTATGAAGCATGTTAAGATGCTTTTTTGAAAAAACTATTATAGTTGTAGGTGATTTTTGGATGGTTGATGAAAAGTAAACAATGAGGAAAATGATGTAATCTTTATTTTCATGCAATACAAAATACTATTACCGACCAAAAAAAAAAATCTGACGGTTCTAGTGTTATTATGGATTTTTCAATTCGCAAGTCTATTGCTTCAAAGAGTTAGTTTCGGAATGCAACTACAACTGTCCATCAACAATTCATTGAACAGTCGTGGTTATATTGATTTGCACTAATACTTCGCCACTGCATTTTTTTATTAGTTTGATATTATGTTTAATTCGCCAATGTTTTTTTCTTAATCATTTGAAAATAGGTTTAATTCGCCAATGAATTTATATTTTTTAGTTTGAAAAAAAAATTTAATCGCCAACAAAATTATTTTTTCTGGTTTGGAAACAGGTTTAATTAGCCAATGGAAATATTTTATTGGTTTGAAAATATATTTTAATCGCCAATGAAAATATTTTAGTGGTTTTAAAAATTTTGAATTTCGGCAGGATTTTCCACAGACTTCTAGCGATTAGAAAAGATTCACCAATGGAGATTATTTTTTTCATGAAAAATGAAAAAATTTGCCACTAAAATTAATATTTTTATCGGGAAGTATACAAGATTCGCCAGGATTTTACACCTTTTCCGAGGGGGGGTTTCTTAAAGTTTTCCCTGAATATTGTAGAATTTGCAAAAACACATCTCTGGTCATTGGGAATGTCCTCCAAGCCTTTGGGTTGGTATTCCAAGGGAAATACCAATCCCAAGGCTTGGGGATTCCCATAGCAAGATATAACCACATGAGTTATATCTCAGTTTTGACATGGTTTTTTTCGTTTATGGGGAGCATGTCTAGCAAGACATAACACAAGCGTGGTATAACACGCTCGCATTATGTCTTGCTTTATGTTAAATGCTACTCTATTGAATGTATGTTTATATATTTGTATGTTTGTATGTACATGTATGCTTTTATGTCACGTATGTATGTATGTATGTATGTATGTATGTATGTATCAATGCATGTATATTGTATGTATGCCTATATGTATGTAAGATTGTATCTATGCATGTACATGTGTTCTTGTATGTACATATGTATTATGCTTTTATGTATGTATTTATGTATAGGGAGGGAGAATTTTAAGAGAGAGAGAGAGAGATCTAGAGTTGTCTAGGTAGGTTGGGAGGGGGATAGGGAGGGGGAGGGAGGGAGAGAGAGAGATATAGTCTGGAGAGAGGGAGAGGGGGTGGAAGTGAGATTTTAAGAGAGGAGTGGGAGAAAAGGGTTTGGAGTGATAGGGACTTAGCTAGGGAGGGTGGGAGGGATAGAGGGAGGGAGAGAGAGAGAGAGAGAGGGGTGGGAGAGAGAGAATTGAGAGAGAGGGAGAGAGAGAGAGAGACGAAGAGAAAGAGAGATTTATGTAGGTAGGGTTCCAAAGGGAGAGACTTCAGAGTGTGAGGGGGCGTGAGAGGGAGAGACTTGAGAGATAGGTAGTGAGAGGGAGTGCGAGAGAGAGGGAGTGTGAGTGAGATACCTGAGAGAGGGAGAGGGTGTGGGAGGGAGTGACCTGATAGAGGGAGAGAAAGAGGGGGGTGGAGTGAGAGGGACTTATCTAGGTAGGGTGGGGGGGATAGATAGAGAGGAGAGAGAGAGAGAGACAGTTACCTAGGTAGGTTTCCAGAGGAGGGACCTAAGAGAGAGAGGGGGTGGGAGGGAGAGACATGAGAGAGAGGTAAAGAGAGGGAGTGGGAGAGAGTGGGAGGGAGATAGAGAGAGATAGATAGAGGGAGCAAGAGAGGGTGGCAGGGATTGATTGAATGAGAGGTATGTAGAAAGAGGGAGAAGGTAGATAGAGACAATTAGAGAGGGTAGGAGGGAGGGAGGAAGAGGTGAGATGTATGAATGGGGGTGAGAGAAGTGATGGGGTTGAGGGTATAGGGTTGAGAGTTAGGGTGGAGGACCTATAGGGTTGATGGTTTCACAGGGTATTAGGGTTTTAGGGTTGAGGGTTGAGGGATTAGGGTCAATGGTAGGGATATTGGGTTGAGGGGTGGTGGGAGTTTTAGGGTTTGGGGTTGAAGGGTTTAGGGTTAAGGGTTTAGGGTTTTTAGGGTAGAGGGGTTTAAGGGTATAGGTTTTGAGGGTACATGGTTGGAAGGATTAGGTTGAGGGTCAATATAAGGGTAAGAGGATATAGGGGTGAGGGTTTGGGGTTTGGGGATTGAGGGTTGGGGTTGAGACTTGGGGTTGAGGGTTTAATGTATAGGGTAGAGGGTAGAGGGTAGAGGGTTAAGGTTTAGGGTTTAAGGTTGGTTGAGGTTGAGGGTTGAGGGTTTAAGTTTGAGGGTAGAGGATTGAGGGTATAGGGTATAGGGTCGAGGGATTAGGATTGAGGGTCCAATGTATAGGGAAAAGGGTATAGGGGTTGAGGGATTAGGGTTTAAGGGTTGAGGGTTGAGGGTTGAGGGTTGAGGGTTGAGGGTTTAAGGATTGATGGATTAAGGGTTGAGGGTTTAGGGATTAGGGTAGAGAGTTTTCTTGTATTTAATGGTGTAAGGGTTGAGGGATTAGGGTTTAGAGTAGAGGGTATTGGGTTGAGGGTAGATGGTAGAGGGTAGAGGATAGAGGGTTTAAGGGTTGAGGGTTGAGGCTCTAGGGTTGAGTGTTTAATGGTTTAAGGTTTTAGGGTTTAGGGTTGAGGGATTAGGATAGAGAGGGATGGATGGATGGATAGAGAGGAGAGAAGAGGAGGGAGGCACAT
>VDFB02000017.1:365812150-365854735 GCA_007258455.2 Sequoia sempervirens | reverse complement strand
AGGGTTGAGTGTTTAAGGGTTTATAGGGTTGAGGGTTTAAGGTTAAGGGTAGAGGATTGAGGGTATAGGGTTGGGGGATTAGGGTTGAGGGTCCAATATTAGGGTAGAGGGTATAGGGGTTGAGGGCTTATGGTTTAAGGGTTGAGGGATTAAGTTTCAAGAGGGTTGAGGTATTAGGATAGAGAGTTTACTAAGTGGGTTTAAGGGTTGAGGGATTAGGGTTGAGGGTAGAGGGTAGAGGATATAGGGTTTAATGGTTTATGGTTTAAGGGTTGAGGGTTTAGGGTTTAGGGTTGAGTTTTTAAGGGTTTATAGGGTAGAGGGTAGAGGGTTGAGGGTTTAAGGGTTGAGGGTATAGGTTTGGGGGATTAGGGTTGAGGGTCCAATGTATAGGGTAGAGTTTTAGGGGTTGATGGATTAGGGTTTAAGGGGTGGTTTGGTCCAGAGGTTGATGGATTGGGGTAGAGGGGGCCACTGGTGGTTAAATGGTTTAGGGTTGGGGATTAGGGTTGAGGTAGAAAGTAGAAATTAAGAAAGGTAGAAAGTACAGAAAGTTTAAGGGTTTAGAGGTTTAAGGAGTTAGTATTTAGGAGTTTAGGGTTGAGTGTTTAGGGTTTATAGGTAGAGAATTGGGGGTAGAAATTTAGGGTTTAAGGGTTGAGGTTTAAGGTTGAGGGTAGAAAGTGGGGTATAGGGTTGGGGGATTGGGGTTGAGGTCCCTGTATAGGGTAGAGGTTTAGGGGTTGTGAGGGATTAGGGTTTAGGGTTGAGGATTAAGGGCCAAGAGGGTTGAGGGATTAGGGTAGAGAGTTTACTAAGTGGGTTTAAGGGTTTAAGGGTTTAGGGATTATGGTTGAGGGTAGAGGGTATAGGATTGATGGTAGAGGGTAGAGGGTTTAAGGGTTTAGGTTTTAAGAGTTGAGGGTTTAGGGTTGAGTGATTAAGGGTTTATAGGGTAGAGGGTTTAAGGTTGAGGGTAGAGGATTGAGGGTATAGGGTTGGGGATTAGGGTTGAGGGTCCAATGTAAAGGGTAGAGGGTATAGGGTTTGAGGGATTAGGGTAGAAAGTTTACTAAGTGGGTTTAAGGGTTTAAGGGTTGAGGGTTTAAGGTTGAGGGTAGAGGATTGAGGGTATAGGGTTGGGGGATTAGGGTTGAGGGTCCAAAGTAAAGGGTAGATAGTATAGGGGATGAGGGTTTAGGGTTTAAGGGTTGAGGGATTAATGGTCAAGAGGGTTGAGGGATTAGGGTAGAGAGTTTACTAATTGGGTTTAAGGGTTGAGGATTTAAGGTTGAGGGTAGAGGATTGAGGCTGTAGGGTTGGGGTATTAAGGTTGAGGGTCCAATATAAAGGGTAGAGGGTATAGGGGTTGAGGGTTTAGGGTTTAAGGATTGAGGGTTAAGGGATTAATGGTTTAGGTTTGAGAATTGAGGGTTGAGATTTAATGTATAGGGTATAGGGTAGATGGTAGAGGGTAGAGGGTTTAAGGGCTTAGGATTTAAGTGTTGATGGTTTAGGGTTTAGGGTTTAGGAGTGGGAGAAAGATAGAAGTGATTTGAGAGAGAGAGAGAGAGAGAGAGAGAGAGGGTAAGGATAAGTAGGGTTAAGGGTAGGGCGGGGAGAGATAGGAGTGAGTGGAAGGTGAGAGAGAGAAGAGAGTTGAGAGAGGGAGAGGGTAGGAGGAGATGAGAGAGAGAGAAAGGGGGAGGGGGTGGGAGAGATGGGGAGTAGAGGATGGGGTATAAGGGTTGAGGTAGGGGTAGAGGGAGAGAGATAAAAGGAGTGAGTGAGTGAGAGAGAGGGAGAGGGGGTAGGAGGGAGAGACGAGAGAGAGAGAGAGGGATTAGGGTTGAGGATCCAATGTAAGGGGATTAATTTATACTTGTATGCACATTAGTTTGTTTGATGCCAATCCTATCATCTTCTTTTACTTTTCCTATTTGTAAGTAACCTACTAAAAATTGATTAGTGTCCCCTTGCAGAAAATGCATATTCATGAGCCATCCAAGAGAATCTCAGCCAAAAAAGCAATGCAACATCCTTATTTTGATGATCTTGACAAATCTCAATTATGATTTTAAGCCTTTACAAAAGTGTGTACGAAGCTTGGTGAAGGAATTTCAAGTTATTCATTTGAAGTTAACCTTATCATGAGCACCTATGATGTAGACATTATAAGAGCATCTTGAATTTCATGTTATTCTATTCATGAGAGGTGTTGTGTGCAATAGGTATCTTGGAACTCCAATGAAGATGTATGACCAGGATTGACTAAGTTGAGAGATTGGCATTCCCATTTGTAAGTGCCTTCCTGTTGGGAATAAGGTGTCTCAACCTTAGAGTCATAACATTGAATTATTTAATGTATTATTGTATTTATTTGTTTTAATTAATTTCCTACAATGTCATGTCATTAAGTGGGACCCACTGGCTGGGTGGCATCCCTGTTGGAGGTGACTGTATGACACATATTCATTACATGTGGAGGTAGGCGTCCCATCTTGGAATCATGGACCTAGGACAAGTGGTGTCGTCTTATGACATATTCTATGACGCGTCATAAGGTATATTTTGAATGGAGAAAGTGTGGTGCCTTAGTGGGGTATGACAAAAGTGTGAAAGAATAAGTGTGATAGTCATGTTTGACTTATTCTTTGTTTCTTGAATGTGTTGTAAGTGTGACAAACTTTTATGGCACATGTTATATGACATTTGTAAGGAATTTTTCATAACACACTATAAGCATGAACTAGGCGCCCAAGCTTGGGAGAGAGGTTTTGCATGTTATGACAATTGTAAGCGCTGTAAGAGAATGTTGTACAAATGTCCAAATCATGCCAATGGTGTGAGAAATTATTGCCACATGGGTTTGGATGCCTAAAATCTTCTAGAAGCCTCTCAAAGCTTGTATCTCCTATAAATAGGATGCCTTGCATTGTAATCTCCTATAAATAGGATGCCTTGCATTGTAGAATGCATAGTTTGATTGCAGGTATTGAAGTGTTGTTGGATTTCCTCCAGAAGAGCAAGATGTAGTCTCCATGTTAAGGCTGCAAGCCTGCAAGTGTATTGTAACGTTATTGTTGTAGATTAATACATTGGTTTGATGCTTTGGAGTGTGGGGTTTTTTACCTGAAAGGGTTTTCCCCACGTATATCATGTTTTCTTCTCTTCTGTCTATCTCTCTTCTATTCTTTGTGTTTCTCATTCTTGAAATGTTAATTTGCATGTCGTTATGCTACTGAAATTTTCTTAGATCTAAAACTACATCAACTTTCCTAGAAGGGTTAATGCATGGGAAATTAAACTATGTTTGTTTCTGCTTTAAGGCATAGTAGTATGTGCTTGTATCAAGATGATTAAAATCTGATTTATTTTAAGAAGCATAAGATACTGAAGGTGCATATTGGATCTTCTAAGGCTTTCTAAGTTCATCATTCCCTTGCATTTGGTATCAGAGCCCAGTTTTGAACTTGAATGTCACTTGCATATGCTCGCATGGTGATGCATGTGGTGTTTGGGGTTTTGGATATTTCTTCTGTTGTGATTTCTTAGCTTGGAAAGCTTGAGGGAATTTGTTTTGAAGGAATTGGTTGATTCTTAATCCTTGACTAAGTGGAATTTTTGTAGTCGATCTTGTTTCCTGGAAACAACAGGCATTGTGAAGAATGGAAAAGATAGAGCTTTTATGGAGTTGGTCATGTGGTAAAATTTTATATGTTATTGATCTGGAGCTCCTAATTTGATAGCTGAATAACCCTCATGCATGGTGATTATTTTTCATTTTGTGGTTATGTGCATTAGAGTTTTCATATTGGATGTCTGAGATGGACTCTCTGGTCATATGAAGAGACTCGTGTTGTTATTACTTCAGTTTTGTGTGCCTATGTTTGGTGTTTATTTTTAATTCCTGACATTGGAAGGCATTGCTTTAATAACCTCAAATGCATGTAGGCTATGGAGTTGATCATTGGATGATCTGGAAGCTTCTGGAATAGCCTAGTTCTCTCTCGAATGCATATACATGTTGGTGGTGGAGTTGGCTAGCAAATGGGCCTAGAAATTCCTGGACCTCTCTTTCCTAATGGATGTTTGTAATTGCATGGCTCATATTCATGTTCCTTGGATTTGAGGGTTTTATAGATTTTTCGTTTAAAAATCTATGATTATACATATTCATGATATTCCATTGTTTTGGTTTAACTATTATGGTTGTATATAGACTTGAGGGTCTTCCAGATGTTAAGTGGATATGGATTTGCATATGTGTTACAAAACATGGTGGGTTTGCAGGTTTACACGGTGAATCAAAACTTGAGGTTTTGCAGATTTGTAGATGAACTATTTTTTTCAAATTATGTTTCCCTTATGGTATTTTTGGATGTAAGATAGTTACAAGTTTGCGCGTATGCTTTGTGCATGTTTTGAGGAGGTTTGAAGCTTTGTCATTGAGGAAATGTTGGAATATTTTTTACCATTGGTGATTTGTGGGTTGTGAAGTTGGGATACTTTATATTTTATAAGCTTCTGGACAACCTATTTCCTTTCAAGGTTTTACAGTTTCCCTGTGTTCTAAAAATTGTAGGTTTGTGTAGATCTGGAGTATTCACTTGTTAAGATGAAATATGTGTGATCTATTATTTTGGATGTTTAAGTGGTCTTAGATTTACATGGAGATGATTTTTTACAGGTTTTTTCATGTTAACCAAAAATTTGTGGTTTGTAAATCTGTGGAAAATATTGTGTTTAGACTCTTGGATTTTTCTGGATGAAAACAATTGCAGATTTGCAGGAATGCTTGTTTGGTTCCTTAACTATGGTATTTGAATGTGGACATGTTTGGAAAATTAGATTAGAGGTTGATTTGGTGTTTGAGTCATTTGGTCTATATGGTTATTCTCTTAGATATCTCAATTTGTAGTTTACTGATGTGATGATGAGTTTGCATGTTTCAGTGATTAGATCTACAAGTCATGCAGGTTGTGGATTAGCTACCCGTTTACTTGCAGTGGGATGACTTGGTTGTGGATTATATTTATTCACTAGGTTTGATGCATTGTTGTTGCAGAATTTTGATTGTTGGCCTTGTTCTTGGTCATTTGTACATTGGTATGTGTGCTTAGAGATGAGAGGATGGATGTTTCTTATAGTACCTGAACAATTTTTTTTGGGACTTGTAGCATGTGGTTTATCATGATGTCATGGATAGCTTGGTTATACTTTTCAGTGGGAGCTTTTGGCAATGATGGTTTGGTAGTGATGTGGATTCACCATTTGATGGTGGATGGTCTTCTGCAGTGATTGCTGGTGTCATGGATGGACTCTTGGTTTCTACTTTTATGCAGTAATGGTTCATTAGCATCTTTGGTTTCATTAACAGGGGATGGTTTTATTCATATTGATTACATATGTTGATTCTTGGTTAAGGGTGTTATTGTATTATGTCATGGTTTACTCTTGATCACGTGTTAGAGTTTTGGCATGGTACTTGTTCTCTTGAGACTAGGATGTATACATTGTTGTATGAGATCTCCTAGTAGGAGATGGTTAGATCATGTTGTCATCTTTATGTTCTTGATTCATGATTGGAGCTTTGACAATGATCTTGTGTGGTTCTCTTGGTATTGGGTACATCTATCGTTTGCTTGATTACTTCATGATTATGCTATGTTACATTTGGAGTTTGGCATGGATTGGTTGGTTACATGTACTCATGGATACTTGGAGACATAGGTGAGGCTAGAGTTCTCTTGTGATTAGAGACATGTGTTGAGATGGTTACTCTTGATGAGATTTCAGCAAGAAGTCTGAGGAGCCTACACCTTTGTTGGACGTGAGTTAAACATGGACCTATGAGGAGAGTGTTTTTGGATGAGACATTATGACTTAGATATCTTGGAGGAGCATTCTCATTCCCCACTCTTGGTCTACTCGGCAGTCTACTTGAGAGGTATCGCCCATTGTTCCTTTCAAGTGTATTATGTTATTCTTTGTCCTCTCATGCATATGGATCTTAAGCTAAGGATATATGGTTTTCGAGGATTCATTTGAGGAGTGTTGGCATGTTTATCTCCTTATGCATTATGAGAAAATTCATTGATGTTGAGTTTAGGAGATGTATTGGGATTATTTCTTGATATGGGAATGGATTTAGTTTGATCTTCTTTGGTTATGAGAGGCTTGCATCCATGTTGATTACATGATACATATGTTATGTTTGATCTTGGTGATTGAATGGTTGGGTCTTTTCATGGCTTTTCTTTTGGGGTGTTGTGGAGGAGATCATACTTGACACAGTTGGCATTTAGAGGTGTATGTAGGAGATTTTTCTACAGGTATATGATGTGCAAAGTTTCTCTCTTTGGTCTTGGTTATCTTCCTAGATGTTTGGTTTCACATTACATTGGTTTGAGGTTTGGTTGGAGCTATTGTGATCACTAGCTTGTGGTCATGTGTTTTCACTTACATTCTTGGGTGATGACATGGAGGTTTCTTTATCTCTTTCCTTTGTTGAGTGTGGAGAACATGGGAGAATTTTGGAGACTTGTGGTGAGAGTTACTCTTACTGGTTACTCATTTACAGGTTTTGCATATCATTGTGGATGTTTCTTGGTACTACATGATGTTGTTTACACTCTCTATGGGATATTATTGGTAGACTTGGTATGCCTTGATCTTTTTCATATTTGACATTACCCATGCAGTGGGAGTTCCTAGATGTGTGTGTTCTTAGTGACGGTTTTGACACATGGAGCCTTTGATTGCAATTTATGGGCTGGATATGTTGTTGGCATAAGTTCTACTGTTATTTTGGATACCTTTGAGGTATGGAAGATTGGATGGATCAGCATTTGTTGTGGGTGGTATTTCTGATCTCGTGGGTTTATCAGTTAGATGAGGGCAACCTGGTTTCATTATTGGTCTAGCTAATGGTTTATCTTGTTCTCTAGAGGATTCTTTGACTTCAAAATTATGTTCTGAATCTATGGGCCTTGGGGCCCTGAGCAGATGTTTTAATATGACTCTTGGCAGGTCTTCAACAAGTGGGAGAATTTTGGGAATAAGGTGTCTCAACCTTAGAGCCCTAACATTGAATTATTTAATGTATTATTGTATTTATTTGTTTTAATTAATTTCCTTCAATGTCATGTCATTAAGTGGGACCCACTAGCTGGGTGGCATCCCCATTGGAGGTGGTTGTATGACACATATTCCTTACATGTGGAGGTAGGCATCCCATCTTGGAATCATGGACCTAGGACAAGTGGTGTCATCTTATGGCATATTCTATGATGCATCATAAGGTATATTTTGAATGGAGAAAGTGTGGTACCTTAGTGGGGTATGACAAAAGTGTGAAAGAATAAGTGTGATAGTCATGTTTGACTTATTTTGTGTTTCTTGAATGTATTGTAAGTGTGACAAACTTTTATGGCACATGTTATATGACATTTGTAAGGAATTTTTCATAACACACTATAAGCATGAACTAGGCGCCCAAGCTTGGGAGAGAGGTTTTGCATGTTATGACAATGGTAAGAGATGTAAAAGAATGTTGTACAAATGTCCAAATCATGCCTATGGTGTGATAAATTAGTGCCACATGGGTTTGGATGCCTAAACTCTTCTAGAAGCCTCTCAAAGCTTGTATCTCCTATAAATAGGATGCCTTGCATTATAGAATGCATAGTTTGATTGTAGGTATTGAAGTGTTGTTGGATTTCCTCCAGAAGAGCAAGATGTAGTCTCCATGTTAAGGCTGCAAGCCTGCAAGTGTATTGTAACCTTATTGTTGCAGATTAATACATTGGTTTGATGCTTTGGAGTGTGGGGTTTTTTACCCGAAAGGGTTTTCCCCACGTATATCATGTTTTCTTCTCTTATGTCTATCTCTCTTCTATTCTTTGTGTTTCTCATTCTTGAAATGTTAATTTACATGTCATTATGTTGCTGAAATTTTCTTAGATCTGAAACTACATCAACTTTCCTAGAAGGGTTAATGCATGGGAAATTAAACTATGTTTGTTTCTGCTTTAAGGCATAGTAGTATGTGCTTGTATCAAGATGATTAAAATCTGATTTATTTTAAGAAGCATAAGATACTGAAGTGCATTCTAGATCTTGGAAGGCTTTTAGAGTTCATCATTCCCTTTCACTTCCATCTATTTTCATTTCATTTCCATTTTAGATGCTCTTTCTTTTTCTTCTTTTACTTTGCGTATTTGTAAGTAAACTACTAAAAATTGATTGGTCTCTTGTTGAAGAAATGTTGATTTATGAGCCATCGAAGAAAATCTCAGCCAAAAAAGGAATGCAACATCCTTATTTTGATGATCTTGACAAATCTTAATTCTAATTTGAAGCCATTATAAAAGAGCATGTCAAGCTTAGCGAGGGAATCTTAAGTTACTCATTTGAAGTTAACCTCATAATGAGCACCTATGATGTAGACATTATAAGAGAATCTCCAATGTATGAGTGACATTGTAAAATATTTGTGAGAATGAAGTACTTAAGGCATTGTAATGATATTTACTCAAATATTGAAATTTGGTGCAATGGCACCAAGGTTATTGAGCAAATTTGGTTCATGGAAGTCTTAAGTTAGTTTTGTGTTTTGAGTTTTTTCAATTGAATAAGGTCATATTAGACCAATTTATAATGTAATAAGTCATTTTAGTTGGTTTTGGGGTCATTTTGGAGTTCATGTTGCATATTTTTCAAAATGATGTAAAATTGCAAAAAATGAAAACTTGTCAATGTGAAAAAAAGTGCAAAAAAATGGAAACTTGAAGAAGCCCAAGGGTCATGGGAATTCAAAGGGTAGTTAGAGCCATTTTAATAGGTTTTTTAAGGTTTAAATATGTTGGGAACTCGAAGGAAGAGGTTGTTGAAGGTTTTGTGAAGGAAAAACAATAAAAATCCCCTGATTTTTGTTGTAATTCTTTGTGTTTCATTGAATTTTTCTGTTGCAAACTATTATACTTGGCCATACAGAAGTATTATGTCCTAAAATATTTTCCAATTGGTAGAGATAGGTGTTAGCTATGTCTTGGATTTGGAGTGACAGAAATTCATTGAGTTTTAAGAATTCTATTGTCAAATTACTGACTGCAGGTCTGTATAGCCAACCATAAGGGTTTGAAGACTAAAAATGAATAAATGACTCATTCCACCTCTTGTTTCTCTTTGTCTCAGTGGAATGAGTCCAAAATGGTAGGATTAGATTTAGGAATAAGATCTAGGAGTAGGGAAAAGGTTTAGGAATGTTTTTGGTTGTTGTCCTAGAGGAAATTGGATTAATTTTGGCTTAAAAATGGAGTTTAGATGTTGGGTTTTGGTGAAATTGACTTAGGAAATATTGGGAGATGATTTATTTGGCATGAGAAGGCATATATTGAAGTCTTTGAATTTTTGGAAGGGCAGGGAAGGTGAGTTGAGTGTTTGGGCATGATGCCTTAATTGTCAAACTATGTATTTGGAGTGAAATTTAATGGTTAGAGGAGGGAAGTTGTAGAAACTATTAGGGGAAGAAAATTTTGATGAACCTTCAAGAATGTGCAGACATAACTAAAGGTGTTTGAGGCCTTGGTTGGCTATGTAGAAGCTTGGAACAGTGTTTTTCAGTAAACCTCTTTGGAATGTCATAAAGTGAGGGTTTCATGTTTTGGTGTCATAGGAAGTGATTCTAATAGTAATACAAGGAGGCAATCAACTCACTTTCACAATAAAAAATGATTCCAACCTCCTCCCTTCCCTCAAAACTCAATCTTGGCTTATTTTCAACTTTTCACCTAGTCACTCTTGTAGGTTTGCAAACCTAGTTTTCTCACCTTACCCCTCAGAATTCCTTAACAACCTGAGCAACAAACCACCATTTTAGGCACCCATTTAAGCCTTCTTCAACATACATCAAACCCTCGTAAGGCTCTTTTGGATCAACTTTCACAAAACAAGCAAACTTCGTTGTCCATAAGGCCAATTAAGCCAAATTAACAAAGCAACCCCCCTTTATTCTTCCTATCACATGCAAAAAACCATTGGTAAGCATTAACCAGTCTACCAAACCACCAATTCCTTCACTTTTAGGGCGTGATAATCCCTCTAACATAACAAACCCCAAAACCCTCTTCTTTCACAAGTTAGGCAAGGGTTTATTGAAAACCCATACTCCAAACCTTCCCATAGCCAACCAAAGCTTGAAACACTAAAAAGGTATACACAAGCTTAAAAGTTCAAGAGATATTGCTGCCCCCAAAGATTTCTTCAAACCCTACCACTAAACCACCATTTTCCACTCAAAAATGCACCATTTGATATCTACGATGTCACCTAAAAACCCTCTATTTGCCTCCCTTGCACAAAAATTTTTTTACATGTGTTTTATAAGGCTAACTAATCCTTTCCATTGAGTTATAGAAGCATACAGTGGGTAGAAGGCTTAATATGACATTTCAATGCACTCAAAACCCTTAAAACAAGGTATACAGACTGAACCTCAGTAATTGGCTTCTAAAATGCACAAAATCACTTGAAATCCAACCAAAACAAAACTAAAATAGATTTAATTATGCTTCTCATCGAATTCCATCCAAAAGAGAGCACAATCACCCTATAGGGAACTGTATAGTTCAAGGAAACATCATATTTCTGGTAAAAATATAGAAAATTGCAAGGAAACAATTAATTTTATTGATCTTATTCTAAGTACATGGTAAATTTATAATAGGAATGGTACATTTACACTAGGAATGGTCCTCTTTCACACCCAAACATGCAGAATTGGTCTAAGCTACGTTCAACCAACTCAATCCCTTAAGGGTCCAAAGTGCAAAAGGGAAACAATCTTTGATGGGGTATTACTCGGAAACCATGGTGCTTACAAAATCTCTATCTAAGCCTACGAGATCATGTTGGGCCCCTCTACAATAACCTCTCTTGTTTTTTGTTATCTCGGAGTGGTTTACCCGTCGTGTCCAGTTTTCACTTGATGGAAAAAGTGTCAAATGCAAGCAATACAAAGTTGCAAAGTGATGCAACTTTTGTTCTGCAACTCGTGTGACCAAACAGACTGTTCTAATGCATTTGAATAGGTATTTTTACGCTAGGCATGGTCCTCTTTCGCACCCAAACACGCAGAATCACTCTGAGCTACATTCAACTAGATCGATCCCTTAAGAGTCCAAAGTGCAAAATGACTACAAACTTCATCATGTTATTACTTGGATACTGTGATTCTTAGAAACTTCTCATCTGATCATATGGGATTTCTTTGAGCTCCTCTAAAATAACCTCTCTTAGTTTTTTCTATCTCGAATGCATTTTCCTGTGGTGGCGAATTTTCACTTGGGAAAAAAGTTGTCAAATGCAAGTAGTTGAAAGTTGCAAAGTGGTGCAACTTTCGTTTTGCAACTCATGTGACCAAATGGACTGTTCCAACGCATCTGAATAGGTATTTTTATGCTAGGCATGGTCCTCTTTTGTACCCAAACACGCATAATCACTTTGAGCTACGTTTAACCAAATCAATCCCTTAAGAGTCTAAAGTGTAAAATGGCTACAAACTTCAACATGTTGTTACTCAGATATTGTGATGCTTAGAAACTTCTCATCTAATCCTATGGGATCGCGTTGGGCCCCTCTATAATAACCTCTCTCATTTTTCATTATCTTGGAGACATTTTCCCATGGTGGAAAATTCTCACTTGGAGAAAAAGTGATCAAATGCAAGTAGTTGAAAGTTGCAAAGTGGTGCAATTTTTGTTCTACAACTCATGTGAACAAATAGACTGTTCCAACACATTCAAATAGGTATGTCTCCGCTATGCATTGTCCTCTTTTTCACCCAAACACACAGAATCACTCTGAGCTATGTTCAACTAGATCGATCCTTTAAGAATCCAAAGTGTAAAATAGATACAAACTTCATCATGTTGTTACTCAGATATTGTGACGCTTAGAAACTTCTCATCTAATTATGTGGGCTTGCATTGTACCCCTCTACAATAACCTCTCTTAGTTTTTGTTATCTTGGAGGAATTTTCCCATGGTGGCAAATTCTCACTTGGAGAAAAAGTTATCAAATGCAAGTAGTTGAAAGTTGCAAAGTGGTGCAACTTTCGTTCTACAACTCGTGTGACCAAACAGACTGTTCCAACGCATCCGAATAGGTATGTTTTTGCTATGCCTTTTCCTCTTTCGCACCCAAACATGCATAATCACTCCGAGCTATGTTCAACCAAATCGATCCCTTAAGAGTTCAAAGTGCAAAATGGCTGCAATATTCAACATGTTGTTACTCATATAGCGTGACACTTAAAAACTTCTCATCTGATCCTATAGGATCATGTTGGGCCCCTCTACAATAACCTCTCTCATTTTTTTCTATCTCAAAGGCATTTTCCCGTGGTGTCAAATTTTCACTTGAGCAAAAAGTTGTCAAATGCAAATAGTTGAAAGTTGCAAAGTGGTGCAACTTTCATTCTGCAATTCGTGTGACCAAACGGATTGTTCCAACACATTTTAATAGATATGTTTATGCTATACATGGTTCTCTTTCGCACCCAAACATGTGGAATCGTTTTGAGCTACGTTCGACCAAATCGATCCCTTAAGGGTTCAAAGTGCAAAATGGTTGAAAATTTCAACATGTTGTTACTCAAATACTGTGATGCTTAGAAACTTCTCGTTTGATCCTATAGGATTGCATTGGGCCCCTCTACAATAACCTCTCTCAGTTTTCGCTATCTCGGAAGCATTTTCCCATGGTGGAAAATTTTCACTTGAGAAAAAAGTTGTCAAATGCAAGTACATGAAAGTTGCAAAGTGGTGCAACTTTCGTTTTGCAACTTGTGTGACCAAACGGACTATTCCAATATGTCCAAACAAGTATTTTTATGCTATACATGGTCCTCTTTCACACCCAAACACACGGAATCACTCTGAGCTACATTCAACCAGATCGATACCTTAAGGGTTCAAAGTGCAAAAGGTAAGCAATCTTTGACGAACTATTACTTGAAAATCGTGATGCTTACAAACTCTTCGTCCAAGCCTACGAGATTGCATTGGGCCCCTCTACAATAACCTCTCTCAGTTTTTGTTATCTCGGAGTCATTTTTCTGTTGTGTCTAGTTTTCACTTGATGGAAAAGTGTCAAATGCAAGCAGTGTAGTGGCCCCTCTATTGAATATTGTTGTTGTAGAGTAGTTGCACAGCCTGTATGCCTTGATGGTGACTCCAAATTGATTTGAATTGTTGTTTCAATGTCCTATCTATCATTTTGACTGAGTTTGAGGTGTTCCCATTGGGGTTGTAGAATCTTATTGAGTTTTCCCTGTAGGCGGGTCTGAAACTCCAATTTTAGGCCTCCCTGCTCTTCATAATTGAAGGCCTCCCATTGGGGTTGTAGAATCTTATTGAGTTGAATTTTTGATTGGTAATTGAAAGCCTCCCTGCTCTACATCACTTCTCTCCCGTTGCAATTTTGGGTGGATTATTACTTTCAAAGTATTGGGAATGCTTTGCCTATTTTCTAGTTGGCAGTTGTCATTCTAGAAGGCTCATCTCTTGATATATTTTATACTCATTCTTAATCAATTATCAAGTTAATAATTAGTGCATTTATGTACAGTTATTCTTTTCTTTTCAATTTGTGCAATTTTGGAATTTGTAACTCTACTAGACTTCCTAGAAATATTGAAGTTGTTTAGCATCGACTAATAAAGTTGTTTAGCATCAATCAATTAATATTCAAGACAAACCATGAAGGACAACAATGATCAATGATAGGGCTAACCAATTAATAAGTATACATGTGAATAAGTCAAGCATGTACATGTGAATAAGGGAAGCACAAGTACTCAAAAACACGTAAGCCTTGATGTATACACACAAATACATAGTATACACAAATTAATACAAAGTATATGCATGAATACAATTTATACACATGAAAACACGTAAGTCACAAAGTATACATTGGAATACACGTAGTCATAAAGTATATATGTAAGTTGTAAAGTATACATTTGAATACATGTAACTCATATCTATTGAACCATGGATTTATAATATAAATATGGACACCATTAATAAAAAAGATTTGTATTAACCAAATATCCATGTAGGAATACATCAATATATGTCGATATAAGTATAAAATATAGGTACAAAATAGTCATATAGGCTTACGAGAATGTCATATAGGTATACAATTCCAAATATATCCAATACAAAATATGTACAAAAATTCCATATGGGCATACAACAAAGGGCTCTAGAGTCAAAAGTCATCGCTCTCCATGCTCTCGAAATAAACTATTTCCCTTTTCTTGTTGATCAGATGGTGATACGTCTATCACTCATTTATGCTATGATCAAGGAGTGCTCCTGGTGCTCCTCCTAGGGTTTAGTTCTTGGTCAAGTCTTATCTGTTACACTAAGAAGTAAAGACCTTAATATATAGAAATTACATTAAAAAAATGATATATTTAATAAAATAATCAATTACCGCCATCTGATGATCACTCTTCATGAGGGAAATATTCAAATTCCCATGTTGAGGCATGTTGAAGCCCTGTGTAAACCATCCAAATAGAAATTAAACTACGAATCAATAATGGTTTGATTTGTCACTAACATCTATAAAAACAAATACAAATTAAAATTGAGTAATTTGCCTCATACCTCCCCTGTTAGAGCCATCAAGGATTCTATAGCAGATGAAACACTGATGTCCATTGCCATCTAAACATTCGGAGGTGTCTCCACTTGCAACATCTGAAAATAAAACAAAAAATTATTCAATCACGAAAACTACAATAGCGATCCACGTCATGAATTATAATGTATGAGACAATGAACAAAATTTTGATTACTTATTAAACTATATATTTTTTACTATCATGCTTACTATTTCCCCTATCCATTTCTTGCTCAAAAGCACATATTTTTAGGCTTTTACCAATAGCAGCAAGCCGGTGAACCGTTTGATAAAATGCTTTCACAGACATGTACGATAACTATGGTGGCATAGAGAAGGTAGTGAACTGTTTGAAAAAATGTATCAAAGAAATGGGGTCTCATGGTGATGGAATGCCATTACAAAAAAATGCACGTCATGGCATTCCATCACCATAAGACCGTATTCATTTGTCATTTTTTCAAACAGTTCATTGCCTTCTCTATGGTATTATTGCTTACTATTATGCTTTGATAGAAATTTTTCCAAGCATCCATAGTTTGTTGGAAAGCACCTATTTTAGGCTTTTAGCCATAGTAGCAAGGAAGTGAGTAGTTTGATAAAATACTTTGGTACACATGTATGGAAAATGTGGTATCATAGAAAAGGTGGTGAGTTGCATAATAGTAAGCAATAGATAGACAAGGCAATTGGTAGTTTGAAAAAATGCCTCGAAGAAATGCGGTCTCATGGTGATGGAATGCCATCACATGCATTCTTCGAACTCAACTTCTGTCTATCTATATGCTACTATTAATAACTTATATATTTTTTCCAAGCATCCATAGTTTTTTGGAAAGCACCTTTTTTAAGCTTATAGCCATAGCAGTGAGGAAATGAATTGTTTGATAAAATGCTTTGGTAGACATGTATGGAAAATGTGGTAGCATAGAAAAGGCAATGAGATGTTTGAAAAAGTGCCTCAAAGAAATTGAGTCTCATGGTGATGGACATCACCATGAGACTGCATTTCTTTGAGGAATTTTTTTCAAATAACTCATTGCCTTGTCTATGCTATTGCTTACTATTATTCTTTCATAGATTCCTTCCAAGCATCCATAGCATAGACAAGGCAGTGAACTATTTGAAAAGATGCCTCAGTAAAAATTGGTCTCATGGAATACCATGACAAGAAAATACAATTGGAAGCTGCTCCTAGACTTATTACTTATGCTATGTGAAATAATTGCATCACTACTTATGTTGACTTTCTAAAAAACTATATTGTAGTTGAAATTTTATCATTAATCAACATCTAGTTATTAGTTATGGAATGTGAAGTAATGCTTTGAGTTTGAAAGATGTGCAATGCAACGTAATCAATGATATGAATACAAACTACACAAATCTATTAAATACAATTCATTAGTTAAACTCTTTATTCTATTACCTACGAGTAGGGATGACTAAATCCACTAGCACTAGGAGGTGTTCCCTTGAAACCTCCAATACTAGTCTTTTCAAGATCCAAAATCACATATTAAAATACCATTCGTAAAACAATGTTATTAACATGTAATAAATTTATAATTGTGTACTAGTTACATACCTCAACAGTAGGTGTAGTGGAGAATTAAGCATGTGTGGGGCCCGTGTATCCAGTATTAACATTGTGACCTTGCAATTTTATTAAAATCATAAAACTAAATTAGTTAATCTTGCATTTCAAAATTGAAATTTAATAAATTAAATTCAATCAACATGCTAACTTTTACCTAAGTATCAATGCCATAGGGAACATACAAAATTTCAACTACCCTTGCCATCTCCATAGTTGCAGACAGATCCTGTGTAGCAGCCTCCTGAGTGTCGGAGGGGTTATATGAACAAGTCACCCCGCAAGATTGACACAAATGGGATCGAAGCCCACCACTCAAAGACTCCCCTAGATGGCATTGTAGAATAGGGTTGGCATGCTAGATGACACTCTGGGTCAAAGAGCTAATGGCCTACAAAGTCTCTACATTGACACTCTCCTTTGCGATAGAAGGGATGATGATGTGCTCATGAGGCAGCCTAGCAATAGGTCATCTCCCTTTCCACGTAGGATCCTGTTGTGCACCGGGTCTATCTTGAGCCGACCCCCCACCTCTCCCCTAGAATTCCCTCATATCAAAATAATTTGGGATTTTGTTCAAGATGAACTCACAGTATAGTTTCCTAAGAAAATACCGTGGGACTTCACAATTGTTGCATGGTGGGTCATCAAAAACCATGTACCACCTATCCCAAAAAATATTCCTAATCTCTTGGTGGTGGCACCAATGAATAGCAAACATCTTTGCATTGAGGGAGAGATTTGTATTTGACCATGGGTTAGTGAATAATGCGCACAAATCACCTTTTGTAATTTTTAAATCTTTTACATCTTTATATGATAATTTAGCTTGGTAATAAGCCCTAGCTGCCTGCCTCCTATCTTACCAACCAGTTAATTATTTGTTGATTGAATCTATATGCTTTAACATTTCTTTCAGTGAAGTTCCTACGGTCATTCTTTCCACGGTTGAACCGTTTGGATCGTTCAACCTCCTGATTAAATCCTCAATTTGTTTTTTATCGTTCTCAATTTCCCTCATTAAGTTTTGTTGAGTGCCAGGAGGATGTTGAGGGATTGGTGGAGAAGATTGAGATTGCGGTTGATTAACTTGAGGATTTTTTTGTTGTTGTTGTTGTTGTTGTGCTTGTTCAGGATTTTGTTCCTCTTGCTTTTGTTGTGCTTCTTGAGGATTTTGAGGAGGGTTTGCAAGTTGATTAACATCTCCTACAAATTCAAAAAATAAATATAAAAAACAACCTAAAACTAACAAATTCAAAACAAAAAACAAACAATCCTTACCTCTCACACCTCCTCATCGACATGGCGGCATCCTCGCAATGAAAAAACAACCGTTGATGAAGAATTTTGCAAAATACCTCCTCCCAAAATGTGAGCATAGAAAATTGGGGTTTTGGCCGCAGGCAAGAGAAAAAACACAGTCAAATGCAAGAATAAATTCAATTTGTTTTTTTTTCTTTTAATAGGCCATAACGCACTCACGTTATGAGTTTTCAAAACTTTTTTAAAAAGTTGGCCACAAATTGGCTACCCATCTTCATGCACCCACCCCAATAGGTAGCTCTCCAAAGCTTAAGACAGCAGAAAATGAGAAGAAGGAAGGAAGGAGATAACTCCTAGCAAGGAACTTGACCAGTTCCGCACACCAAAGAATATTCATTAGATTTAAAAAATAAAACAATCAACCTCAGCTAGGAGAGCCAAAGGATTATTATGAAACCAATCTCTGACAGCCACTATTGTAACAACCAACTCCACTTGATCACATTGATATAAGAAAACATGATGTAGCTTCTCCCTTGAGAAAGGTAAATTGTCTCTCACCTCCCACTAGCGACAATGGATAAACACTCTGAATTGGGACCCCATTCCAACCCAAAAGAATAGAATTATAGAAGCAAGTAAAAAGAATAGAAGCTCTAAAGTAGTAAAAAAGAACAAAAGAAGGCAAAAAGAATTAGAACATAAGCAAAAAAAAGAAGGGCTGACCATGAAATATATAGCTAAAAAATTAAAGAACAAAGACATCAATATTGGTAGTAGCACATGTGAGATCCATTGAAAATGTTAGTTGCACTAACACCTAGCTTCAACCAGAGTACTTCGAAGCATTGAAAATATAGAGAATTAAATGGCTTGTTGTACCTTAAACATTATCAAAATCCACTAACATGTCATAATAAATTTCGCTCGTTTCTGATTAGGACATAAATATGTTGATACTTGTCTCCATTCCAGAGACTTTATGTAAGAATTTGGGTGTGGAAAATTTGTCTCAAAATAGAAGTATAGCATTTGATATTTTTCCACCCACACTAATTTTTATTCGCATACAAATTTAATTCTAATAATATAAGAGAATTATTGAATTGTTGCATTAAAATAACATAGAATAAAGATGTAGTAATATAAAACTAATATTATAAAATGATGCCACGTTAAAAGTTAGGGTTTTATTAAACTAATAAAACTAATATTTTCCTTCTTGCATTTCCATAGTGGTGGTTGTGGCAAGTTCATATTTGCTCCACAATGATGTGTACCATGGCTACATTTTGGCCCATCTACATGCGATGAAGAAGCGGTAGGTTTGTCTTTAGCTAATGATTGAGGAGACTATGCGTAGAAGCTAAATATAGACCTTCTTATGGAGGTAATTCCAGTTTCACCAACTATTATAGCCTAAGCATTAGTGGAACAATGGGTGACACAAAGAACAACAAGGACTCAGTACATGGTGCCTATAATGTCAAGGATCTGGGTGGGTCAGGACCTATGTAATTTTCCCTGCCCCTTTTTTAATCCTAGATAGTATATATGGTTATATGAATTACAGGGGCAAAGCTATAGTTGATTAGGTAGTAGTAATTTTGGTGGCTTCAAAGGGAGAGGGGTCAGTAGTTGTACAAGGTTCAATTGTTGTTATAGCACTTGTGCTTATAAATAGTGGAAGAATCTATTGTGTCATTTTGTGGCATAATCCCCTTCAACCAAGACCCCAAAGAATCTAAGTTTGTCTTAGGCCTAGCACAATTTCCTGAAGTATGCTTAGTTGTGAAGCAATGTCAACAGAAAAAGGGCATGCCTTCATATTCCAACAACTGATTCAAATAGTGATTAACAATTCTAAAGGTTGTTTCTATAGGGAGATCCTTAGAAATATCCAAATCAACTAATATGCAAGAAAAGGTTGTGTGAGAAAAATAGAACTATCGTGTTGTCAACTACCAAAATATTTCTTAAGGTGTTATCAATTGCTTCAAAGCATGACTTGAACCAAAATTACAGTGGGAGGTTTGGAAGATGGACCCAAATAGGTTTTACACTAAATGATTCAAAGGGTTGAAATTAGGATACCAAGTTTTGAGAAGGAGAAAATGATTAAGAGGGTTGAAATTAGGATACTAAGTTTTGAGAAGGAGAAAATGTTGCTCCCAAATCCATTGCTCTCTTAAAATGGCATCTCAATCCTTCCTGCTATCAAAAGCTGCAATGAAAAAACCTGTAACACAAGGTTATGCCTCTAGATTTCTAGTCAACATTGGCTTCCATGCCTTATTAATCCACCTATGCAAATCTAGAAGGTTGGGCCATAAGCGATTAAACTAACTGATCAGACCATTGGCCTTGAAGAATTGCTCACTCTCTATTACTTCTTTCATAATATCCTCACCAAATTCAAGAATAGGAAGATAGGAAGCCTATCTAATGGGTTTGGAAAGGTCTAGGGTTGGGTGATCCACTAAAACATATGATTTTTTTTGACAAGCATCCCATGCCATGAGTCTCTCCCCAACTTTGGTGATCATAGAAACCATAGCTTAGTTTTTGAAGGCCCTGCAAACATTAATCAACAAAATGTGGGTTTGAGGGATTACAGATTCATAGAGCCCCACTGTATCATCAAGGTCGCCTGATGGAGAGGAAGAGCATGCATCACCCTGTTCACTCCACCAAAATTTACTCGTATGCCTCCATCGCATTTCCTTGGAGATAGCGGAATGCACAGGAGGGAAAATAGGCTGTGAAGCCATCATAGCAAAGAGAAACTGACCCAAAACTAAAACTTGACACTCTTATTCTTTGATCGCACTTATTTGTATATAAATATTAATATAATCAATAAATTATAATTATTATAATATAAATAAATTTAAATATAAATTAATAAATAGATATTAACTATTAATATTAGAATCTCAGTTTATATTAATATATTTATTTATTTTATTAATTATATATGTGTATTAATTTTAATATTAATATTCTAAATATTAATAACTTGAGTTACTTTAAAAATTTTTATTTTTTTTTATAACTCAGAGGTATCCCGGGGCCCTCAATCTAGAGATTTCCAGGCCCTTCTGCGACTCCGCCCAGTGACATCAACCACCCTTGCTTACTACCACAATATTTATATCATTACTACAATATTATAAATAAATACTCACCAGTAATAATTTATTTTATAAACATTTTTTATAACACATTTTATGATCTATCATCAAAATAGAATTTTTTTAAAAATGCTTCTAGTTATTTAAAAAAAAACATAAATCACATGCTAAATAAAACTCTTAAATAACAATTGTTCATCATCGCATCTATATCTAACCATCTAGCTAAGTTGGTCTTGAATTTGTTAGGCGGAGATAGAATGACACTTAGTTATAAGGGTTTGTTTCATGGAGCAGGGTTTCCTAAAAAAAATTAGTGGGTGCTACTGAGATTTTTTAGGAGTATTTTAAAGTGGGTGGTCCCACGAATTTTGTAGCATAGTTTAAGCTCAGGTATATTTATGAAAGATGGTGGTCTCATGAATTTTATTATTTTGCATATTCAATTAAGTAGCTTAAATAAATATAAAATAATAAAATTAATTGGTGGGAATTTTAAAACTTCATATGATTGACAAATTGTAAAAAAACCAAAGTTGGTGGGACAATTTCTAGCCGCACCCCTTTTGCACCCGCTTAAGTTTTTCAGCTAAAAAATAGGGGCTATTATTGTTAAGGAAAATATTCTAATTAATTGTATCACATTTTTTTTTGTTTTATGGGACCCCTTGGTCCTTCAAAATAGATCCTAAAGCCCCCCAATGGGACCTCACCCTAAGTTGATAATTTAAGTACCTTGTTTGAGGAGGAAAAGTTAGGCATAATTGCAAATTTCATCATCAAAATCAAAATCCATTGCATAAGGATTAATCTCGAATGAAGATTACAAACTATTTAGGATCTTTTTCTTTTCTAGTGATCCTATGTTGTTCTTGAGTTCCATAGACTTATGTGACCTCATAAAAATTATTAAAATATTTAATTTCATATCATGGGATAGACAGTTTGTGTTGTCAAAGGGCGATTAATCCCACAACTTTTGTTTGTGGAGATCCATGTTTGATGACTAGCTACAGTTCAAAACATACCAAGTACACACTTGGAGGAGGAGTTAAATAATTTGTTTTGTAGTTATTTGTAAGGAAATTTGGGTGATAAGATTTTCTTCTTCCTGAAATTCATCAATCCATTCTATCAGGCATAAAGTTGTGTACAATTACTTCCTTACCATTCATTTCCTCTTTTAAAATCTACTTTGTTGATGGAGAGTTCAAATGCATTTAACTTTATTTTGATTTCATGTAATGCCATAGAAAATTGATTATAAATTAGTCGGGCAACATGAATGATGGAATAACTAGTTCATTTTGTAAGTGTTTTAGTTGCCAATATTTTTTTCAAGGATTTGCCATACTAATTCAAGGAAAATATTTAGAAGGGATAAAATGTGGTGAATTCGGTTTTTGTTTCATAAATTTAATGTTAAATTCATGTAAAATGGAGGTTTTTTACTGTATAAATCTCACAATTCCTATTGAGTAATTCAATTTTATAATTATGTTGGCAGAGTTTTCTTGTGAAAAAAAATTAATGTGATTTTAATCTTGAATAGTGTAATGATGCTTAAAACTAGGTTGATTGGGTGTACGTGGAGTGAATTCTACGATAAAAGACTTGATGAGCATTCCAACTCATGATCTCTGTAAAATAGACATTGCAAGGCCTTCAATAGACAAATTGGTCTATGGGTTTATATGCAGGCTTATTTGGTTTTGATAGGTTTTAGGAATCTTTGTGCTCTAAGGAGTGGAGAAAATCCGTATGATGAGGGTTGTGCTAGAGTTGTTGAAAATCATAATAAAACTTTACAATGAAAGTATGTAGATAATTTCATGCATCCAAATTAGTAGATAGTAATAAATCAGAGCTAAAAATAGATTACAATAAAGATGCAAACCATAACTCAATAATTGTGTGGAGAAACTCTTTCAAGAAAAACTCCACACCCAAAGAGATCGAAGACTTGTATTAATCCTTCAAATGAGTTATATCAATATAATTTCTCCCTTTGAATCCCACTTCATTGCTTCAACAAACTGCAACTTAACTTGTTTTCCCTTCAATTAAAGCACTAAATATATAGGCATGAGAGAAAACATAAATCAAGAATGGTTTCTAAAACAATTTAGAAATAAATCACAAAGAAGAGAAACTTCCTCTTCCAACTTGTGATTTTATGCATTTTTTAGTAATGTGCACATGTAACTAAAAAATCTTCTTTTATCTTTTTCCAAGATCATAATTAACTTCCCCTTTTTCATGCATTTTCTAATTTTGACAGTTAAAAACACAAGTTGCAAGTTGTCATAGTTGCATTTAGCAACTTCCATGACAACCAAAAGATAATTACAAATTACAAATTAATAATTAAAAAATAAAGAAAGGTTGTGACATTTTCTCAACATTCTCCCACTTGTCGAACACCTTGCAAAAAGCATCAAAAGAAACATAATATAAAAAAATAGTTCATCTGCAAATCTAAAAAACCGTAAATTTTGATTAACCATGTAAAACCTGCAAAACTATTGTGTTTCATAACACACATGCAAATCCATATCCACTTATAATCCGGAAGACCCACAAGTTTATAAACTACCATAATAGTTAAACTAGAACAATGGAATAACATGAATATGGATAATAGATTTTTAATAGAAAATCTATAAAACCCTCAAATCCAGTCAACATGAAACTGAGACATGCAAGCACGACCAACCAAAGGAAGAAGAGGTATAGGAACTCTAGGCCCATTTCTAGGCCAAATCCACAACCACCATCATGCACAATCATATAGAGGAGCTAGGCTATTCGAGAAGCTTACAAATCATCCTATGATCTACTCCATAGCCTCACTACATTCAAGGTTAATGAAATAGTGACTTCTAATGCTAGGGACTAAAACCAAGCACCCAACATAAGCACATCAAACCATAGTGATAACAACACAAGTTTCTCCATATGACCAGGGAGCCAAAAAAAAGTATCCAACATGAAAAATCTATTTCACATGACTACATAATGTAAGAAAACCACCATGCACAAGGATTATAAAATAATGCAAAATAGAAGCCCCAAATCAATAACATATCAAATGTAACCACATGATTGACTCCATAAAACTCTATCTTCAACTTCCAAAGCTCATACCCAGTACCGTTGAACTTTTCAATGTCCAACCAAGATGAGCTAGCCATGATCTCTTATCACAATGAATCTAAAACTATAAGAAAACACAACACACTCCCACTACAGCTTAAAACCCAATCAAATACTCCAAGAAAGGTGTCCCCTTCTCTAATCAAGACAACTTGACCCTGATACCAAATGTTGAAAATCAAGATAAAACTTTACAATGAACTTGTATGTAGATAATTTCATGCATCCAAATTAACAAATAGTAATAAATCAAAGTTGAAAGCATATTACAATAAAGATGCAAACCATAACTCAAGAAATACATGGAGAAACCCTTTCGAGAAAAACTCCACACCCAAAGAGATCAAAGACTTGTATTAATCCTTCAAATGAGGTACATCAATACAACTTCTCCCTCTGGATCATTGCAACACTTCATTGCTTCAACAACCTGCAACTTAACTTGTTTTCCCTTCAACTCAAGCACTAAATATATAGGCATGAGAGAAAACATAAATCAAGAATGGTTTCTAAAACCATTTAGGCATAAATCACAAAGAAGAGAAACTTCCTCTTCCAACTTGTGATTTTATCCATTTTTTAGTAGTGTGCACAGTGCAGTTAAATACTCTTCTTTATCCTTTTCCAAGATCATATTTAACTTCAACTTTTTCATGCTCTTTCTAATTTGACAATTAAAAAAACTTTGCAAGTTGTCATAGTTGTATTTAGCAACTTCCATGACAACTAAAAGGAAATTACAAATTTTCAATTAATAATTAAAAAACAAAGCAAGGTTGAGACATTTTCTCAATAGTAGTAAAGAGCACCTCAACATCACGGGATTGAATCATTGAAATGGTGAGGAACTAGTTTTTTGTCATGCAGAACACTGGTACATTGCTTGTTATTACCTATTGGGGTGATTTTCCACCTTTAGTGTTGATAGCGTTGTTCTTTTCATTGGCGACAACCATATTTTTTTGTGGTGACATTATCAAAGTTGATGTGACACTCGTGTTGCTTTCCACTTATATCAAGGGTAAAGTCATGAAGTGATTCCCAAGGCTTTCTTGTACCACATGATTAGGATTTTTTGGACTAACTACTTTATATAGTTTCAATGAACATGATGACAACCTCTCCCTCTTAGAAATAGATGATGAAGATCAAACTTAAGTTTATAGAGACATCATTCAACTTTGATTTCTAATTTTAAAGCTAGATGCACGAGCTAATCCCAATCGATCTTAGACCCACTGACGAGAATCCTTTCATTGTAACATGCCTCTTGTTCTACATAGTAATTTTTCCTATGTTTTTCCATAAGTGAATTCAATCTAAGGCTAAACACATACAAATAATTTTTTTGCTTTCCATATAAGATAAATGCACACATGATAGTAACAAAGTATATTTCTGTAGACACCCAAATTTGATCACTCCCATATGATCAAATTTACCTCTTTATTCATCAATTCTGTTAATATTAATTTATTTAATTAATATTACACTTCCCACATAAGACTCTTAAAGTATTTAATTTAATAATTAAACACTTTATCTGGTGCCTTTATCCTCTCTAAATTAAATAAATACACCAATTTATTTAATTTAGTCATTCTAATCTTTTGAATTAAAATCAATTTAAAATTATTATTTTCTCCCTCCTTGTCACATCCTCCATAATCCATCTCTAATTTGAATTAATTTAATTAATTCATATTTAGGGTGTGCATCCTCTTAATCAAGGATTAATGTCACATCCTCCTACATTTTCCATTTGTCTCTAATCTTCCATTAATTATCATAATCAAGTATTTGCACAACTTTAATCAAAGTCATTAACCACTTTTAGAACCACTTTTTAGTCAATCTTTCCATTTTTCCTTTTTGGGCATTGACCCTCTTTCCCATGAGAATTTTTAATTCTCATTTATTCATCCTATGTCTCTCTCCTCCCCATGTGAATTTTTAATTTACATTTTGTCTTTCCAAGGCTTCTAGAATTTTTGACATGTCACCTCATGCACATGTGACCAATTCCCACCTTTTTGGAAACCCTCTCTTATCCATTAGATTCTCCTATGAATGTGAATTTTTAATACACATTTATTTCTCCAACCTCTTTCTCTTTTCCCATGGAGATTTTTGAGAAATTCCAAAATTCTTCAAGTGTCATTTTCACTCCCACTTGGGGATAAGAAGTTCCTTTTTAAAGAAATCTTCTCACTCCTCAAGGTACTTGGAAGGTACTTGTCCTTCCTCCACATCATGTACCTCTCTTCCACATCACCTACACATCATCCTACCTTTATCCACTTCACAATCCACATGTCAAGATGTGAGGGCTTGTGAGTCCTCAACTCACCTTAGCCCTTCATCTTGGCCTTGTTGGATAAATCCCAACCATTGAATTCTCTAGAGAATTCAAGTTTCTCTATAAATACCCCTTCCTCTAAGGCATTTGGAGGACTTAGTCATTTTTGCAACTAAATGTTGCCATTTTGTGCACTCATCTAGCCATCAACATTCATCTATTTGCATCTACATTCAAGCATATATTCAAGACTTGCATTTAGCCATATCAAGAGCCATCAAGGAGCATACAAACCAAATCAAAATCAAGGGCCAACCAAGGAGTTTCAGCTGCAAGAAGGAAGGTATATCCATTTGTCATCATTTTACACTTTCCTCTTTGCACTTACAAATTTCTTAGGCTAATCTTGAGGTGTTTCATTATGTTTTCCATTGCATTTTAATTGCTTAGAATAGGTTAGACATTTTGGTATCATATTTCTGGCACACCCGGTGGGACCCACAAGCAGGTTCCTATATTTCACGTTTGTTGTTGTTAAGTTTTTTAAGGAATACATCGCGGAAGGGCGACTACGCCCCTGATTTTCCGCAGTGGGGCAATTACACCCCTGATTTTCTGCAATAGGGTGACTGTGCCCCTAATTTTTCGCAATGGGGCGATTATGCCCCTGATTTTCCGCAGTGGGGCGACTATGCCTCTGATTTTTCACAGTGAGGCGATTGCGCCCCTAATTTTTCTACAGAAGGGCGACTACGTCCCCTCCTTGACCGAAATTTTTGGCTAACACTTTTTCTGCATAAGGGTGACTACACCCCCTCCTTAACCGAAATTTTTGGCTAACACTTTTTCTACAGAAGGGCTGACTTACGCCCGCCCCCTGGGCTGAAATTTTTGTGCTAACACTTTTCCGCAGTGGGGTGACTACGGATTTACCGCAGGGGGTGACTACGCCCCTGATTTTCCGTAGTGGGGTGACTGCACCCCTGATTTTCTGCAGTGGGGTGATTACACCCCTGATTTTCCACAGTGGGGTGACTACGCCCCTGATTTTCCACAGTGAGGTGACTGTGCCCCTGATTTACTGCAGAAGGGCGACTGCACCCCCTTATCACCGTGAAGCAACACATTTTGAAAGGTAAAACTGTCATTTTGGCTTCGGTTTTTTGTTATTTTCAAGTATTAACCCCCTAACACTGTTCTTGCAAGGATATTGGTGTTTTTTGCTAACTTTTTGTAGCATATTTTTGTGAAGTTGATGAAGAAAGTGGGATAAAACATCTAACATTTTCTTGCAGGGCTATCCATTCACTCAAACTTTTTAAAATATCTTTGTTGTTTGCTTTAATCTAAGAACATAGTTTAATTAGGGGGAGTAATATTCATTGCTTGTTGTGTCTATCTTTTTTGTTACCCAAAGGGAGCATTAGCTTGTTTTTGCTTTCCCCTTGCACTTCGTGTGAGCCTAGGGAGTAGTTGGAAATAATTAGTGTTTTTCTTTCTAGTGGGACCTACTTGGGGATTTCATCATCCCAAGGGACAATTCCAACCACGCGTACTGGTGGGGTATATAAAGGGGGAGAGCGAAAGTTGTACCCCAATCTAGTCACATTGTAATTGGCAGAGCGTCGAAGCTAGGGTGATACCTAGATAGACGTGAAGAGTTGGTATAAGCCCTTTAGTATCTCGTTGGGGTTCCTGACTCACACTTGTGACAGGCTGGTGTTCACGGTTGTGCCTCACGTATCAAGAGTATATCGAGGACTCCCTAGACACCTTGTGCATCCTAAATTAAGACCTCTTTGGCCATACCCTTAACACTAATCGTAGGATTGTGTTTGCTTGAGAGTGTTTTCTTGTGAGAAACCAGTGAAATTTTTGACAAATCCGCCTTATCATTGTCATTTTAAAGTCCTTTCCATAGTCATTTTCATCAAACCAAGTCCTTGATTTTCCGCAGTGAGGCGATTACGCCCCTAATTTTCCGCAGTGGGGTGACTGCACCCTTGATTTTTCGCAATGAGGCAATTACGCCCCTGATTTTCTGCAGTGAGGTGATTATGCCTCTGATTTACTATAGAGGGGTGAATTTTCCCTCCTAAACACCCGAAATTGCCCCATTTGGATCCGTTTAGCCTCTAAACTGTCATTTAATCATTCCCAACCATTATCTCATCATCCCAAGCCTCCATTTTGTCACTCTAAGCCTCCAAAAACCTCCATTTGATTAGTTTAAACCTCCATCTTATTGTTCCAAACTTTTGTTTAACCATTCTAAATCCCCATTCATTCTCCACAATCATCCTCAATCTGCCCGTTCATTTTAATTTCCCCTTAATCCATTCAAAATTCCATACCATCACCTAGCGAATATCATAATTTTACCATTTACATCACCAAACACCACCCATAACCAAACCACCTTAACCTTGTATTCCAAAGTGGTTACCCAAATTGACCATAGCACTTGAATTTGATTATTAGTCATTAACTTCGACCCAAATCAATTTGCTTCCATCTTGAGGTGAATTTGGTGTCATAAGTTATCATCCTTGGCCAAAATCAATCCATTTCTATCTTAAGGTGGATTCGGTGCCGTGATCATCCTCTTAATCAATCAAAGCTCTAGGTCACTAAGGGTAACTTTCTTTGATTAAACTCAGAGTCTCTCACATCTTTCATCATCCAATCATACCCATTCAATCATCCAAATCTATCAAAATTTTGATCAAATTACCCAATCAATCAAATCACATCTGTTCAACCAATGCAATTCTATTGATCTTAATAATCCAATCCAATTCAATCAAAATCCAATCTAGCCAATCAAAATCCGATCCCATCAAAATCTGATCCAATCCAATATATCCAAACAAAATCTGATCTAAATCCAAATCCCATCAAAATCAGATCTCATCCAATCACAATCAAATCATTCAGCAAAAATATCTTTATTATCCACCCATAGCACATTTGCATGCCTGTTCAAACTAGGTCACAAGTTAAGAGACAAATGGAACAACAACAAGGTCAAAATTTCCAAGCGAACATGTCTCAAGACCTTAATAACAATACAAATCCCACCAATGGTGCAAATATTGCTCAAAATCCTAACAATGTCCCTCAAGATCCTCATAATGGTACTTCATCACACTCCAACCCCAAAAATTAGAACAACTCACCACACGGTGAAGAGAGTATGGCTAATCAACCTAAACTCACACTTGAGGAACATTTTAGTAATCCCGCCAATGTGCAAATGACAGACCGTCTGTTCGAAAAACATGGGGAAGAAATTTTGGCCCACCTAATTGAGAAGGGTGTCAAACCCCCCTCGGGTGTTGACTTGTCCAAATATAGGAGTTCCCCATCTAACGTACTCCAAGGTTCACAAAATGCACCAGAAGGTTCGTACTTCACCAATGTTCCTCCAGTTGAGGGTTGGCATCAACCTGAATTTGGAAATGTTGTTCTCTATCATGTTAACCATCCCCCACACACTTCAACCTCAGTTATGGGAGGTCCTCAAGTGCCTGATCCCAATAATCCTTTTGCCTATGGTATGCCACAAAATGGTCCACAACCTACGCCATTAACGCTAACAGCACCCCCTCTTTCGAATCAACCTACAGTCAACACTGGGGGCACCCCCTTTACCACCTTGCTTCCACCTCCTAGGACCACAAATCTACCATCATCTTCATATACATCTCAACAGCTTCACCAATCCAACATTCTGCCTCAATTACCTCCACAAGGCACATCCCAGCTGAATGTTCTGGGTGGTACCCAACAACCCCCTTTACAAAACGCTTCTACGCTACCTCAGCCATCTCATCAGCAACAACCCATACATAATGTTTTGGTCTCTTCACAACAACCACTCTACCAACCACAAGGCAATCCATCTCAACCTATTGCTCAGACCATATCCCCCTTTCTCGCATCCATTTTGCATCTGCAGGCTCAACCGCAACACAACATCCCATCTCGACCCATACAATAGTTGACATCACAACAACTCCCTCAACACTACTACTATCACAATCAACAGCAATTTCACCAACAACTGCTTTATGCAACCTCCCAATAATCAGAATAGTACCTTCAACACCAATAAACCAATACGCAACATCCCATCCAAGCTCCTCAACAGCTCACCCCACGCTTTTATCAAACAAATCCGTACTATACCCCACAACAACAGCCCCCATATCAACAAAATCCCCCATCTTACCAACAAGGCATGTCATCATCCAACTATCCAAATCTGTATTTCAACAATCTGACGCTCTCTCAGCAAGATCCTTTATCATCCTATCATCAATATCCCCCCAACCCGCCACCGGCCAACTCGGATCTGTTGGAAATCAAAGCCGCTCTGAAAGACCTTCAAGCTGAGGCTGCCAAACAATCATTCAAATTTGAAGATATATGCCCATATCCATTTGATCCCTTCATCTCATTAATCCCATTTCCTAAACATTTTGAAATACCGAAGTTTGAAAAATATAAGAGAAACAAAGACCCTAAGGCTCACTTGCAGGAATTTTACTCCCAGTGTCAAGAGGTCATGCACAATGACAACTATCTCTTGCACCTATTCCCACGAAGCCTGACAAGCCATGCCCCAGATTGGTTCATGACCCTCAAAAAAGGGTCCATAAAAACTTTTGCAGACCTATCAGAAAAATTTGTATCCTACTTCTTTTTCAATTTGGAGAAGGACACGGACACCTTAGATCTCCTCAAAGAGAAACAACGTGAGGGGGAAACCTTTACTAGTTACCTACAAAGGTGGCATGCATTAGCAAGCCTAATGAAGCCCCTCTGAAAGAAAAAGACATGGTCACTCTTTTCGTGGAAAATTCTCATTCTGACATGGCCCATAATTTTAGGTTACATTGTGTCACCACTTTCATGGAGATAGTGGAAAAGGGACCCATCCTTGAACGTGCCCTTGTTGCCAAGGGACACATCAAAATACATAGTCATGATAAAGAGAGGTCATTTGGTGATAAACCACAATTCTGGAACAAGAACAAGAATGCAGTGAATGACAGAATGATGGACACTAAACATGTCCAAGTGGCTAATACATCCCAAAAACAACGACCGTCTATACCTAACGCCATCTCTGTACCACAGGGGACACCTCGCCCTCCTCAATAGTTGAACCAGAACAATCAGGGGAACACCAAACATCAGTACGCTCAATTAGGAGAACCTCTGAGTGTTGTCTTTAAATAGTTGTTACAAATCAACTATCCCATCACGTACCCTATCACCAAGCCATTTGATGAGTCCAAACCCAAGCCCACATGGTTTAATGAAAATGAGTATTGTGAGTTCCATAAAATCAAAGGATGCTCTTTGAACAAGTGTCAGGGTCTGAAAAACTACGTCCAGGATCTCATGGATCAAGGTGATATCAAGGTTGACCCCAGTCAAGATTCGTCGTCCAATGCTCAATTACAGATATATCAGAACACCTTTCCGAACCATAATCAAGGCCCAAGCACATCTAGCAGTAATCCCCAAGAAAACAACACAAATAATGTGAGCTACAAGAATGTACCCTTCAATTACAAGGGTGTTATTCATTACATTGAGCAGGTGGAACCCCGTGTATCCATGATACATGTTAAAGCCAAAGACCCTCAGTGTGCTATTACTACACGACGAGCCCGCATCACTATCTGTGCAGCCTCTACACCCACCCAATCAACTCATGTAAGCTCTCAGTACAACATCCTTGATCACTTAGGAAAGACTCCTGCTCATATATCCATTTTGGATTTGCTTAAGTCTTCCCCTGTACATCAAGAAATCCTCAACAGAGCCCTGCAGGAAACCCGTGTGCCCAATGACATCGACCCCACACAATTCCAAGCTTTGGTGGGACACTTGGCTTTATCTCATCAACTCCATTTCAGTGAAAATGACATGCCGAATATCAATATCAATCATAAGCACCCCTTGCATATCGAAGTTGTGATTGCCCGCCATAAAATAAAAAGGGTCTTGGTAGATAATGGCTCTGCCCTCAATTTGTGTACTCTGAAATTCATAAAACAAGTGGGGTATACTCAAGCGGATTTAAGTAATCAGATCATCACAATCAAAGCCTATGATAATGCAGAAAGGAATTCAGAGGGAATTATCAGTCTTCCTATCCAAGTGGGACATGTGCTTCAATACACTACCTGTCATGTCCTTGATCTGGACTTGCCATATAATCTCCTCCTTGGCCGCCCGTGGCTCCATGCTATGCAAGCCATCCCCTCCACATACCATCAGTGCCTAAAATTCCCTGTCAACAGACAAGAAGTCACCATCTATGTTGACCCCCAACCATTTGAATATTGTCGCGCTTTAGAAGCGTTATTTCTCCATTTACATTATTGTCCTAGGGTGGAAATGGGAGCATCCTAGTCATCATCCACTAATCCACCCTCCATCATGATAACCACTCCATCTTCCACCACTGATCCTACAGTCACCAAAGTCCAGATCATTGACAAAGGGTGTGGTGAATACGAAATGCATACTGCTCTCAATGTAGCAACTATGCCACTATCACCACATGAGTATGGTCAACCTTCGCATGCTACTCCAAAGGAAGACAAGATTGTCACCTTTAGTGGTAAAAACATCCCTACCACCACTTTCAGATCCCCTAGTGTCAAGGTAGATGGACCAGAAGAGGATATAAGCCAATGGGTCTACCGAGAAGAACCTCAACCAAATCCTATTCTAAAGGAATATTTTTAGGAAGCATACCCGTGATCGGCTAAGTTTGCAGAAAAATATAACTACCAAGGCAGGGGCCTAGGTAAAGAAGAATAAGGGCAGTTGCAACCTATTGATACATCAAAGCTACCAAAGAACATGGGCATCGGATACGATAAAAAATAGAAAGGCCCTGCAACATCGTCTAATACCTCCAATAGTGTCACCGTGGACAAAGGCTCATTGGAAGATATACCTGAGGAGGAATCCATCATACGTGTGTACGATGACGTCGATCACACTGACTTATTATCCATGTTTGAATGCCTATCTGTCTGCACCATTATCCTTTCCCTTTGTCACCCTGAGCTTATTGATTGGGAACTACGTAATAGCACACCTGTCAATATTTCTGCGAATACATATGTCAACCTTATGGGATTGAGAGAGGATGAACACTCCAATCACAAAAATAAGAATAAGAAAATTAAAAAGCCGTCATCTAGTGAAAACCTCCCTGAGGCGCTTCTTGATCTTGAAAAAGTAAAAATAAAGGACGCATCCGATGGAAAAAAGCTCTAAGAGGCACTGGAAGATGGAGATGTTCATCTTCCCCTTGTAGGAATTCAATTATCTGCCCGATTATCCATTCTAATTGAAGAGACTCAAGAAGTTAGTCTGGGTACTGCTGAAAATCCTAAAATCACCTATGTGGCTAAGTCGCTCTCAGAGCAAGAGTATCCAGTCATCGTGCAGCTACTCCAAGAGGGAATCATTAACTTTGCTTGGTCATATTCAGACATGCCAGGATTAGACCCCGCCTTAGTGGTTCATCATCTAGACGTTCACCTAGATGCCAAGCCTGTCAAACAAAAGCTACACAAGATGCACCCGCAGGTAGCATTGTTAGTCAAAAAGGAATTGGAAAAGTTACTAGAGGCAGGTTTTATTAGACCAATTGACTACTCTGAGTGGATCTCCAATATAGTATCGGTTGCCAAACCAAATGGAGATATTCGGATCTACACAGACTTCAGAGACCTTAACAAGGCCTGTCCAAAAGATGACTTCCCTCTTCCTAACATTGACATGTTGGTCGACCTCACAGCAGGATATGAGATGCTCTTCCTTATGGATGGCTTCTCTGGTTATAATCAGATTCGAATCGCACCTGAGGATCAACATAAGACTACCTTCACAACACCTTGGGGTACTTTCTGTTACAATGTTATGCCCTTTGGTCTCAAAAATGCAAGGGCAACATATTAGAGGGCAATGACGGTCATCTTCCATGACCTTAAGCATATCATCATGGAGGATTATGTTAACGACTTGTTAGGGAAATCTACAACACGAGCGAAACATCCTATTGTCCTGAAGAAGATCTTTGAACGGTTAGAACATTACAAGCTGCGGCTAAATCCAAAAAAGTGCATCTTTGGGGTTACGTCAGGAAAATTGTTGCATTTTATAGTCTCCCGAAGGGGTATTGAAGTCGATCCCACCAAGGTAAAGGCTATTTTGGACATGCCAACTCCATGCAATCTGAAGTAGTTAAGAAGCCTCCAGGGGAAGATGCAGTCCATCCATCGGTTCATAGCCTAGCTAGCAGATAAGTGTCATCCATTCACTCATCTTCTGAAGAAAGATTCCACCTTCCGATGGAACTAGCAGTGTCAGATGGGTTTTGATAAAATTAAGGAATATTTAGCTCATCCACTGATCTTGATGCCACCTATTCTAGGAAAACCCCTCCTATTTTACATCTATGTTGCTTCAATCGCGCTGGGGGCATTGTTGGCACAACATGATGAGTCATTCAAAGAGAGGGAAATCTACTACATTAGTCGAACATTGGTCGGCTATGAGTTAAATTACTCCCCCATGGAAAAATCCTTCCTTGTGCTAGTCTTCAACACACAAAAACTTCGTCATTACATGCTCAGCCATCCAGTCAAATTAGTCACTAAAATTGATCCCCTAAAGTATTTGTTATCTAGAACCACTCTGACTGGCCGCATGGCCAAATGGGTCATGCTCCTAAGCGAATTTGACATAGAGTATGTAGAGCGAAAAGCCATAAAAGTATAGGTCATAGCTGATCAATTGGCTGAGGCGCCATTAGTAGATGCCTACCCGCTAGACACTGAATTCCCAGACGAAGAAGTCTACACAGTTACAGAAGCACCAGCTTGGACGCTATATTTTGATGGCTCATACACTCATAGTGGATCTGGAGCAGGAATTTTACTAATTACCCCTCAAGGTGACCACATCCCAAAATCATTCAAGATAGCATTCCCATGTACCAACAACATCGTAGAGTATGAAGCCCTCCTCACCAGCCTCCGAATTGAAAAACAGTGGCATATAACTCACCTAAAAGTCTTTGGTGATTCATTATTAGTCGTCAAACAAGTTAATGATGAATTCCTCACGAAAGATGATAAACTGTTACCCTATAAGTGCATGGTGGATGATTTCAAGAAATATTTCACTTTCATACAGTTTGACAAAATTCCTTGGGTACAGAATAAAGCGGCAGATGCAATGGCCACTATTGGTTCCTTGATTGACATGCCTAAAGACCGAACAGAATGTGAGTTTCTTGTTGAACAACTTTTAATCCCTGCATATGATATTCCTGAGACTGATATGGTGTGCGATATTGTAGGTCCCGCATCCCGTTGGTATCAGGACATATACACCTATCTCCATGATAATATCATACCCCCAGAACTTACACGCAACCAATGCAAATCCTTTGTTCATCGCTCTTCCCGATACATCATTGTCGGTGATACGTTTTATCATCGCGGGTATGATGGAATCCTCCTCAGATGTCTGAATGAGACCGAAGCCTTCGTGACACTAACAGAAGTACATGGTGGTGTTTGTGGAGCTCACTCAAATGGTATAGCTCTGGCCAAAAGGATCCTACGAGTCGGATATTATTGGCCTACATTGGAACATGATGCTTGTGAATTTGTGAAGAAGTGCCTTCCATGCCAACAACATGCAAATTTGATTCATGCCCCAGCACAAGATCTTCAGCCCCTCCTAGCACCGTGGCCCTTTTCTCAATGGGGTTTCGAGTTGATTGGAAAGATTTACCCACCATCATCCAATGGCCATACATTCATAATTACCACCACTGAATACTTCACTAAGTGGGTGGAAGCAATACCACTCTCACAAATTACCGGTATCCAAATCTCAAAATTTATCCTTTACCATATTATCTGTAGATATGGTATCCCATCCACCATCCTCTCTGATAACAGAAAACCCTTAAAAAACCAAGCCATGAAACAACTCTGCGACACCTTTCATATCCAGTATCGTTGGTCAACGCCTTATTACCCCCAGGGAAATGGTCAGGCAGAAGCAACCAACAAGACCCTTATCTACATCCTCAAAAAGGTTGTCAATAACACTGGACGAGATTGACACCTCCATATTCATCCTGCCCTTTGGGCATATCGCACATCCATCCTCACCCCGACAAGCGCCACCCCCTATTCTTTAGTATATGGTGCTGAAGTCGTCTTGCCAATTGAAGTTGAGCTTCCATCACTAAGGATTTCTCTGAAGAATCTTATCAGCGAAGAAGATACTCATGTTGCACGGCTTGCACAGCTGGAATTACTAGATGAACGAAGAATAAAATCCTATGATCATCTACAAGCATACCAAAACTGCCTCAAACGTAATTACAATAAAAAGGTCCATCCTCGACAATTCCAGGTTGGTGAGCTTGTTCTTAAGGAGAACCAGCGCACTCAATAGGATCGTGATAAAAAGGAAAAATTTGAGGCAAAATGGTTAGGGCCTTATATCATAGCCGCCAAATATGGATCTGGGGCCTACAGATTGACTACTCTTGAAGGAGATCCCCTTGACGAACCCATCAATATCATGCATCTGAAGAAGTTCTACACCTAAATCTACTCGGTAACCCCACCTAATCAAGAAAAAATCAAAAAAATCAAAAAATCAAAATGTAAAAATAGTAAAGAAAAATAAATTTGTCCTATGGTGAAAACCACCTCTTAGTGGCACCTTGGATAAGTATGGATGGTGAAAACTTGGCAACAGGCGTCATCCGTAGAGGGCTTAATCATTATCTACCTGGCATCCTAGTTATTTTATGCTTTCATCTGCACTATCGTCCTCACCCACCTCAGCCTAGGCCGCTTGGTATATATTGATTAAGCATTGGACGACCCATCTAGCCTATCCCCCATCCTGATCTTTTCAGTATCCCACTTTGAGCTTATGTCATTCATTCCCTTTGTCAGTCGGTCTGTGTCATCATATAGGATCATCCATCGTGTCGGTCTCCATCTAGATCTCATCCTTCTGCATCACTAGTCGAACTACGTAGCCCCTGCGCTGTCACATAGGCAAGGCTGATCATTTGATCTACACCAGGGGTATTCTGACCATCATTTCTTGATCATCCATCAATCGCCTTCATCATCCTCTTTCCACTTTGTCCATGGTCTTTTCATGAACTACGAGGGCTCTACGCTTTCACGTAGGCAAGGCTAATCTTTGATCGACCCCCAAGCCCCTAGGTATGTAGGATGTGTCAGTCTATGTCCCCATCTGGCCCGTTATTCTCAAATAAAATCCTAATATTATCGAAAGATTTAGTTAATGAAAAGCATCTGGCGTCAAACTGGGTCATTCTAGTTTAGTATCCATCATCGGTCTCAACAAGATGCATCCTTCCTAGCAGACCTCATCGATCCTACCCATCTCCCTGATCCTATGGCAAAGGACATTTTGATTTTAATTGTGATCTTTTGATGTTTTGGAATTTATTTGTCATTTGAGCTCACTATCAACACTTGTCAGGGTCACCTTGATCCATCATATCATGGTGTGTTTTGACTAGTCGACATATGGGTTCATCTTGGTCTTTTCGTTGTTGCTGCATTTCCGGTTGTCCCACGTAGTACCCACCAAGATCCATGAGGTCTTGTGTTACGCTGGGGCATCCTTGTGTGTTTGTGGTTATCCCAATACCTGGCCCGACCAAGGTCATCATGACCTTGGGGTGTTGGGGTAGCCCCCTTTTTCTTGTGTTTGTTTCATGCATTGGATGCCTACTGGCCCTGGTCTTATATATCAGGGTATCTGGTATCTTATGGTATAGAAAATATCAATGCTCCAAAGATGGCAACTCATATTAGGATTGCATTTCATCAGCTGTTGCATTGCATTCACCCTATGATTTTGGTTGTGCAAATACTTTATCCCACTCTTTCCCATTCTTCTCAGGATACTAATAATTTTTGACAGATGCCAAATGACACCCACTTTCACAATCACTACATACCCACCTTCCATTATCCTGTCAATTCTTATTGGCACTTATGGCCATGTTTTATTTCCTCTAAAATTACAAGAGCATTATTGCATATCAGAGTCATTCTATTAACCACACATACATCGCCACCTGCATCACCATGTGTTAGATCCATGAATACATCGCCACCTGCATCACCACATGTTAGATCCATGCATATATCACCACCTGCATCACAACATGTTAGATCCATACATACACGGCCACCTGCATATATAAAATTTTCATAAAAAATCCATCATACACATATACATACATGACAATAAGTTAACTAGGCATCCATACATATAAATCATCATAGATACAACATGGGCACACATCATATCACCATGTGTATATCTGCATTAATAATATCATCCATATTCCACAAATACATACACCCAATCATCCACATAAGCATCTAATATCATACACATATGCATAAATAACCCAAAATATCCATCCACATAAGCAGGAAATATCATATACACATGCATACAATCATCCATCACAAAAGAGAACATACTACATAATGCCAATAAGAACTGTCCCATGTCATAGTCAAAGTAATATAATGTGTGTCACATGTCCATCATACATCAAAATCTATCATATATCCATCACATAATAAACTACAAAATCTAGAGATATAGAACCTCTCTGATCTCTGTCGATAAATCCTACATGCTCCACCCTGCATCTGTCAAAAACTCAGTAACCTGTCACCTCCCGAATGAGCTACCCACATCTGATCTCTGTGGGGAATCAGGTATTGATCTCCTGCCTGGTGTAACACCCGGTGAATCACTGTAACCTCAAGTCTGTGTCCCCAAAGACTGAGATGGCGCTGGCATCTGGGGTGCCTGTCGGGTATACTGAAAAATCCGTTGGGTCAGGTCTGGAACTGCATGGTAGTATGCGGCCATCCAAAATACTGCCTCTCTCGGATTCTCCTCTCGCTCCGCAACCTGAGCCCAAGTGGAATTCCGCTCCTAATGATACCTATCCCGATCCCTCGTAATCACTCTTCTTTCCTGCTCCTAGGCCTCCTAGGATAAGCGTAACTGTGCCATCTCTTCCTGCATCCGATCTCTCACCTCCTGGGCAGCCACTACCCTGGCTACTGTTGCATCCCTCTCCCCTTATAATCCATGCGTATCTCTCCCTATCACATCACTGACCTGCATAGACTGCCACTATGCCACTGTTGCATCCCGCTCTCCCTGCAATGTCTGCATCCGTATTTCCGCAGCATCTCTCTCCCTCTAAGCGGCCTGCCACTGATCCACTGCTACATCCCGCTCCCCCTACAGCGTCTGCATCTGTATCTCTGCAGCATTTCTCTCACTTTGCAGCCTACAACTGAACCACTGCTCCATCCCTCTCCCCCTATAGCTCCTGGACTCTCAACACCTCTACATCTCGCTCTCCCTGCAGCACTAATACCTCTGAGGCTACCTCCTCTCTCCTCTGAAGAGAATGAATATGTGCCTCTGCCAACTCTCTCTCATCCTGCAGCACCTGAACTCGCACCTACGCTATGTCCCTCTCTACCTCCACTACCTGTACCCATGCTTGTGCTACATCTCGCTCCGCCTGCATAATACGAACCTGCTCCCTTGCCTATCTCTCTCTCCTGCATCACCCCCATCTCTCCCACCGTCTACTCTAAGCAATACACTTTGTCCTGTAGCTCATCTCGCTCCTGCTGAAGATCATCCACCTACTGTCCACTACCTTCCGATACATGATCTGTCATCCCCACTAACTCCCCTCTAGCCTGTAATATAACAGTCTCCGCCTGTAGTCTATCACGGTCCCAACTGACAGCAACTAACTCATCTCGTAGCCCCTGTATGATAGCCTGCAGTCTCTCTCTCTCCCTCCCCATCACCTCTACCTGTGTGGATAAGAGGTCAACCATAACTCTATAATCCCTCTGACCTGCTACTAGTGCTCTCAATAGCTCGACTCTAAGTCTGATCACCTCTGCCTCTGCTACCCTCAACCTCTGATTTGTACTCTGAAGCCTCTCCATAGTGTCTCTCGACTAAACAATCGAATCTCCTGAGGTAATGACAGGAACCACCGCCAATGGCTCTGCATCCCAAATATCCATATCCGGCATCTCCATAGCATCATCACCCTCCCTGCCCTCCTACTCCTCCTAATCCTCCAAGTCCTCCACAGAAGGACGGACTCGTACTCTTCATGGCTAACCATGCCTCCCCACTCTCATCAATCTCCTCGACTCTCCTATCTCCGGCTACTCCTCATCCTCACTCTCCCCTATCTCTACAATGGGAGGCTCCTGCCCTGATGCCATATGCCCCCCTCTGTCATCCCCTACTCCCCATCCTCCCTGACCGACTCCTGTCCTCCATCCCCTCTTGGGCCCCATCTTGCTGACCACCCCCACCCATCCCCTCCGGCTCTGTCGTAGTCGGTATCCTCATCAGTCTCCTCCTTCCTGCTATCTTCTCTAGCTGACTCCTGGCCTCAATCTCCTCTTAGGCTCCCTCCTGCTATCCTCCCCCTCCCATCCCCTCCTATTCTATCACGGTCTGTACCCTCATCATTCACCTCCTACCCACTATCATCTTTGGCTGATTCCTGGCCTCCATCTCCTCCTGATCTCCATCCTACTATCTCTCCCTGATCGGCCCATACCAACACTCTCCTCTGTTGTACCCTACCTCCTATACTAGTCTGTTGACCAGCTCTACCCTCCACTACGTATATCATCTCCACCTCTGACTCCTCCTACCCTCCCACATCTGGCTCAAGATCTCTCCCACCCTCTTGTTGTACCACCTCTCTAACCCTCCTCCACTGCCCCTTAATCCTCCTCCTCCTCCTCCTCGCTGCCCGTCCCATTGCCTCCATCCTCTCTCCTCCCACATCTGGCTCAGGACCTCTCCCACCCTCATGTTGTACTCTCTCTAGCCCCACGGTGCTCATCCTCTAATCCAAATCGTACAGCTCCTACAATCGGCACCAATGGTGTAATCCTCTCCCATTGGTGGTTGCGAAACCACCAGTCATATCGTACTATCACCCCTGCATCCTCTGCTCCCACACATCTCCTAGGATAGGCTACCTGCACTGTCGCCACCCATGCTACTCTGGCCTCCCTCGGGCTAATCACATGCCCCCATGGTTGTTCTCTAGTGAGCCGCCAAAACATCATCGGCACACCAGGAATATCCTGTGTTAGCCCAAACTGTCTCACCACCTTATCTGGTCAGTGCATCTCCACTATTCACAGAAGAATCCCAACCAGGACACACTGAGTCATAAAGTACCCACTCTGTCTCTCAGTCTGCTCTCTCCATCCCCTGAAGCGTCGATGCATATAAGGTCACCACACTATGTCTCTCTCCTCCAAATCATCCACTATCCTTCTCCATCCCTCCATATCTCCCAACCCCCTATGACAAATAACCCAGCCCCTTGCCTCTCCATACCCCCATGCCACCGGCTCTCTATCATCCACATCTCCCTCCCTAACAACAATCGGTCTCGTCACCATAATATACTCCCATTCCCACACCTGTAGCAAGGTGGTGTGTGTCAAACTCACTATCTCCCGATAGCAAATCAGATGCATATCCCTGTACAACTGGGCTAGGACACAAGTGCCCCATGCAATCTGTCCCTCACGCCACTCAATAATGTGTCGAATTGCCTTCATAAACCTCAGACTGTAATATTGCCTGCTACGATCGGACACCAATATCCCACTAATCAACCTAGCTAAGAATAAAGGAAAAGGTGGTACTCCCACTGTCAAGGATCTATATAGATCCAACTGCAGACCCTGAAGAGGTAGGGCAACATGTCCAAATAACACTATCATAGTCTGCTCTAACTCGGCCCCACTCGACACCACATCACTCAGTAATATCCCTGTTATCGGCAGCTTCAAGATGCGCCATACATCCTCCAGTGTCATCGTCATCACCCCCGTCGGCAAACGAAATTTCGATGTCTCTGAACTCCATCTCTCTATCAGGGCCGTCGGTATTGCACGATGTGCCCTCATCACTAGCACCTCTAGAAAATGCAATAACCCTACATGATCTAAGGCCACATGATCCACGCCCATCATCGCTGCTATGGTTAATGTCAGTACCTCTTATCGTCGCTCATGTGTCCGTATCCACCCCACACCCTGCATCCACACCAACCGTTTATCAGTACACAATCTTCCTGACCCCAGGACATCTTTACTTTTATTTTCTCTCTTTATCCTCATCTTGCCCCCATCGGGGCGATCTCTTCTTTCTGACCTCCATCATCAAATCTCTCTCCCCTCTTTTCCGAGGCGACTCTGCCCCCCTCCTG
>VDFB02000017.1:365756130-365812050 GCA_007258455.2 Sequoia sempervirens | reverse complement strand
CTCTATTACTTCTTTCATAATATCCTCACCAAATTCAAGAATAGGAAGATAGGAAGCCTATCTAAGGGGTTTGGAAAGGTCTAGGGTTGGGTGATCCACTAAAACATATGATTTTTTTTTACAAGCATCCCATGCCATGAGTCTCTCCCCAACTTTGGTGATCATAGAAACCATAGCTTAGTTTTTGAAGGCCCTACAAACATTAATCAACAAAATGTGGGTTTGAGGGATTACAGATTCATAGAGCCCCACTGTATCATCAAGGTCACCTGATGGAGAGGAGAGCATGCATCACCCTGTTCACTCCACCAAAATTTACTCGTATGCCTCCATCGCATTTCCTTGGAGATAGCGGAATGCACAGGAGGGAAAATAGGCTTTGAAGCCATCATAGCAAAGAGAAACTGACCCAAAACTAAAACTTGACACTCTTATTCTTTGATCGCACTTATTTGTATATAAATATTAATATAATCAATAAATTATAATTATTATAATATAAATAAATTTAAATATAAATTAATAAATAGATATTAACTATTAATATTAGAATCTCAGTTTATATTAATATATTTATTTATTTTATTAATTATATATGTGTATTAATTTTAATATTAATATTCTAAATATTAATAACTTGAGTTACTTTAAAAAAAAAAAAAATGATAACTCAGAGGTATCCCGGGGCCCTCAATCCAGAGATTTTCAGGCCCTTCTGCGACTCCGCCCAGCGACATCAACCACCCTTGCTTACTACCACAATATTTATATCATTACTACAATATTATAAATAAATACTCATCAGTAATAATATTTATTTTATAAACATTTTTTATAACACATTTTATGATCTATCATCAAAATAGAAATTTTTTAAAAATGCATCTAGTTATTTAAAAAAAACATAAATCACATGCTAAATAAAACTCTTAAATAACAATTTTTCATCATCGCATCTATATCTAACCATCTAGCTAAGTTGGTCTTGAATTTGTTAGGCGGAGATAGAATGACACTTAGTTATAAGGGTTTGTTTCATGGAGCAGGGTTTCCTAAAAAAAATTAGTGGGTGCTACTGAGATTTTTTAGGAGTATTTTAAAGTGGGTGGTCCCACGAATTTTGTAGCATAGTTTAAGCTTAGGTATATTTATGAAAGATGGTGGTCTCATGAATTTTATTATTTTGCATATTCAATTAAGTAGCTTAAATAAATATAAAATAATAAAATTAATTGGTGGGAATTTTAAAACTTCATATGATTGACAAGTTGTAAAAAAAACAAAAGTTGGTGGGACAATTTCTAGCCGCACCCCTTTTGCACCCTCTTAAGTTTTTCAGCTAAAAAATAGGGGCTATTATTGTTAAGGAAAATATTCTAATTAATTGTATCACATTTTTTTTGTTTTATGGGACCCCTTGGTCCTTCAAAATAGATCCTAAAGCCCCCCAATGGGACCTCACCCTAAGTTGATAATTTAAGTACCTTGTTTGAGGAGGAAAAGTTAGGCATAATTGCAAATTTCATTATCAAAATCAAAATCCATTGCATAAGGATTAATCTCGAATGAAGATTACAAACTATTTAGGATCTTTTTCTTTTCTAGTGATCCTATGTTGTTCTTGAGTCCCATAGACTTATGTGACCTCATAAACATTATTAAAATATTTAATTTCATATCATGGGATAGACAGTTTGTGTTGTCAAAGGGCGATTAATCCCACAACTTTTGTTTGTGGAGATCCATGTTTGATGACTAGCTACAGTTCAAAACATACCAAGTACACACTTGGAGGAGGAGTTAAATAATTTGTTTTGTAGTTATTTGTAAGGAAATTTGGGTGATAAGATTTTCTTCTTCCTGAAATTCATCAATCCATTCTATCAGGCATAAAGTTGTGTACAATTACTTCCTTACCATTCATTTCCTCTTTTAAAATCTACTTTGTTGATGGAGTGTTCAAATGCATTTAACTTTATTTTGATTTCATGTAATGCCATAGAAAATTGATTATAAATTAGTTGGGCAACATGAATGATGGAATAACTGGTTCATTTTGTAAGTGTTTTAGTTTCCAATATTTTTTTCAAGGATTTGCCATACTAATTCAAGGAAAATATTTAGAAGGGATAAAATGTGGTGGATTCGGTTTTTGTTTCATAAATTTAATGTTAAATTCATGTAAAATGGAGGTTTTTTACTGTATAAATCTCACAATTCCTATTGAGTAATTCAATTTTATAATTATGTTGGCAGAGTTTTCTTGTAAAAAAAAAATTAATGTGATTTTAATCTTGAATAGTGTAATGATGCTTAAAATTAGGTTGATTGGGTGTACGTGGAGTGAATTCTACGATAAAAGACTTGATGAGCATTCCAACTCATGATCTCTGTAAAATAGACATTGTGAGGCCTTCAATAGACAAATTGGTCTATGGGTTTATATGCAGGCTTATTTGGTTTTGATAGGTTTTAGGAATCTTTGTGCTCTAAGGAGTGGAGAAAATCCGTATGATGAGGGTTGTGCTAGAGTTGTTGAAAATCAGAATAAAACTTTACAATGAAAGTATGTAGATTATTTCATGCATCCAAATTAGTAGATAGTAATAAATCAGAGCTAAAAATAGATTACAATAAAGATGCAAACCATAACTCAAGAATTGTGTGGAGAAACTCTTTCAAGAAAAACTCCACACCCAAAGAGATCGAAGACTTGTATTAATCCTTCAAATGAGTTATATCAATATAATTTCTCCCTTTGAATCACAACACTTCATTGCTTCAACAAACTGCAACTTAACTTGTTTTCCCTTCAATTAAAGCACTAAATATATAGGCATGAGAGAAAACATAAATCAAGAATGGTTTCTAAAACCATTTAGACATAAATCACAAAGAAGAGAAACTTCCTCTTCCAACTTGTGATTTTATGCATTTTTTAGTAATGTGCACATGTAACTAAAAAATCTTCTTTTATCTTTTTCCAAGATCATAATTAACTTCCCCTTTTTCATGCACTTTCTAATTTTGACAGTTAAAAACACAAGTTGCAAGTTGTCATAGTTGCATTTAGCAACTTCCATGACAACCAAAAGATAATTACAAATTACAAATTAATAATTAAAAAATAAAGAAAGGTTGTGACATTTTCTCAACATTCTCCCACTTGTCGATCACCTTGCAAAAAGCATCAAAAGAAACATAATATAAAAAAATAGTTCATCTGCAAATCTACAAAACCGTAAATTTTGATTAACCATGTAAAACTTGCAAAACTATTGTGTTTCATAACACACATGCAAATCCATATCCACTTATAATCTGGAAGACCCACAAGTTTATAAACTACCATAATAGTTAAACTAGAACAATGGAATAACATGAATATGGATAATAGATTTTTAATAGAAAATCTATAAAACCCTCAAATCCAATCAACATGAAACTAAGACATGCAAGCACGACCAACCAAAGGAAGAAGAGGTATAGGAACTCTAGGCCCATTTCTAGGCCAAATCCACAACCACCATCATGCACAAGCATATAGAGGAGCTAGGCTATTCGAGAAGCTTACAAATCATCCTATGATCTACTCCATAGCCTCACTACATTCAAGGTTAATGAAATAGTGACTTCTAATGCTAGGGACTAAAACCAAGCACCCAACATAAGCACATCAAACCATAGTGATAACAACACAAGTTTCTCCATATGACCAGGGAGCAAAAAAAAAGTATCCAACATGAAAAATCTATTTCACATGACTACATAATGTAAGAAAACCACCATGCACAAGGATTATAAAATAATGCAAAATAGGAGCCCCAAATCAATAACATATCAAATGTAACCACATGATTGACTCCATAAAACTCTATCTTCAACTTCCAAAGCTCATACCCAGTATCATTGAACTTTTCAATGTCCAACCAAGATGAGCTAGCTATGATCTCTTATCACAATGAATCTAAAACTATAAGAAAACACAACACACTCCCACTATAGCTTAAAACCCAATCAAATACTCCAAGAAAGGTGTCCCCTTCTCTAATCAAGACAACTTGACCCTGATACCAAATGTTGAAAATCAAGATAAAACTTTACAATGAACTTGTATGTAGATAATTTCATGCATCCAAATTAACAAATAGTAATAAATCAAAGTTGAAAGCATATTACAATAAAGATGCAAACCATAACTCAAGAAATACATGGAGAAACCCTTTCGAGAAAAACTCCACACCCAAAGAGATCAAAGACTTGTATTAATCCTTCAAATGAGGTACATCAATACAACTTCTCCCTCTGGATCACTGCAACACTTCATTGCTTCAACAACCTGCAACTTAACTTGTTTTCCCTTCAACTCAAGCACTAAATATATAGGCATGAGAGAAAACATAAATCAAGAATGGTTTCTAAAACCATTTAGGCATAAATCACAAAGAAGAGAAACTTCCTCTTCCAACTTGTGATTTTATCCATTTTTTAGTAGTGTGCACAGTGCAGTTAAATACTCTTCTTTATCCTTTTCCAAGATCATATTTAACTTCAACTTTTTCATGCTCTTTCTAATTTTACAATTAAAAAAACTTTGCAAGTTGCCATAGTTGTATTTAGCAACTTCCATGACAACTAAAAGGAAATTACAAATTTTCAATTAATAATTAAAAAACAAAGCAAGGTTGAGACATTTTCTCAATAATAGTAAAGAGCACCTCAACATCATGGGATCGAATCATTGAAATGGTGAGGAACTAGTCTTTTGTCATGCAGAACACTGGTACATTGCTTGTTATTACCTATTGGGGTGATTTTCCACCTTTAGTGTTGATAGCGTTGTTCTTTTCATTGGTGACAACCCTATTTTTTTGTGGTGACATTATCAAAGCTGATGTGACACTCGTGTTGCTTTCCACTTATATCAAGGGTAAAGTCATGAAGTGATTCCCAAGGCTTTCTTGTACCACATGATTAGGATTTTTTGGACTAACTACTTTATATAGTTTCAATGAACATGATGACAACCTCTCCCTCTTAGAAATAGATGATGAAGATCAAACTTAAGTTTATAGAGACATCATTCAACTTTGATTTCTAATTTTAAAGCTAGATGCACGAGCTAATCCCAATCGATCTTAGACCCACTGACGAAAATCCTTTCATTGTAACATGCCTCTTGTTCTACATAGTAATTTTTCCTATGTTTTTCCATAAGTGAATTCAATCTAAGGCTAAACACATACAAATAATTTTTTTGCTTTCCATATAAGATAAATGCACACATGATAGTAACAAAGTATATTTCTGTAGACACCCAAATTTGATCACTCCCATATGATCAAATTTACCTCTTTATTCATCAATTCTGTTAATATTAATTTATTTAATTAATATTACACTTCCCACATAAGACTCTTAAAGTATTTAATTTAATAATTAAACACTTTATCTGGTGCCTTTATCCTCTCTAAATTAAATAAATACACCAATTTATTTAATTTAGTCATTCTAATCTTTTGAATTAAAATCAATTTAAAATTATTCTTTTCTCCCTCCTTGTCACATCCTCCATAATCCATCTCTAATTTGAATTAATTTAATTAATTCATATTTAGGGTGTGCATCCTCTTAATCAAGGATTAATGTCACATCCTCCTACATTTGCCACTTGTCTCTAATCTTCCATTAATTATCATAATCAAGTATTTGCACAACTTTAATCAAAGTCATTAACCACTTTTACAACCACTTTTTAGTCAATCTTTCCATTTTTCCTTTTTGGGCATTGACCCTCTTTCATTTATTCATCCTATGTCTCTCTCCTCCCCATGTGAATTTTTAATTCACATTTTGTCTTTCCAAGGCTTCTAGAATTTTTGACATGTCACCTCATGCACATGTGACCAATTCCCACCTTTTTGGAGACCCTCTCTTATCCATTAGATTCTCCTATGAATGTGAATTTTTAATACATATTTATTTCTCCAACCTCTTTCTCTTTTCCCATGGAGATTTTTGAGAAATTCCAAAATTCTTCAAGTGTCATTTTCACTCCCACTTGGGGATAAGAAGTTCCTTTTTAAAGAAATCTTCTCACTCCCTAAGGTACTTGGAAGGTACTTGTCCTTCCTCCACATCATGTACCTCACTTCCACATCACCTACACATCATCCTACCTTTATCCACTTCACAATCCACATGTCAAGATGTGAGGGCTTGTGAGTCCTACACTCACCTTAGCCCTTCATCTTGGCCTTGTTGGATAAATCTCAACCATTGAATTCTCTAGAGAATTCAAGTTTCTCTATAAATACCCCTTCTTCTAAGGCATTTGGAGGACTTAGTCATTTTTGCAACTAAATGTTGCCATTTTGTGCACTCATCTAGCCATCAACATTCATCTATTTGCATCTACATTCAAGCATATAGTCAAGACTTGCATTTAGCCATATCAAGATCCATCAAGGAGCATACAAACCAAATCAAAATCAAGGGCCAACCAAGGAGTTTCAACTGCAAGAAGGAAGGTATATCCATTTGTCATCATTTTACACTTTCCTCTTTGCACTTACAAATTTCTTAGGCTAATCTTGAGGTGTTTCATTATGTTTTCCATTGCATTTTAATTGATTAGAATAGGTTAGACATTTTGGTATCATATTTCTGGCACACCTGGTGGGACCCACAAGCGGGTTCCTATATTTCACGTTTGTTGTTGTTAAGTTTTTGCAAGAATACGTCGCGAAAGGGCGACTACGCCCCTGATTTTCCGCAGTGGGGCGATTACACCCCTGATTTTCTGCAATGGGGTGACTGTGCCCCTAATTTTTTGCAATGGGGCGATTATGCCCCTAATTTTCTGCAGTGGGGTGACTATGCCTCTGATTTTTCACAGTGAGGCGATTGCGCCCCTAATTTTTCTGCAGAAGGGCGACTACGTCCCCTCCTTGACCGAAATTTTTGGCTAACACTTTTTCTGCAGAAGGGTGATTACGCCCCCTCCTTGACTGAAATTTTTGGCTAACACTTTTTCTGTAGAAGGGCGACTACACCCCCTCCTTGACTGAAATTTTTGGCTAACACTTTTTTTTTTGCAAAAAGGTGACTACGCCCCCTGGGCTGAAATTTTTCTGCTAACACTTTTCCGTAGTGGGGTGACTACGCCCCTGATTTACTGCAGTGGGGCGACTACGCCCCTAATTTTCCGTAGTGGGGCGACTGCACCCCTGATTTTCTGTAGTGAGGTGATTACGCCCCTAATTTTCCACAGTGGGGCGACTACGCCCCTGATTTTCTGCAGTGAGGTGACTGCGCCCCTGATTTACTGCAGAAAGGCGACTGCACCCCCTTGTCACCGTGAAGCAACACATTTTGAAAGGTAAAACTGTCATTTTGGCTTCGGTTTTTTGTTATTTTCAAGTATTAACCCCCTAACACTGTTCTTGCAAGGATATTGGTGTTTTTTGCTAACTTTTTGTAGCATATTTTTGTGAAGTTGATGAAGAAAGTGGGATAAAACATCTAACATTTGCTTGCAGGGCTATCCATTCGCTCAAACTTTTTTAAAATATCCTTGTTGTTTGCTTTAATCTAAGAACATAGTTTAATTAGGGGGAGTAATATTCATTGCTTGTTGTGTCTATCTTTTTTGTTACCCAAAGGGAGCATTAGCTTGTTTTCGCTTTCCCCTTGCACTTCGTGTCAGCCTAGGGAGTAGTTGGAAATAATTAGTGTTTTTCTTTCTAGTGGGACCTACTTGGGGATTTCATCACCCCAAGGGACGATTCCAACCACGCGTACTGGTGGGGTATATAAAGGGGGAGAGCAAAATTTGTACCCCAATCTAGTCACGTTGTAATTGGTAGAGCGTCGAAGCTAGGGTGATACCTAGATAGATGTGAAGAGTTGGTCTGAGCCCTTCAGTATCTCGTTGGGGTTCCCGACTCACACTTGTGACAGGCTGGTGTTCACGGTTGTGCCTCACGTATCGAGAGTATATCGAGGACTCCCTAGACACATTGTGCATCCTAGATTAAGACCTCTTTGGCCATACCCTTAACACTAATCGTAGGATTGTGTTTGCTTGAGAGTGTTTTCTTGTGAGAAACCAGTGAAATTTTTGACAAATCGACCTTATCATTATCATTTTAAAGTCCTTTCCATAGTCATTTTCATCAAACCAAGTCCCTGATTTTCCGCAGTGAGGCGATTACGCCCCTAATTTTCCGCAGTGGGGCGACTGCACCCTTGATTTTCCACAGTGAGGCGATTACGCCCCTGATTTTTTGCAGTGAGACGATTACGCCCCTTATTTACTACAGAGGGGTGAATTTTCCCTCCTAAACACCCAAAATTGCCCCATTTGGATCCGTTTAGCCTCTAAACCATCATTTAATCATTCCCAACCATTATCTCATCATCCCAAGCCTCTATTTTGTCACTCTAAGCCTCCAAAAACCTCCATTTGATTAGTTTAAACCTCCATCTTATTGTTCCAAACTTTTGTTTAACCATTCTAAATCCCCATTCATTCTCCACAATCATCCTCAATCCGCCCGTTCATTTTAATTTCCCCATAATCCATTCAAAATTCCATACCATCACCTAGCGAACATCATAATTTTACCATTTACATCACCAAACACCACCCATAACCAAATCGCCTTAACCTTGTATTCCAAAGTGGTTACCCAAGTTGACCATAGCACTTGAATTTGATTATTAGTCATTAACTTTGACCCAAATCAATTTGCTTCCATCTTGAGGTGAATTTGGTGTCATAAGTTATCATCCTCGGCCAAAATCAATCCATTTCTATCTTAAGGTGGATTTGGTGCCGTGATCATCCTCTTAATCAATCAAAGCTCTAGGTCACTAAGGGTAACTTTCTTTGATTAAACTCAGAGTCTCTCACATCTTTCATCATCCAATCATACCCATTCAATCATCCAAATCTATCAAAATTTTGATCAAATTACCCAATCAATCAAATCACATCCGTTCAACCAATGCAATTCTATTGATCTTAATAATCCAATCCAATTCAATCAAAATCCAATCTAGCCAATCAAAATCCGATCCCATCAAAATCTGATCCAATCCAATATATCCAAACAAAATCTGATCTAAATCCAAATCCCATCAAAATCAGATCTCATCCAATCATAATCAAATCATTCATCAAAAATATCTTTATAATCCACCCATAGCACATTTGCATGCCTGTTCAAACTAGGTCACAAGTTAAGAGACAAATGGAACAACAACAAGGTCAAAATTTCCAAGCAAACATGTCTCAAGACCTTAATAACAATACAAATCCCACCAATGGTGCAAATATTGCTCAAAATCCTAACAATGTCCCTCAAGATCCTCATAATGGTACTTCATCACACTCCAACCCCGAAAATCAAAACAACTCACCACACGGTGAAGAGAGTATGGCTAATCAACCTGAACTCACACTTGAGGAACATTTTAGTAATCCCGCCAATGTGCAAATGACTGACCGTCTGTTCGAAAAACATGGGGAAGAAATTTTGGCCCACCTAATTGAGAAGGGTGTCAAACCCCCCTCAGGTGTTGACTTTTCCAAATATAGGAGTTCCCCATCTAACGTACTCCAAGGTTCACAAAATGCACCAGAAGGTTCGTACTTCGCCAATGTTCCTCCAGTTGAGGGTTGGCATCAACCTAAATTTGGCAATGTTGTTCTCTATCATGTTAACCATCCCCCACATGCTTCAACCTCAGTTATGGGAGGTCCTCAAGTGCCTGATCCCAATAATCCTTTTGCCTATGGTATGCCACAAAATGGTCCACAACCTGCGCCATTAACGCTAACAGCACCCCCTCTTTCGAATCAACCTACAGTCAACACTGGGGGCACCCCCTTTATCACCTTGCTTCCACCTCCTAGGACCACAAATCTACCATCATCTTCATATACATCTCAACAACTTCACCAATCCAACATTCTGCCTCAACTACCTCCACAAGGCACATCCCAGCTGAATGTTCTGGGTGGTACCCAGCAACCCCCTTTACAAAACGCTTCTACGCTACCTCAGCCATCTTATCAGCAACAACCCATACATAATGTTTTGGTCTCTTCACAAAAACCACTCTACCAACCACAAGGAAATCCATCTCAACCTTGCTCAGACCATATCCCCCTTTCTCGCATCCATTTTGCGTCCGCAGGCTCAACCGCAACACAACATCCCATCTCGACCCATACAATAGTTGACATCACAACAACTCCCTCAACACTACTACTATCACAATCAACAGCAATTTCACCAACAACCGCTTTATGCAACCTCCCAATAATCACAATAGTACCTTCAACACCAATAAACCAATATGCAACATCCCATCCAAGCTCCTCAACAGCTCACCCCACGCTTTTATCAAACAAATCCGTACTATACCCCACAACAACAGCCCCCATATCAACAAAATCCCCCATCTTACCAACAAGGCATGTCATCATCCAACTATCCAAATCTGTATTTCAACAATCCGACGCTCTCTCAGCAAGATCCTTTATCATCCTATCATCAATATCCCCCCAACCCGCCACCGGCCAACTCGGATCTATTGGAAATCAAAGCCGCTCTGAAAGACCTTCAAGCTGAGGCTGCCAAACAATCATTCAAATTTGAAGATATATGCCCATATCCATTTGATCCCTTCATCTCATTAATCCCATTTCCTAAACATTTTGAAATACCAAAGTTTGAAAAATATAAGAGAAACAAAGACCCTAAGGCTCACTTGCAGGAATTTTACTCCCAATGTTAAGAGGTCATGCACAATGACAACTATCTCTTGCACCTATTCCCACAAAGCCTGACAAGCCATGCCCCGGATTGATTCATAACCCTCAAAAAAGGGTCCATAAAAACTTTTGCAGACCTGTCAGAAAAATTTGTATCCTACTTCTTTTTCAATTTGGAGAAGGACACGGACACCTTAGATCTCCTCAAAGAGAAACAACGTGAGGGGGAAACCTTTACTAGTTACCTACAAAGGTGGCGTGCATTAGCAAGCTGAATGAAGACCCCTCTGAAAGAAAAAGACATGGTCACTCTTTTCGTGGAAAATTCTCATCCTGACATGGCCCATAATTTTAGGTTACATTGTGTCACCACTTTCATGGAGATAGTGGAAAAGGGACCCATCCTTGAGCGTGCCCTTGTTGCCAAGGGACACATCAAAATACATAGTCATGATAAAGAGAGGTCATTTGGTGATAAACCACAATTCTGGAACAAGAACAAGAATGCAGTGAATGACAGTGTGACAGACACTAAACATGTCCAAGTGGCTAATACATCCCAAAAACAATGACCGTATGTACCTAACGCCATCTCTGTACCACAGGGGACACCTCGCCCTCCTCAACAGTTGAACCAGAACAATGAGGGGAACACCAAACATTAGTACGCTCAATTAGGAGAACCTCTGAGTGTTGTCTTTAAATAGTTGTTACAAATCAACTATCCCATCACTTACCCTATCACCAATCCATTTGATGAGTCCAAACCCAAGCCCGCATGGTTTAATGAAAATGAGTATTGTGAGTTCATAAAATCAAAGGATGCTCTTTGAACAAGTGTCAGGGTCTAAAAAACTACATCCAGGATCTCATTGATCGAGGTGATATCAAGGTTGACCCCAGTCAAGATTCGTCGTCCAATGCTCAATTACAGATATATCAGAACACCTTTCTGAACCATAATCAAGGCCCAAGCACATCTAGCAGTAATCCCCAAGAAAACAGCACAAATAATGTGAGCTACAAGAATGTACCCTTCAATTACGAGGGTGTTATTCATTACATTGAGCAGGTGGAACCCCGTGTATCCATGATATATGTTAAAGCCAAAGACCCTCAGTGTGCTATTACTACACGACGAGCTCGCATCACTATCCCTGCAGCCTCTACACCCACCCAATCAACTCATGTAAGCTCTTAGTACAACATCCTTGATCACTTAGGAAAGACTCCTACTCATATATCCATTTTGGATTTGCTTAAGTCTTCCCCTGTACATCAAGAAATCCTCAACAGAGCCCTGCAGGAAACCCGTGTGCCCAATGACATCGACCCCACACAATTCCAAGCTTTGGTGGGACACTTGGCTTTATCTCATCAACTCCATTTCAGTGAAAATGACATGCCGAATATCGATATCAATCATAATCACCCCTTGCATATCGAAGTTGTGATTGCCCGCCATAAAATAAAAAGGGTCTTGGTAGATAATGGCTCTGCCCTCAATTTGTGTACTCTAAAATTCATAAAACAAGTGGGGTATACTCAAGTGGATTTAAGTAATCAGATCATCACAATCAAAGCCAATGATAATGCAGAAAGGAATTCAAAGGGAATTATTAGTCTTCCTATCCAAGTGGGACCTATGCTTCAATACACTACCTATCGTGTCCTTGATCTGGACTTGCCATATAATCTCCTCCTTGGCCGCCCGTGGATCCATGCTATGCAAGCCATCCCCTCCACATACCATCAATGCCTAAAATTCCCTGTCAACAGACAAGAAGTCACCATCTATGTTGACCCCCAACCATTTGAATATTGTCGCGCTTTAGAAGCGTTATTTCCCCATTTACATTATTGTCCCAGGGTGGAAATGGGAGCATCCCAGTCATCATCCACTAATCCACCCTCCATCGTGATAACCACTCCATCTTCCACCACTAATCCTACAGTCACCAAAGTCCAGATCATTGACAAAGGGTGTGGTGAATACGAAATGCATACTGCTCTCAATGTAGCAACCATGCCACTATCACCACACGAGTATGGTCAACCTTCGCATGCTACTCCAAAGGAAGACAAGATTGTCACCTTCAGTAGTAAAAACATCCCTACCACCACTTTTAGATCCCCTAGTGTCAAGGTAGATGCACCAGAAGAGGATATAAGCCAATGGGTCTACCGAGAAGAACCTCAACCAAATCCTCTTCTAAAGGAATATTTTCAGGAAGCATACCCGTGGTCGGCTAAGTTTTGCAGAAAAATATAACTACCAAGGCAGGGGCCTAGGTAAAGAAGAATAAGGGCAGTTGCAACCTATTGATACATCAAAGCTACCAAAGAACATGGGCATCGGATACGATAAAAAATAGAAAGGCCCTGCAACATAGTCTAATACCTCCAATAGTGTCATCGTGGACAAAGGCTCATTGGAAGATATACCCGAGGAGGAATCCATCATATGTGCGTACGATGACGTTGATCACACCGACTTATTATCCATGTTTGAATGCCTATCTGTCTGCACCATTAGCCTTTCCCTTTGTCACCCCGAGCTTATTGATTGGGAACTACGTAATAGCACACCTGTCAATATGTTTGCGAATACATATGTCAACCTTATGGGATTGGGGGAGGATGAACACTCCAATCACAAAAATAAGAATAAGAAAAGTAAAAAGCTGTCATCTAGGGAAAACCTTCCTGAGGTGCTTCTTGACCTTGAAAAAGTAAAAATAAAGGACGCTTCCGATGGCGAAAACCTCGAAGAGGTGCTAGAAGATGGAGATGTTCATATTCCCCTTGTAGGAATTCAATTATCTGCCCGATTATCCATTCTAATTGAAGAGACTCAAGAAGTTAGTCTGGGTACTATTGAAAATCCTAAAATCACCTATGTGACTAAGTCGCTCTCAGAGCAAGAGTATCCAGTCATCGTGCAGCTACTCCAAGAGGGAATCATTAACTTTGCTTGGTCATATTCAGACATGCCAGGCTTAGACCCCGCCTTAGTGGTTCATCATCTAGATGTTCACCTAGATGCCAAGCCTGTCAAACAAAAGCTACACAAGATACACCCGTAGGTAGCATTGTTACTCAAAAAGGAATTGGAAAAGTTACTAGAGGCAGGTTTTATTATACCAATTGACTACTCTGAGTGGATCTCCAATATTGTATCGGTTGCCAAAGCAAATGGAGATATTCGAATCTACACAGACTTCAGAGACCTTAACAAGGCCTGTCCAAAAGATGACTTCCCTTTGCCTAACATTGACATGTTGGTCGACCTCACAGTAGGATATGAGATGCTCTCCCTTATGGATGGCTTCTCTGGTTATAATCAGATTCGAATCGCACCTGAGGATCAACATAAGACTACCTTCACAACACCTTGGGGTACTTTCTGTTACAATGTTATGCCCTTTGGTCTCAAAAATGAAAGGGCAACATATTAGAGGGCAATGACGGTCATCTTCCATGACCTTAAGCATATCATCATGGAGGATTATGTTAACGACTTATTAGGGAAATCTACAACACGAGCGGAACATCCTACTGTCTTGAAGAAGATCTTTGAACGGTTAGAGCATTACAAGCTGCGGCTAAATACAAAAAAGTGCGTCTTTGGGGTTACGTCAGGAAAATTGTTGCATTTTATAGTCTCCCGAAGGGGTATTGAAGTCGATCCCGCCAAGGTAAAGGCTATTTTGGACATGCCAACTCCATGCAATCTGAAGTAGTTAAGAAGCCTCTAGGGGAAGATGCAGTCCATCCATCGGTTCATAGCCCAACTAGCAGATAAGTGTCAGCCATTCACTCATCTTCTGAAGAAAGATTCCACCTTTCGATGGAACCAGCAGTGTCAGATGGGTTTTGATAAAATTAAGGAATATTTAGCTCATCCACTGATCTTGATGCCACCTATTCCAGGAAAACCCCTCATATTTTACATCTCTGCTGCTTCAATCGCGTTGGGGGCATTGTTGGCACAACATGATGAGTCATTCAAAGAGAGGGCAATCTACTACATCAGTCGAACATTGGTCGACTATGAGTTAAACTACTCCCCCATGGAAAAATCCTTCCTTGTGCTAGTCTTCAACACACAAAAACTTCGTCATTACATGCTCAACCATCTAGTCAAATTAGTCACTAAAATTGATCCCCTGAAGTATTTGTTATCTAGAACCACTCTGACTGGCCGCATGGCCAAATGGGTCATGCTCCTAAGCGAATTTGACATAGAGTATGTAGAGCGAAAAGCCATAAAAGGACAGGTCATAGCTGATCAATTGGCTGAGGCACCAGTAGTAGATGCCTACCCGCTAGACACTGAATTCCCAGACGAAGAAGTCTACACAGTTATAGAAGCACCAACTTGGACGCTATATTTTGATGGCTCATACACTCATAGTGGATCTGGAGCAGGAATTTTACTAATTACCCCTCAAGGTGACCACATCCCAAAATCATTCAAGATAGCATTCCCATGTACCAACAACATCGCAAAGTATGAAGCCCTCCTCATCAGCCTCCGAATTGCAAAATAGTGGCATATAACTCACCTAAAAGTCTTTGGTGATTCATTATTAGTCATCAAACAAGTTAATGATGAATTCCTCACGAAAGATGATAAACTGTTACCCTATAAGCGCATGGTGGATGATTTCAAGAAATATTTCACTTTCATACAGTTTGACCAAATTCCTCAGGTACAGAATAAAGCGGCAGATGCAATAGCCACTATTGGTTCCTTGATTGACATGCCTAAAGACCAAACAGAATGTGAGTTTCTTGTTGAACAACTTTTAATCCCTGCATATGATATTCCTGAGACTGATATGGTGTGTGATATTGTAGGTCCCGCCTCTCGTTGGTATCAGGACATATACACCTATCTCCGTGATAATATCATACCCCCAGAACTTACACGCAACCAATGCAAATCCTTTGTTCATCGCTCTTCCTGATACATCATTGTCAGTGATACGTTTTATCATCGCGGGTATGATGGAATCCTCCTCAGATGTCTGAATGAGACCGAAGCCTGCGCGGCACTAATAGAAGTACATGGTGGTGTTTGTGGAGCTCACTCAAATGGTATAGCTCTGGCCAAAAGGATCCTATGAGTCGGATATTATTGGCCTACATTGGAACATGATGCTTGTGAATTTGTGAAGAAGTGTCTTCCATGCCAACAACATGCAGATTTGATTCATGCCCCAACACAAGATCTTCAGCCCCTCCTAGCACCGTGGCCCTTTTCTCAATGGGGTTTCGACTTGATTGGAAAGATTTACCCACCATCATCCAATGGCCATACATTCATAATTACCGCCACTGAATACTTCACTGAGTGGGTGGAAGCAATACCACTCTCACAAATTACCGGTTTCCAAATCTCAAAATTTATCCTTTACCATATTATCTGTAGATATGGTATCCCATCCACCATCCTCTCTGATAACAGAAAACCCTTAAAAAACCAAGCCATGAAACAGCTCTGCGACACCTTTCATATCCAGCATCATTGGTCAACGCCTTATTACCCCCAGGGAAATGGTCAGGCAGAAGCAACCAACAAGACCCTTATCCGCATCCTCAAAAAGGTTGTCAATAACACTGGACGAGATTGGCACCTCCATATTCATCCTGCCCTCTGGGCATATCGCACATCCATCCTCACCCTGACAAGCGCCACCCCCTATTCTTTAGTATATGGTGTTGAAGTCGTCTTGCCAATTGAAGTTGAGCTTCCATCACTAAGGATTTCTCTAAAGAATCTTATCAGCGAAGAAGATGCTCGTGTTGCACGGCTTGCACAGTTGGAATTACTGGATGAATGAAGAATAAAATCCTATGATCATCTACAAGCATACCAAAACCGCCTCAAACGTAATTACAATAAAAAGGTTCATCCTCAACAATTCTAGGTTGGTGAGCTTGTTCTTAAGGAGAACCAGCGCACTCAATAGGATCGTGATAAAAAGGGAAAATTTGAGGCAAACTGGTTAGGGCCTTATATCATAGCCGCCAAATATGGATCTGGGGCCTACAGATTGACTACTCTTGAAGGAGATCCCCTTGACGAACCCATCAATATCATGCATCTGAAGAAGTTGTACACCTAAATCTACTCGGTAACCCCACCTAATCAAGAAAAAATCAAAAAAAATGTAAAAATAGTAAAGAAAAATAAATTTGTCCTATGGTGAAAACCACCTCTTAGTGGCACCTTGGATAAGTATGGATGGTGAAAACCTGGCAACAGGCGTCATCCGTAGAGGGCTTAATCATTATCTACCTGGCATCCTAGTTATTTTATGCTTTCATCTGCACTATCGTCCTCACTCACCTCAGCCTAGGCCGCTTGGTATATATTGATTAAGCATTGGACGACCCATCTAGCCTATCCCCCATCCTGATCTTTTCAGTATCCCACTTTGAGCTTATGTCATTCATTCTCTTTGTCGGTCGGTCTGTGTCATCATATAGGATCATCCATCGTGTTGGTCTCCATCTAGATCTCATCCTTCTGCATCACTAGTCGAACTACGTAGCCCCTGCGTTGTCACATAGGCAAGGCTGATCATTTGATCTACGCTGGGGGTATTCTGACCATCGTGTCTTGATCATCCATCATTCGCCTTCATCATCCTCTTTCCACTTTGTCCATGGTCTTTTCATGAACTACAAGGGCTCTACGCTTTCACGTAGGCAAGGCTAATCTTTGATCGACCCCCAAGCCCCTAGGTCTATAGGATGTGTCAGTCTATGTCCCCATCTGGCCCGTTATTCTCAAATAAAATCCTAATATTATCGAAATATTTAGTTAATGAAAAGAATCTGGCATCAAACTGGGTCATTCTAGTTTAGTATCCATCATCGGTCTCAACAGGATGCATCCTTCCTAGCAGACCTCATCGATCGTACCCATCACCCTGATCCTATGGCAAAGGACGTTTTGATTTTAATTGTGATCTTTTGATGTTTTGGAATTTATTTTTCATTTGAGCTCACTATCAACACTTGTCAGGGTCACCTTGATCCATCATATCATGGTGTGTTTTGACTAGTCGACATTTGGGTTCATCTTGGTCTTTTCGTTGTTGCTGCCTTTTCGGTTGTCCCACGTAGTACCCACCAAGATCCATGAGGTCTTGTGTTACACTAGGGCATCCTTGTGTGTTTGTGGTTATCCCAATACCTGGCCCGACCAAGGTCATCATGACCTTGGGGTGTTGGGGTAGCCCCCTTTTTCTTGTGTTTTTTTCATGCATTGGATGCCTACTGGCCCTGGTCTTATATATCAAGGTATCCGGTATCTTATGGTATAGAAAATATCAATGCTCCAAAGATGGCAACTCATATTAGGATTGCATTTCATCATCTATTGCATTGCATTCACCCTATGATTTTGGTTGTGCAAATACTTTATCCCGCGCTTTCCCATTCTTCTCAGGATACTAATAATTTCTGAAAGATGCCAAATGACACCCACTTTCACAATCACTACATACCCACCTTCCATTATCCTGTCAGTTCTTATTGGCACTTATGGCCATGTGTTATTTCCTCTAAAATTACAAGAGCATTATTGCATATCAGAGTCATTATATTAACCACACATACATTGCCACTTGCATCACCACGTGTTAGATCCATGAATACATCACCACCTACATCACCACATGTTAGATCCATGCATACATCACCACCTGCATCACATGTTAGATCCATACATACATGGCCACCTGCATATATAAAATGTTCATACAAAATCCATCATACACATATACATACATGACAATAAGTTAACTAGGCATCCATACATATAAATCATCATAGATACAACATGGGCACACATCATATCACCATGTGTATATCTGCATTAATAAAATCATCCATATTCCACAAATACATACACCCAATCATCAACATAAGCATCTAATATCATACACATATGCATAAATAACCCAAAATATCCATCCACATAAGCAGGAAATATCATATACACGTGCATACAATCATCCATCACAAAAGGGAACATACTACATAATGCCAATAAGAACTGTCCCATGTCATAGTCAAAGTAATATAATTTGTGTCATATGTCCATCATACATCAAAATCTATCATATATCCATCACATAATAAACTACAAAATCTAGAGATATAGAACCTCTCTGATCTCTGTAGATAAATCCTACATGCTCCACCTTGCATCTGTCAAAAACTCAGTAACCTGTCACCTCCCGAATGAGCTACCCACATCTGATCTCTGTGGGGAATCAGGTATTTATCTCCTACCTAGTGTAACACCCGGTGAATCAATCTAACCTCAAGTCCGTGTCCCCAACGACTGAGATGGCGCTGGCATTTGGGGTGCCTGTCAGGTATACTGAAATATCTGCTGGGTCAGGTCTGGAACTGCATGGTAGTATGCGGCCATCCAAAATACTGTCTCTCTCACATTCTCCTCTCGCTCCGCAACCTGAGCCCAAGTGGAATTCTGCTCCTAACGATACCTATCCCGATCCCTCATAATCACTCTCCTCTCCTGCTCCCAGGCCTCCTAGGATAGGCGTAACTGTGCCATCTCTACCTGCATCCGATCTCTCACCTCCTGGGCAGCCACTGCCCTGGCTACTGTTGCATCCCTCTCCCCTTATAATCCATGCGTATCTCTCCCTATCACAACACTGACCTGCATAGATTGCCACTATGCCACTGTTGCATCCCGCTCTCCCTGCAATGTCTACATCCGTATTTCTGCAGCATCTCTCTCCCTCTAAGCAGCCTGCCACTGATCCACTGCTACATCCCGCTCCCCCTGCAGTGTCTGCATCTGTATCTCTGCAGCATTTCTCTCTCACTGTGTAGCCTGCGACCGAACCACTGCTCCATCCCTCTCCCCCTGCAGCTCCTGGACTCTCAACACCGCTACATCTCGCTCTCCCTGCAACACTAATACCTCTGAGGCTACCTCCTCTCTCCTCTGAAGAGAACGACATGCTGCCTCATTCTCATCCCACACCTTGAACTTCGTCCCCTCCACTTGCGTATCTGCGGTGCAACATCCGCTCTACCGCATAATACGAACCTGCTCCCTCTCCTGTCTCTCTCTCCTGCATCACCCCCATCTCTCCCACCGTCTGCTCTAAGCAATACACTCTATCATATAGCTCATCTCGCTCCTGCCGGAGATAATCCACCTACTGTTCACTACCTGCCGATACATGATCTGTCATCCCCACTGACTCCCCTCTGGCCTATAATATAACGGTCTCCGCCTGTAGTCTATCACGGTCCCAACTGATAGCAACTAACTCATCTCGTAGCCCCTGTATGATAGCCTGCAGTCTCTCTCTCTCCCTCCTCATCACCTCTACCTGTGTGGATAAGAGGTCAACCATAACACTATAATCCCTCTGACCTGCTACTAGTGCTCTCAATAGCTCGACTCTGAGTCTGATCACCTCTGCCTCTACTACCCTCAACCTCTGATTTGTACTCTGAAGCCTCTCCATAGTGTCTCTCGACTAAACAATCGAATCTCCTGAGGTAATGACAGGAACCACCGTCAATGGCTCTGCATCCCAAATATCCATATCCAGCACATCTCTATCTATCTCCATAGCATCATCACCCTCCCTACCCTCCTACTCCTCCTGATCCTCCAAGTCCTCCACGGAAGGATGGACTCATACTCTTCGTGGCTAACCATGCCTCCCCACTCTCATCAATCTCCTCAACTCTCCTATCTTCGGCTATTCCTCATCCTCACTCTCCCCTATCTCTACAATGGGAGGCTCCTGCCCTGATGCCATATGCCCCCCCTCTGTCGTCCCCTACTCCCCATCCTCCCTGACCGACTCTTGGCCTCCATCCCCTCTCGGGCCCCATCTTCCTGACCACCCCCACCCATCCCCTCCGGCTCTGTCGTAGTCGGTATCCTCATCAGTCTCCTCCTTCCTGCTATCTTCTCTGGCTGACTCCTAGCCTCAGTCTCCTCTTAGGCTCCCTCCTACTGTCCTCCCCCTCCCATCCCCTCCTGCTCTATCACGGTCTGTACCCTCATCATTCACCTCCTACCCACTATCATCTTTGGCTGATTCCTGGCCTCCATCTCCTCCTAATGTCCATCCTGCTATCTCTCCCCTCCCTGATCGGCCCATACCAACACTCTCCTCTGTTGTACCCTACCTCCTATACTAGTCTGTTGACCAGCTCTACCCTCCACTACGTGTATCATCTTCACCTCTGACTCCTCCTGTCCTCCCACATCTGGCTCAAGATCTCTCCCACCCTCCTGTTGTACCACCTCTCTAACCCTCCTCCACTACCCCTTAATCCTCCTCCTCCTCCTCCTCGTTGCCCGTCCCATTGCCTCCATCCTCTCTCCTCCCACATCTGGCTCAGGACCTTTCCCACCCTCATGTTGTACTCTCTCTAGCCCCATGGTGCTCATCCTCTGATCCAAATCGTACAGCTCCTACAATCGGCACCAATGGTGTAATCCTCTCCCATTGGTGGTTGCGAAACCACCAGTCATATCGTACTATCACCCTTACATCCTTTGCTCCCACACATCTCTTAGGATAGGCTACCTGCACTGTTGCCACTCATGCTACTCTGGCCTCCCTCGGGCTAATCACACGCCCCCATGGTTGTTCTCTGGTGAGCCGCCGAAACATCATCGACGCACCAGGAATATCCTTTGTTAGCCCAAACTGTCTCACCACCTTATCTGGTCAGTGCATCTCCACTATCCGCAGAAGAATCCCAACCAGGACACACTGAGTCATAAAGTACCCACTCTGTCTCTCAGTCTGCTCTCTCTATCCCCTGAAACGTCGATGCATATAAGGTCGCCACACTATGTCTCTCTCCTCCAAATCATCCACTATCCTTCTCCATCCCTCCATATCTCCCAAACCCCTATGACGAATAACCCAGCCCCTTTCCTCTCCATACCCCCATGCCACCGGCTCTCTATCATCCACATCTCCCTCCCTAACAACAATCGGTCTCGTCACCATAATATACTCCTATGCCCACACCTGTAGCAGGGTCATGTGTGTCAAACTCACTATCTCCCGATAGCAAATCAGATGCATGTCCCTATACAACTGGGCTAGGACACAAGTGCCCCACGCAATCTGTCCCTCACACCACTCAATAATGTGTCGAATCGCCTTCAAAAACCTCAGACTGCAATATCGCCTACTACGATTGAACACCAATATCCCACTAATCAACCTAGCTAAGAATAAAGGCAAAGGTGGTACTCCCACTATCAAGGATCTATATAGATCCAACTGTAGACCCTGAAGAGGTAGGGCAACATGTCCAAATAACACTATCATAGTCTGCTCTAGCTCGGCCCCACTCGACACCACATCACTCAGTAATATCCCTGTTATCGGCAGCTTCAAGATGCGCCATACATCCTCCAGTGTCACCATCATCACCCCCATCGGCAGACGAAATGTCGATGTCTCTGAACTCCATCTCTCTATCAGGGTCGTCAGCATTGCTCGATATGCCCTCATCACTAGCACCTCTAGAAAGTGCAATAACCCTACATGATCTAAGGTCGCATAATCCACACTCGTCATCGCTACTATGGTCAATGTCAGTACCTCTGACCGTCGCTCATGTGTCCGTATCCACCCCAAACCCTGCATCCACACCAACCGTTTATCAGTACACAATCTTCCTGACCCCGGGACATCTTTACTTTTCTTTTCTCTCTTTATCCTCATCTTGCCCCCATCGGGGCGGTCTCTTCTTTCTGACCTCCATCATCAAATCTCTCTCCCCTCTTTTCCGAGGCGACTCTTCCCCCACTCCTGAGGCGGCTCCGCCTCCTTCCAGGGCATGTCCGCCCTACTGCCAGGGTGATCTCGCCCCAGCTCGGGGCAGCTCCGCCCCCAGCTCGGGGCGTGTTCACCCTGCTGCTGAGGCGACTGCGCCCCAGCTCGGGGCGGCTCTACCCCAGCTCGGGGAGTGTCTGCCCTGGGCTGTCACTGCTGAGGCGACCGCGCCCCAGCTTGGGGTGGCTTTGCCCCTGCCGAGGCGTGTACGCCCCGGGCTAGTGGGGTGACCCCGCCCCAGCTCGGGGCGTGTCCTCCCCAAGCTACTAAGGCGCCCCCCAGCTTAGGGTAGCTCTGCCCCTGCCGGGGCGTGTCTGCCCTGCTACTGGGGTGACTCTGCCCTTGCCGAGGCGTGTCCGCCCCAAAACGGGGCGTCTCCGCCCCTCTGTGCAGTGGCACGCCCTCTTTCCCTCCCCCCTAAAATCTGCCATTTTCCCTCATTTTTTCCAATTCCCCAAACTACCCATTTTCCTATTCCCCCCCGCCCACCAAACCCACATTTTACATTTTTTTACCTATCTTAAAAACATGTTAAATATTTAAAATACATAGCACAGGTTTTTGTACTCACCTTGCGGGGCACCGCGAAGTGGGTCCAATGTCTCCGCAGGACATCTGCTCGGTGAATGATCTTCGTATCATAATCCCGTGGCATTGTTGGTCCGTATCCCCTCCTCCTTCTTTACCCTTTCCTCAATTGCTATAGTAACAATGAGACAAGGTAATTCTTCAAATTACCTTTTAACCCCTCTTTTCCCCCCTTTTTCAAATAAAAGGTATTTTTTACCTTTTATTTGTCTTTTTTTTCTTCCAACTAATCCTCTTCTTTCTCGGAGCCACCATTTGCAAAATGTAGACACCCAAATTTGATCACTCCCATATGATCAAATTTACCTCTTTATTTATCAATTATGTCAATATTAATTTATTTAATTAATATTACACTTCCCACATAAGACTCTTAAAGTATTTAATTTAATAATTAAACACTTTATCTGGTGCCTTTATCCTCTCTAAATTAAATAAATACACCAATTTATTTAATTTAGTCATTCTAATCTTTTGAATTAAAATCAATTTAAAATTCTTCTTTTCTCCCTCCTTGTCACATCCTCCATAATCCATCTCTAATTTGAATTAATTTAATTAATTCATATTTAGGGTGTGCATCCTCTTAATCAAGGATTAATGTCACATCCTCCTACATTTGCCACTTGTCTCTAATCTTCCATTAATTATCATAATCAAGTATTTGCACAACTTTAATCAAAGTCATTTACCACTTTTACAAACTTTTTAGTCAATCTTTCCATTTTTCCTTTTTGGGCATTGACCCTCTTTCATTTATTCATCCTATGTCTCTCTCCTCCCCATGTGAATTTTTAATTCACATTTTGTCTTTCCAAGGCTTCTAGAATTTTTGACATGTCACCTCATGCACATGTGACCAATTCCCACCTTTTTGGAGACCCTCTCTTATCCATTAGATTCTCCTATGAATGTGAATTTTTAATACATATTTATTTCTCCAACCTCTTTCTCTTTTCCCATGGAGATTTTTGAGAAATTCCAAAATTCTTCAAGTGTCATTTTCACTCCCACTTGGGGATAAGAAGTTCTTTTTTAAAGAAATCTTCTCACTCCCCAAGGTACTTGGAAGGTACTTGTCCTTCCTCCACATCATGTACCTCTCTTCCACATCACCTACACATCATCCTACATTTATCCACTTCACAATCCACATGTCAAGATGTGAGGGTTTGTGAGTCCTCAACTCACCTTAGCCCTTCATCTTGGCCTTGTTGGATAAATCTCAACCATTGAATTCTCTAGAGAATTCAAGTTTCTCTATAAATACCCCTTCCTCTAAGGCATTTGGAGGACAGTCATTTTTGCAACTAAATGTTGCCATTTGTGCACTCATCTAGCCATCAACATTCATCTATTTGCATCTACATTCAAGCATATAGTCAAGAGTTGCATTTAGCCATATCAAGATTCATCAAGGAGCATACAAACCAAATCAAAATCAAGGGCCAACCAAGGAGTTTCAGCTGCAAGAAGGAAGGTATATCCATTTGTCATCATTTTACACTTTCCTTTTTGCACTTACAAATTTCTTAGGCTAATCTTGAGGTGTTTCATTATTTTTTCCATTACATTTTAATTGCTTAGAATAGGTTAGACATTTTGGTATCACATTTCTGACATGCCCGGTGGGACCCACAAGCGGGTTCCTATATTTCATGTTTGTTGTTAAGTTTTTTGCAGGAATACATCGCAGAAGGGTGACTACGCCCCTAATTTTCCGAAGTGGGGCAATTATGCCCCTGATTTTCTGCAGTGGGGTGACTGCGCCCTTGATTTTCCGTAGTGGGGTGATTACACCCCAGATTTTCCGCAGTGGGGTGACTACGCCCCTGATTTTTCACAGTGAGGCGACTGCACCCCTAATTTTTCTGCAGAAGGGCGACTACGCCCCCACCTTGACCAAAATTTTTGGTTAACACTTTTTCTACAAAAGGGTGACTATGCCCCCTCCTTGATCAAAATTTTTGGCTAACACTTTTTCTGCAGAAGGGCGACTACACCCCCTCTTTGACCGAAATTTTTGGCTAACACTTTTTTTTTTTGCAGAAAGGCGACTATGCTCCCTGGGCTGAAATTTTTGTGCTAACACTTTTCCGCAGTGGGGTGACTATGCCCCTGATTTACCGCAGTGGGGCGACTACGCCCCTGATTTTCTGGACTGCGCCCTTAATTTTCTACAGTGGAGCGATTACGCCCCAGATTTTTCCGCAGTGGGGCAACTACGCCCCTGATTTTCCGCAGTGAGGCAACTGCGCCCTTGATTTACTACAGAAGGGCGACTGCACCCCCTTGTCACCACGAAGCAACACATTTTGAAAGGTAAAACTGTCATTATGGCTTCGGTTTTTTGTTATTTTCAAGTATTAACCCCCTAACACTGTTCTTGCAAGGATATTGGTGTTTTTTGCTAACTTTTTGCAACATATTTTTGTGAAGTTGATGAATAAAGTGGGATAAAACATCTAACATTTGCTTGCAGGGCTATCCATTCGCTTAAACTTTTTAGAATATCCTTGTTGTTTTCTTTAATCTAAGAACATATTTTAATTAGGGGGAGTAATATTCATTGATTGTTGTGTCTATCTTTTCTGTTACCCAAAGAGAGCATTAGCTTGTTTTCGCTTTCCCCTTGCACTTCGTGTGAGCCTGGTGAGTAGTTGGAAACAATTAGTACTTTCTTTCTAGTGGGACCTGCTTGGGGATTTCATCACCCCAAGGACATGGGGTATGTCTGTTGCTGCTTGGAATGCGGATGGTGAAGTGTGGGACACCACCACTAGGACATCATTGGGGTGATGACAAGATGCCAACGGACACCCACAACCCCTTCCCCGCAGACGTCCTTCATGACTCCATGCTTTGTTGCAGCAATAGTGGTTAGCTTCGACGTTGCACGCATCATGCTGCTATGCACGTTGAGATACTTAGAGCAATGGAATTATCGTCCCTTTCATCACGCTTAGTGATTCACAGTTAATTACATTCTTGTGAGGGCGACTAGTTCACCCCTCTACCGACCTTTCCCTTCTCATAGTGGAACAACGTAGATTTTTATATGAGAGCAACCTTAGATGATCAAATTAATGCCTAAGAATCACAACTTGTTCATCTGACAATGTCAGCTCATTCAAATGTTCATGTTCGCACCACCATCTTTGCATCATGCTTTATGCACCCATTTATGATAATTTTTTAGTTGTCCTATAGCCCACATTGCTCTACGATGCACCGAATATGGTCCATTTTGCAGCCCCGATTTGCTTGAGTCCTCTAGTGATTAGGTGGATTATTGATCATTCCACAAGATAACAATATCGCTATTCTTATCTTGATGGTGCTAGGAATGAATTCGACCAACTTACCAGCCGCCTCCCCCCACATCAGTCCACCTCGCGACATTGTTTATAATCATTCGCAACCCGTGAAGGTGAGGATGCAAGCTCCTGAACTTGTAACCCAAAACTACCAACTCCCCCAGTGTGACCTGTGATTCACAATATGGCAAAGCTTCATCGGCGCCCCTGACCACCTTATCTCTAGCACCTATAATTAATGTACTCTTGGGCTTTGTCATCTTATCTCACATTCCCTACACAACATTCATTAGCCTCCCTTGATTTATTATTGGATCAGAGCTATTAGTTAGTTGTTGTCGGGAGAGGCTTCAGGATTCTCGTTAAAAGGATGGTTTTGGAGGTGGCAGGACGCGCATCATGAGGAGTCGCCTCGAAGGATATAGGGTGTGGGGAAGGGCGGATTCCACGTACAAGAAGTCTGTGGAGGTGAGGGTGTAGATGGGAGACCATTGAAGACCATCGTGACTAATGGCAAGGGCAGCACTAGTGTTACGAGATGCGAAGTCCGCATAGGAGAAATCTATGGGTGAGGGGGTGTGGGGGGCCACCATGAAGATATCGGCATGAGCTGAGTGGCATCTCACGTTTCGGATCCTACAACAGTGACCTCCGCCGGTGAGTGAAAGGGTGGGCTTTGTGTGGGTAGCATTCGTCCAAAGGCAACATCCAAGCCAGACCAGCATAGCGGCCGATAGATTTCATTATCTCAATTGCAAGTTTCGATATCTTCTTTGTTGTTCGATAAGTCATATGTCTATTCTTTCATACATATCTTCTTCACAAAGGCCGACATGTAACCCATAATAATGCCAAAGCCTTTGAAATTCTACCCTTTGAAATCATTGAGTCATCGACAGACCTAAGTATCACTACCGTTGTGTGGTGACAACCATTAAAGTGCATTTCTTGATAACTTTAGTGACACCACTGATGATCATACTCTTGAATGGAGGGAAGTTGAGATATCCTCATGATTGAGTGCACAGAATAAATGGTCCTAGTCATGGTTAGTAGCGAAGTGACATCATACGAGGAATGCGAGTGGTACTTGGCAGGAGGTTGGCATGGTGAAGCTGTTAGAACAACGATGAAGTAAAACAACCAACGTCAATGTGAAACCCACAAAGGAGATATCTACCGATAGGTCAGCGGGTGAAAGAGTGCGGAGAGCCTACCAAGGAATGGCGTGTCCTCCGCCCAGACAGACGGCGTTAACTGTGTCGGAACCCGCAATTTAAGAGGTTGTCTAGTGGCAACCGTGGCAGGCCGCACACATGAGAATTATGCGGTTTTTGTAGTAAGCACACCCACACAAGGTAACATCATGTAAATCTCAGGCTCTGCATTTTCAAACATCATTATAAAGATCAAAATCAAGATGGAGGATGCTACTCGAGCCCATGTCGTCCCTTACTCATCGCACATTTGGTCCCGAAAGTCCCAATCAAAGGGCTCGCTCTAGAATACTAGTATCTATGGTTTTTGTATATGCATAAAATTGGCCATGTCTAATTAATCCTGACATTTAATTAAATATTTATTATTTAATTAATCTCTCTAAAATTCCTCTACATATGATTAAATTTAATTAATTTAATTATATTGTTCATTCATTTTATTCTTCCACCGTAGTTAAATAAATTCACTTTATTTAAATATTTCACATTCATATGTCTACTTAATTAATTAAATAAATACCCCTTTATTTATTTTAATTAGTTGTCACCTTTTGAATTTAATTAAGTCTTTGATTTAATTAAATTTAAATATTTCCTTTCTCCTATTCAAATCTTTTTGCTAATTAAATAAATATTTATTTAATTAATCTCATCCACATGTCATTTCCTAAAAATTTAATTAAATATCTTTATTTAATTAAATGTTTTCATATCTTTTCAAATCATAATTAAATATTTTATTTAATTATAAAATCTTTTATTATTCTTCAAATCTTAATTAAATGATTATTTAATTAAGAAAAATCTCCATGTCACTCATAAATAAATAATTGAATTTATAATTCATTATTTATCTTCAAAATCTTTTCTCAATCTCACAAAAAGATGATTTTTACAATTCATCTTTATCATCTCATCTTATCTTTTTCACGAAAAAGGAAACAAATCTTGTTTTCTGGTTTTCTTTTATTTTTCTCTCCAGCCTTATCCATCTTCGACCGTTCGATCTGCCAGGAATTTTCGCAGTCGTTGATCACATCAACCAATCAGAATCTTTAGAAAACTCTATAAATACCCCTACGAATCCAAGCATTGGTTACATACACACACACACACACACATTAGAGATAGGCATTCAAGTGATTAGCATTTTAGCATTGTCATTATCAGCTTTGGCATTCATAATTTCGTAATCTTACATTTTAGCAATCATGTTTAGTTTAAGCATGTTAATCATATCTTAGCATAGAATACAATCATCATCTTCAAATCTCGTTATTTAGGAAGACCATTTGTTGAGCCTAGCATACAATTTGAGAGCAAGTTAGAATTAACAAAAACACTGGAGATAGAGGACGATAGGATGACATTGAGAGCAGAGAATCTAGTTTGCATTTCTTTTATTCCATTTTCTATTCTTGATATACTGTTCTATTGGTGTGTTTGATTTGTTTTTAATTAACTTAGACACCTTAATTTCAATCACACAGTTTTCATGCATTCTTGACACTGAATTTCCATTTAGAATGCACACCATGATATCCTGTTGTAGTATCCCCCGTTGATGACTCCAAGATCTCACAACTTTACTGGCCACCACCTTCTAAAATAGATCTTCCTCATGATTCAGTCTGCCATTTCCAATTAGTGTCTGCTTTAAGGTAACAAGAGCCTTATCAATAAGCCCTCAATATACCCTATCCCCGATTAACTGCAATCTTCCTTGTAACACGAATCTTGGTGGTATTGCTAATCATTTGAGCTTTATGCAATCTTTTCGGCCTTCCTTTCTTCATCATTCAGCGATGGTTGCATAGGTTTCCTTTTCTACGAATTTTGAATCTTTGGGTCGGATGGTTTATCGCATGTGGCCCACTATTCTCTCGGTTGTTTCTCATCATTGTTTAGCGTAAATGCATCGTTCAGCACCAACACTCACTTTCTTGTACCACTATTACGATTTAGACCTCCGTTAAAGAGGACTTTGAAAGAATTAGGAGTGGCGTCGAAATGAAGACTATGGGCTCTGCATGAAAGAGTCTTGTTAGGGTGAATGCGGATGATCGACCCCAGGAAGACTGTTGGGGACAATCGTAAATAATGGTGGAGGCAGCAAAGGGTGGTTGTTGCGAAACGGCATCACAGTAACGGCCTTCCAGAGGCAGCGGCCTGCAAGGGTAGACCCGTCGACGAGTGCGAACTTGATAGCTCACCGTCATCTTATGATTTCATTCCAAGGAAGTGGTGCATGTGGGTCCCGCATGGGTGACAACATGAAGGTCAAGCTGTGAGGCAACAACGAGCGAGGGCAAGCCAGGAAAAAATCCATGACTGTTTTGGTCCTAGGCATTTGGAAGCAATGGGGTCGGCGAGACCAAGTGCGGATTCCGCCACGGGGGTAGAAGTCAAGAGACTATCGTGTCAGGATGGTGAAACAAGAACAGAGTCTTGCATAAGGCAATGCATAACAGCAGGTCCATGAAACATGAAGGATGTAGCGGGAAAAATGGGTGCAGAACCTACATGATGGGCGGACTTCGGGACTGAGATGCGGGTGAACAGAAAAATGCAAGGGCGAATGGCCAGAGGAGACCCGCAAACATGGGTCTGCAAGGACTAACGGATGCTAGGGCAATGAATTTGGGGAAAACCGCAAGGTCCAGCCGCACTAGCAAATGACTTAGGGAAACTTAAGTTGGGGATTTCAGCCAATATGAAATTGATTATTTCAAGGCTCATGACTGACTTAGGCTAGGAAACAGGGGCACGCAATGTGAGATGAGAGCAAAACGACCCGCCAGGAGTGAAAAGAGGGGGTCCCTGCCTACGGCAGGGCATGTGTGCAAAACATGCACAACAAATGGTGACTCATTGGGGAAATGCTCCAGAGCATTTCAATGACAAACTAGAATCGCAAACCTAGAATCTCTGGTTCTGATCTTCATGCCAAACCATTTTAAGTAGCAGCAAAGCAAAACAGAAAGCAAGCGGGAAGAAAATGGAAAGAAAACACCTAAACTAACCAAAGCAGGAAAGAGAAACCAAACGAAAGGGAAACTAATCTAAAGCAAACCTAATCTACAACAAACCAACTAACCTAATGAAATCAGGAAAGTAGAGCTATATACACGAAACCCACACCACACAAAACGAGCTATGTACAAAGATATTTACATAGCACTATGTTCAGGAAAGGAAAACCGACATCCACACCCACTGGGTCCCATAATGCATGCACAAGCAAACTAGGAATAGTTACAGTTCTTAACCATGCAGATTCATCCTTATACTCAAAAAAATGAAGTTTAATATTGCAACATTCAAAATTTAATCACACATTCAGGAAAAATCAGCAATTGAGGTGATTCATTGAACCCATGGTTGATCCATAAGCATGTTTTCCTTCCTTGATTCTCATAATAAAAATGATAAATGCAACTGCCAGCAAGCAGAGGAGTAAGGAAAGATAGAACTTGGATGTCGTCATGCGAAGGTGGCATCATTTGATAGTCAAGAGCAAGCACAACATCGTTGATCGTTGCAAAGGTTGCTTGGAGCGGAGACATCGGATGGCGCAACATTCTTTATTTCAAGCTTGCATAAGGATGGGAGAACGGGGCAGTAAATGTTTCTTCCAATCTTTGAGTGGGATCCACAACTTGGGTCGGTTGTCCCTCAAAGAGAAACATTTCATCTTCTTGATCTTCCACAACCCAGTCCTGTACTAGATTGTTGTCTTCAAGGGGCAACATGCCATCTGATCTCCTTCCCCATGTGTTGACCTTATTTTTATGATGTTCAATGTCATGGGACGATGACATGCACGAATCTATCCTAATACAGCTCCATGGATGTGAAGGAAGACCATCAATGATCAAGGCGGAAGGACTCCTAGTTACATCTTGTAGTTGGATGGGTGCATCATACTTGTTGGCAGTCATCAAAACACCTCTGCCTCTGTCTTCTTCCTTTTGTAGTTGATGCATCTCATCATGTTGTCCACTTGTTTCCACTTGTTCACTATCGTTGTAGATGGAGAAGGAATTCCTCTCCAAATCTAGAAACTCCAACACTTCATTGTTCGAAGATTCAAGTAGTGGGTCTTCATCACTCCCAACTTCTAAAATGTATTCATTCTCAACATTGGTATACCGCTGAAGTGTAGCTCCAAATGGAATGAATACTTCAATTGATTGCACCTCACCAAGGGGATCGAAAGCCCATGCGTCGTCTCTCTCCAAGGATTCCCCATAGATCTCGTCATGTGTGGTGTATGAATGCTCTTCAAGAGGGAAAAATTCTTGGTGACCGATGGAAGACATTCCAATGTGTTATGCTTATTTTTTGGAGGCTCGGAGTTGTGTTGTTCTTTTAATGTTGTTGTCCCAGCATCCTCATGAGGGCTGCCTTCGGCTAAGTCATCACTTGGTTCCAGCTCTTGGTCCTCTAGTTTAATCCTTGAAACAACTGCAGGAGGTTGGGCACTTGGTTGCTCCACTTGTTCTTTAACTTGTTCAATGGCCTCTTGGCACAGCTCACACATGAACTCTAAATGTGGAAAATCATGGTGCCTACACCATCCTGATAACAAGAACACTTCCAAATCCACTCGATATCTCTACTCGGACCAATCCCTTGCTAGTCTTGACACTAGCTCATTATGTCTTTTCACTATTGGGTCCTCATCGCAACTTGAGGAGGTCTGATGGTAGACATCCATGACCTGTGATTGTTCACACTCCAAATCTTCATTTTTAGATGCTTGATCGTTGTCATTCATGAAGGAGAGGCCTTCTAATCTGATTTCACTTGTTCCTTCGTCATCATTTTATGTTGTCCTAAGTCTTTTGGTCTCCTCTTCTTTCTGATTTTTAGCATCTACGTTGGCTTTCCTAGCACATGTTGCAGAATCTATTAATTCATTGTCAATTGCCAACTATTCCTCTTCCCATGCAGAAGGTTGCCCTTCACCTTTGAAGGAAAAGCTTTCTACTTTCATTTCGACTGGACTTTCATCAAAGCTTCTTGTTGTCCTGAGGAAGTCAGCTCCTTCCTTCTAATTTTTGGCCTCAGTATTTGTGGTCCCAGCACTACCTTGTGTCAAATTTCTTGGTTCAACTACAATATGTTGTCCTCCAGATGCTAACAACTTCCTGCCTTATGGAATGACTCCTCATTCGGAATTGGTTGTTCAAACTTGTTCAAATTTCATTTGACTTGGGTGATAACATCCATACATGATGGACAAGTAACTTCAGAATGAGCTACATTATGAAACCTGCACCAACTAGACATCAGTACCTCTTCCAATCTTAGCCCATTCTTGTTGCTCAAGTGTTCTTGGATCAACTCCTTGAATGCCTTGGCTACCATGCTAGCAAATTCTACTTCTGGGTCTGCAAGGGCCAATGGTTGATATATTTCCAAAAAGTGAATTTCTCCTTACAAGACCCTTTCAACTCTGCCCAAGAATGTTGGACATCCTAATTCATTGTGCCTCTGAGTGCCATGGATTCTACACTTTTCTGCCAATGCAAATTGTTGCAATGGTCTTCTCAATCTCCTATTTAAATTTTCCTGTAGCTGAGTGATGTTGACTTGTAGTTGCTATTCCATCTCAACTTAGCTCTTGTTCTTGTTTGCCTTTGTCTCCAAATTTTTTATTTCTAAATTTCCAGCATATAATGAGATCTTTTCATCTCAAATTTTAACTTGAATGTTCTCTCAACTTCCAACTTTCAACTTTATAACCTTAACATGCCATCCCTCCTTCTAGTGCCAGTTTTGTTGATGTGTTTGGAATACCTTAGTAGATTCATGTGATTTGTTGGAATCACAAGGCGGACTTACAAATGAGTTACAAAGTGTGGGAAGTTGGTTCTGAAAATGGAGTTCTTAAGATGTATAAATTGTTGCGCAGTTGTTGCAGGTTCAAAAAAACAGTCTAGAACTCCTAAATTCCATCATCAGATTTGGCTTTACAATGTGCAATGAACCTTATTCAAAGTCATTATTAAAAGAAAATTCAAAAGAGTAGGGCAGAGAGGAAGTTCCTAGACCTGAAATTATGAATGAACAGTGGTCATGGAGGCTGCTACAGTAGACAAACTTCCTAAACTAGGTTTTGCTTGACCAAGAGAAACCTACAACTACACAAAGCCAGTGCAATATTCTAAGGATTGTAGACTTTCAGATCACACACACACATCATGAACATGCAATTGAACTAAGTTGCACCAATGAAGTAAGGAAGCTCAGAGTAGCTTTACAAAGTGATTCATCATCCACGAACCACAAAAAACATGAGCTAGAAATTCATCAAATACTGTAACAGCAAACACCATTATCACTCCCACTTAAGAAAATAACAACTAAAAATAACATGGAAGTAGAACCATGCATGCATAATGCAAAAACTCAAAAGAAACATAGATAAATCATGCACTGTTGCTTTCTATTGCTGCAGAATGCCTTTACACCTATTCTCCAACCATTTACAAATGAGGGGCAAGCCCCTATTTATGGTTTTCCAAAGCCCAAATGAATGGCTAGGATTGATTTACAATGAGTGGCTCAGATTCATTACAAGTTAGGGTTTCACCTACCGCCCATTATTCAACAATCTAAAATGCAACTTTATCTTTTCCTTATTTTGTCTTGTAGTGCCCAAGTGCTGTAGCAGCTTTGTTCTCTAGCTGACTGCCCTTTTTACTATACCAGAAACTGCTTGAAGGCTATCTTTTTCCTGATGTGTTCACGACATCTTTTAGTGAATCCAATGAGCCTTTATCGTAGATTTTCATCATTGTGGGATGGATTAGCTACCTCCCGATATGATGAGATAGCTCCTTGACGGATCGTGATTGTTTGATGAAGAACAAGACACCCCTTTTCCATTTCTGATCCTAGTACACAACCGCATGCGTTCTTGGCACTATCTCCCTTTAGAATATGGTTGTCCGACCGTTAATCCCTCTTAGCGAGTTGATTATAGTTTGTGTAGCATTGCTCTAGTAACCCTGAGTTGAAATCCCTTTCCTACTTTGGTACCACAAATGATCCTCGACTATCATTCCCTTTTCAAACCTGGTAAGCAACATGTAGGATCCTCATTTGAATTGCATTTTCCTGATCTCACCTTCCTTCCCCCTTTCTTTCAGATCACGTCCTTAGTCCCATGGGAGAACCCCTCAGTGGTACAATGTCACAGGTCGGTGCATTCCCTTCTGTAATAATCCTCCTTGACAATCTCCATTTTATAAACAAATCCCTGCACAAGTAATAAATTTAGTCCCCTGATTATTGGATCTTCTAAATCGGGAATTTCAAGAGGCCCCTTTAGCTTTGTATTATCATCTCATGTGGTCACAACTTTGCTTGATTTCTAATCACCAAATGTGCTTTCTACAAACTTAGGAAGGTGATCTGATAAAACCTAGGAAGGCGATATGATAAACGTCGATGGTTGATATCCTGAAGACTATAGTGAATTAGATTCTATATTAGCTTTCAATAGAGAAATGCCTGAGCGAGATGGTATACGGCATCTCGCTTACTCTAATAGTTTCACGTCATCTTTAGTATCGATATGATCATGGAGACAATAATCAAGATCACCCTCCACAAGGAACGACTCGTACAAGAACTTATAATATTCTTTTTCAGGGTGCATAGCATAAAATTATGGATTTTCCCGTATTGCCAAATGGAGGCTTACTGCAATCCCCCATCATTTGGTAATAAAATGACATTATAGCCGTTGGGTATGTAGGCAAGGACGGTCGTCATTAGCTTTACCATTTTGGACTGGATTTCGAAGCCATGATTCCCACCAAAGCATGCTCACACATTTAATGTTGTAGGCCAGTCAATTCCTTGTTATCCCTCCAATCTAGATTTCATGAATTTTCAACCATATGGTCATTAACACGAGTGGCAAGCATCGTTCTTACTGGGGTAACCATATTCTCCCTTCTTTATTCCCAGATCCCACATTCTTGCTCATTTTGAAGGATGCTATTTAATATCCAATGCGCATTAGGCTCTACCGCATGGAGCACTTCATGGGAGCATGGTTAGAATGGTGTAGAGAGACAATATTCGCGTAACATTTCATACATAGCGTAGCTTAACCTTGAATCATGTCACCTGTTGAATAGAGAACTTAGAGAAGTTCGTAGATACTTGATGAAGACGAGCTGAGTGGGAGGTAACTTAGAGGAAGTTGTCTAAACGACATTGTGGATAGTGGACCTCGCACAAAGAATTTCCATTAAAGGGGTGTGGGCAAGAGAATGTGGGTTGCCTGCTTCTGAACGCCACATAGAAGCGACATTGTTGGGACGATCATCCGAGTAGCAGAATCTGCATGGGGTATGTTCGTTGCCGCTTGGAATTCGGATGGTGAAGTGTGGGACGTCGCCACTAGGACACCATTGGGGTGACAACAAGATTCCAACAAACACCCACAACCCCGTCCCCGCAGACGCCCCTAATGACTCCATGCTTTGTTGCGGTGGAAGTGGTTAGCTTTGATGTTGCTTGCATCATGCTGCTATGCGCATCGAGATACTTAGCGCAATGGCATTATCATCCCTTTCAACACGCTTAGTGATCAACAATTAGTTACATTCTCATGAGGGTGACTAGTTCACCCCTCTACTAACCTTTCCCTTCTCATAGTGGAACAACACGGATTTTTATATGAGAGCAGCCTTTTAATGCCCAAGAATCACAGCTTATTCCTCCGACAACATCTGCTCATTCAGATGTTCATGTTCGCATGTTCGCACCACCATCACCACGTTGTGCTTTATGCACCCATTTATGATAACATTTTAGTCGTCATATAGCCCACATTTCTATACAATGCGTCAAATATGGTCCATTATGTAGCCCCGATGTGCTCGCATCCTCCAAAGATCAAGTGGATTATTAATCATTCCGCAAGATAACAATATCACTATTCTTGTCTTGACGGTGCCAGGAATGAAGTTGACCAACTTACTAGCTATCCCCCCCCACATCAATCCACCTCACGACATTGTTTATAATCATTCGTAGCCTGCAAAGGTGAGGACGCAAGCTCTTGAACTTGTAACCCAAAACGACCAACTCCCCTAGTGTGACCCGCGATTCACAGTATGGCAGAGTTTCATCGATGCCCCTGACTACCTTATCTCTAGCACCTATAATTAATGTACTCTCAGGCTTTTCCATCTTATCTCATATTCCCTACACAGTGTTCATTAGCCTCCCTCGATTTATTATTTGATTGGACCTATTAGTTAGCTGTTGTGGGGAGAGGCTTCAAGATTGTCATTAAAAGGACAGTTTTGGAGGTAGCGGGATGTGCATCGCTAGGAGCCACCTCGAAGGGTATAGGGTGTCAGGAAGGGTGGATTCCATGTACAAGAAGTCCATGGAGGTGAGGGCGTGGACGGGAGACTATTGAAGACCTCCGTGACTAAGGGTGAGGGTGACACTAGCGTTATGGGATGCAGAGTCCGCATAGGAGAAGGTTGCGGGTGAGGGGTGCAGGGAGCCACCGTGAAGATATCAGCATGAGCTGAGCGGCATCTTGTGTTGCAGATCCCTCAATGGTGACCTCCGTCAGTGAGTGAAAGGGCGGGCTCCATGTGGGTAGTGTTCGTCCAAAGGCAACGTCCAAGTCAGACCAACATAGTGGCCGATAGATTTCATTATCTCAGTTGCAAGTTTCATTATCTTCTTTGTTGTTTGATAAGTCATCCGTCTATGCTTTCATACGTATCTTCTTCCCAAAGGGTGACATGTAACCCATAATAATGTGAAATCCTTTGAAAGTATACCCTTTGAAATCATTGAGCCATCGACAGACCTGAGTACCGCTGTCCCTGTGTGATGACAACCATTAAAGTGCATTTCTTGATAACTTTAGCGACACCACCGACGATCATACTCTTGAATAGAGGGAAGCTAAGATATCCTCATGATTGAGCGCATGGAATAAATGGTCCTAGTCATGGTTAGTAGTGAAGTGACATCACACGAGGAATGCGGGTGGTACTTGGTGGGAGGTTGGCATAGTGAAGTCATTAGAACAACAGTGAAGTAAAACAACCAACGTCAGTGCGGGACCCGCAAAGGAGATATCCACCGAGAGGTCAACGGGTGAAAGAGTGCGGAGAGCCGGCCAAGGAATGGAATTGTGTCCTCCGCCCGGATGGACGACGTTAACTGTGTCGACACCCACAATATAACAGGTTGTCCGGTGGTGACCATGGCGGGTCGCACACATGAGAATTATGCAGTCTTTTGTAGTAAGCACACCCGCACAAGGTAACGTCATGTAACTCTCAGGCTCCACATTTTCAAACATCATTATGAAGATCAAAATCAAGACGAAGGATGCTACTCGAGCCCATGCTGTCCCTTACTCATCGCACATTTGGTCCCCAAAATCCCGATCAAAGGGCTCGCTCTAGAATACCAGTATCTATGGTTTTCGAGTGTTCTTGACACTGAATTTCGATTTAGAATGTACACTGTGATATCCTGTTGTAGTATCCCCCATTGATGACTCCAAGATCTCACAACTTTACTGGTCGCCACCTAAAATAGATCTTCCTCATGATTCAGTCAGTCATTTCTAGTGAGCGTCTGCTTTAAGGTAACAAGAGCCTTATCAATAAGCCCCCAATATCCCCTATCCCCGATTAACTGCAATCTTCCTTGTAACACGAATCCTAGTGGTATTGCCAATCGTTTGAGCTTTATGCAATATTTTTGGCCTTCCTTTCTTCATCATTCAGCGATGGCTGTGCAGGTTACCTTTTGTACGAATTTCAAGTCTTTGGGTCAGATGGTTTATGGCATGTGGGCTGCTATTCTCTTGGTTGTTGCTCATCGTTATTTAGCGTAAATGCATTGTTCAGTATTGATACTCACTTTCTTGTACCACTATTGTGATTTGCACCTCCGTTAAAGAGGACTTTGAAAGAGTGAAGAGTGGTGCCGAAATGATGACTGCGGGCTCTGCATGAAAGAGTTCCATTAGGGTGAATGTGGACGATCAACCCCGGGAAGACTGTTGGGGATAGTCGTAAATAACGACGGAGGCAGCAAAGGGTGGTTGTTGCAAAATGATGTCAGGGTAACAGCCTTCTAGAGGCGGAGGCCCACAAGAGCGGACCCGCCGACGAGCGTGGACCTGATAGCTCACCGCCATCTTATGATTTCATTTTGAGGAAGTGGTGCATGCAGGTCCCACATGGGTGACAATGTGAAGGTCAAGCTACCAGGTGGTGGCGAGCGAGGGCAAGCCACGTGAAAATTTGCGACCATTTTGGTCCTAGCCGTTTGGAAGAGATGGGGATAGAAAGACCCAGTGCGAATCTCGCCATAGGGGTGGAAGTCAGGAGACGGCCATGTCAAGATGGAAAAATAGGAATAGAGTCCCGCACAAGGCAATGCGTAACGGCGGGTCTGCAAAACATGAAGGATGTAGTGGGAAAAACAGGTGCGGAACCCACATGACGGGCGGATGCTAAGACTGAGATGCAGGCGAACGGAAAAACGCAAGGGCAAATGACCAGAGGAGACCCACGAACATGGGTCCACAAGGACTAACAAATGCCAAGGCAATGAATAAGGGGAAACCCGCAAGGTCCAACCTGCACTAGTAAATGACTTAGGGAAACTTAAGTTGGGGATTTTGACCGATATGAAATTGATCGTTTCAAGGCATGATCGACTTAGGCTAGGAAACAGGGGCATGCAACGTGAGATGAGAGCAAAATGATGTACTAGGAGCGAAAAGAGGGGGTCCCTGCCTATGGCGGGGCATGTGTGCAAAACATGCACAACGGGTACCCCGCACATCTACCACATATGGAAGATGGCCTTACCCTTTGACAAAGATCTTTGGTCTAGAAACCACATAATACTAGCCTAATCTAAGCTGGTGTTGTGGCCTGCATAACTAGAACTTTATCACACGACACATCTATGTTCTACATGTATGACAATATAGGACTAGCATTAATGAGTAAGGTACACAGGGTGAAGCCACAATAGTGGTTTACAATTTGATGGAGAAAGGAAAATTGAGAAAAAAATGACACCATGGCAATTTTTTTGATTCTAGGGGTTCGTACGAACTTGAAGGTTCGCACGAACCAAAAATGGGTTCGATCGAACTAGGGTTCAAGTGAACCCATTCAATGCTTTTGCCGCCTAAAAAGCAATCAAAATACATGTAACTAGGGTGGTTAAGTCGAACTAGGGTTGGACCGAACCCCTATGGGTTTGCTCGAACCCCTAGGGGTTCGTTTGAACCCCCCTAAACCCTGATTATCCCCCTCAAACACAAACAAAACCTATTTTTTTACGCTTCAAAGGTTGGTTTGAGGATGAAAATGGAGGATTCTTCAGAAACCCAACTAGAATCAGGTAGTCCTCGGAACGAGCTATCCAATGAATATAATTTTAAAATGTTTTGGTTTCAATATGTATTTGTTTTTCTAATTTTATTAAACATAGGGTTTTCATTGAAAATGAAGGTCTTTGTTCTACACATGTAGAAAAAAAGCAAATTATCAAAAAAAATTTGAAAAATATGAGTGCACTAGATATTGAAGTCCTTGATCTGACAAAAAAAAAAATGAATTTCGATATATACAAAAAAAGTTACACATTATATGGTCGTGCTATGTCTGAATTGTAATTCGTTTGACTTCGAAACTTGAATAAAGAAAAATATTCAATAAAAAACTATCTAACCAAGTGGAAGCACTAGATATCGGAGTTACAAATCTAAATTCGAAAGAATTAGATTTTTATCCTTCATGGAAAAAAGTTATGTTATACGGTGTGCGTCACTTTTTAAAAATGTTGTTTTCTGAAAAAAACCAGTTTTCGTGGGAGATGGAAAAAGAAGTGCAATCTAATTCCAAAAATTTTGAAAAAAATATTTTTAGAATCTACAAACAAAATGTGAGGAGACTCTAGTTTGCATCATCTTCAAATTCCTCACGGTTTAGCCGCTATAGGTGCCCGAATGTGAATATTTAGTTAAAAATAATAATTTCAGTGTCCAGTTTGGCCAAAACTTGTAAACCACTATTGTGGGGTCACCCCACAATGAACTAATAGTGTCACCAATGGTGAATTACACCACTTTGGCTAAAGTGTTCATCACCCCTATTTCAGAATGGATGTCACATGTGCATCCACCATTCTAACTTGATTTGTTAAGACCAGTTATACTCTATGCATAGATAATTCCCTTCATAGGATAGTCTACAACCCTAGGAACAACCTATCTATTCTACGCAATCTACAACTCTTCTAGACTAGGTTAAAAAAGTGTTCCATAACCTATCAATTTAAGTCTAGTTATAAGCTAAAAAGACCCCACTTTATTGAGTACTTTCTAGTATATTTATATGTCTAGGTAAACAATCACTCCTTACTATGGAGTATGTGCAATCATTTCAAACAATAGAGATTTGTAATTTATAACCACAAATGATTATCTTCTTTCAAATGCTAAAAACAATCTTTCCTAAGGCTTAAAACTTCTCAAACAACAATCAAGCAAAATATAATCACATCAAAACGAACAAACATAAAAGAGCAAGTTTCCTCATGCCTGTAAGTATAAAGCTCCAATTGATCTAGTTGGTTTCCCAATCCTAGCCTCCACAATTAGCTTGCAACTTAGCAACAATTGCATTCAATACTATCCCAACACTCTCACAAATTCTCACAACAAAACTCTTGCAAAACACTCACAAACTCTCTCACAACACTCAAAAAACCAGAGCAACTCTTCAGAAAATATACAACTGAGAACAATTATGCATCCCAATGAGGTATAAAATGCCTCTAATTATACAAAATATTCAGCTTTTAAAGGCTAGTAACGAGGAGAATGGATTGACACTTCTTAGTTGCATGGTTTGACTCAGCTTTGCAAATAAAAGGTGACAAACTCAAAACTCATTACTCAACAAATAAACATAACAAATCGATTCCTTATATGACAGCGAGAATGCATCAAAGATATGGAAGGTAACAATTTATACAAGTCAACTTTTTCTATGCCAACATTCTCAAGACTTATTCTTCCCATTTACTCATGGTTTCATTGTTGTACAGAGCTTCTAAAATAGACTTCTATTGCAAGACATAAATTCATAGTTTGGTACCGCATTATCCATTATTCGGGCTTTTGGTGTTTGTTGCTCTTTGACAAAGTCAAAGCTTTTAAATCATTTGCAAACACCATTATTTTGACCAAGTTTAATAGATGCCACACCTTTATATATGGCATTCAAATATGCAAGCAAATCAAATCATTTCATATGTTATTAGCGCTACATTGTGCACGTTATATGGTTGTGCCATTCACTAATGAAATATTATACTATGGTTACATAGTATACATGCATGGTTTAAATAATATCAGTGCTTCATTTAAACATCGCTTAAACAACCATTAAAATATATTGTCAATAACATATATATACTCTATTTCACATACTATATATGATCATGGGAGTTCTCTCCCTCATCCTCGTTAGGTATTTCTTCCTCTCCACCTAATGGAACTTTCTCATCTTCATTTTCTTTCCTTTTTACTTCTTGCTCAAGATTTTCTAACCTTTCCCTAGTTTCATCCATGATGCCCAAGATACGATCCAACTTAGTTTCAGTATTATCTAGACCTTGTCCAACTTCTTGACTTCCTCCAAGATTTGTCCTTGTTCTCACCATCTTCAAAGAATAAGTTATACCTGAAGGTTCATCTATATTAGATCCTATCGTGGTTTACTTAATATATTAACAACTTTCAAAAGAGCAAATATTCACATACAAGAAATTCTACTTTGCTCACAAGTTTGGATAAGAAATATAACTTTTCATTCATTCATACAAATTTCAATTTCTTTTCAATTACATTGAGTGATTGTTCAAGTAGTCAAAAGGAGAGTATCCATCGGATTCACTCTCAGATACTTAGCTTAATGGGGTATACCTTTTAGAATTTTGTTCATCTCTAATTTGATCTTCTATATCCCTAAAAGGATAGTATTCCTCAGACTTATCTTCTAATACATAATTATGAGGTACACAACCTTTTGACTCACCACTTGAGGCAATTACAATTATCTTAGCCATGGGTAAAGCAAGAGGATCTCTAAATAATATAGCTGGATTGACACTACATTCTGAAGGCATATCCCTAGAAAGTGATAGTAAGTATGGCTTTGCCAGAGAGACAGGAAGTAGATAGTTAATATTGGCTTCATTCCTCATCCTTCTCTTCTCTTGGCTAATTTCCGATGGAGCGTGATTGAATGTCGCAGTATCACTTAGCCAGATGTTGTTGTCATAGTTAGTTCCTTCAATAGTATGAACAAGAGCTTCCTTTTCCTTCTTGGCCCTTAGGTAACACTCATTCCTTATTACTGACTTTCTTGCAATTAACCTAATTCGTACCATCTTGACACAAGAATTTACCAAACATCCATATTCACATAATGTTGGAAGGGAAAACATAGCGAGCACATGGGTTCTAGAGCTAAACCTAGTAGCTTTGATACCACGTGTAACATGCCCCTTGTTCTACATAGTAAATTTTCTTATCTTTTACCATAAGTGAATTCAATCTAAGGCTAAACACATAGCAATAAAAAAAATTATTTCCATATAAGATAAAATGTACACATGATAGTAACAAAATATCTTTCTTATTCATTCAATGAATTGAGTACAATATTTCCAAAGAAATCACTTTATAATCTAAATACAAATACATTTTCCATCTTTCAATAAATAGATACAATTTACATACATAGCTCAACTAAGCTCCATTGGCAATAGAAATATAATTGATCCAGGAAATTCCCTTTCAAATCTTGGCTTGCCGACTGGGAGGAGAAGCATCACTCAAGTGCTTTTCCACCATCCACGGACTAACTGCAACCCCCCACACATATACCACATATGGAAGATGGCTATACCCTTCGACAAAGAGCTTTGGTGTGGAAACCACATAATACTAGCCTAATCTGAGCTAGTGTTGTGGCCTACATAACTAGAACTTTATCACACGACACATCTATGTTCTACGTGTTTGACAGTCTCGGACTAGCATGAATGAGTAAGGTACACAACGAACTGACAGTGTAACCAATAGCGAATTACACCACTTTGGTGAAAGTATTCATCACCCCTATTTCAAAATGGACGTCACACGCTCATCCACCATTCTATCTCGATTTGTTAAGATCAGTTATACTCTATGCATAGGTAATTCCCTTCATAGGATAGTCTACAACCCTAGGAACAACCTATCTATTCTAAGCAATCTACAACTCTTCTACTAAGTTAAACAAGTGTTCCATAACCTATCAATTTAAGTCTAGCTATAAGCTAAAAAGACCCCACTCTATTGAGTACTTTCTACTATATTTATATGTCTACGTAAACAATCACTCCTTACTATGGAGTATGTACAATCACTTCAAACAATAGAGATTTGTAATTTATAACCACAAATGATTATCTACTTTCAAATGCTGAAAACAATCTTTCCTAAAGCTTAAAACTTCTCAAACAGTAATCAAGCAAAATATAATCAAATCAAAACGAAAAACATAAAAGAGTAAGTTTCCTTATGCTTGTAAGTATAAAGCTTCAATTGATTTAGCTGGTTTCCCAATCCTAGCCTTCACAAACAGCTTGCAACTTAGCAACAATTCCCCTCAATACTTTCCCAACACTCTCACAAATTCTCACAGCAAAACTCTTGCAAAACACTCACAAACTCTCTCACAGCATTCAAGAAAACAGAGCAGCTCTTCAAAAAATATACAGCTGAGAGCAATTATGCATCCCAATGAGGTATAGAATGCCTCTATTTATACAGAATATTCAGCTTCTAAAGCTAGTAACAAGGACAATGGATCGACACTTCTCAGTTGCATGGTTTGACTCAGCTTTGCAAACAAAAGGTGGTAGACTCAAAACTCATTACTCAGCAAATAAACACAACTCGATTCCTTATATGACAGCAAGAATGCATCAAAGGTATGGAAGGTAACAATTTATACAAGTCGACTTATTCTATGCCAGCATTCTCAAGACTTATTCAAGTCCCATTTACTCATGGTTTTATCGCTGTACAGAGCTTCTAAAATAGACTTCTATTGCAAGACAAAATTCATAGTTTGGCACCACATTATCCTTTATTCAGGCTTTTGGTGTTTGCTGCTCTTTGACAAAGTCAGAGCTTTTAAATCATTTGCAAACAGCGTTATGATATATGTTTGACCAAGTCTAATATATGCCACGCCTTTCCATTATATATGGCGTTCAAATATGCAAGCAGATTAAATCATTTTATATGTTATTAGCGCTGCATTTTGCGTGCTATATGGCTGCGCCATTTACTAATGAAATATTATACTATGGTTACATAGTATATGCGCATGGTTTAAAATTTAAATAATATCAGCAAATCATTTAAACAGTGCTTAAACAATCATTAAAATATATTGTGAATAATAATCTCACACACACACGTATACTCTATTTTGCATTCACACATATATATGCTTGACAAGGGTAATTGTGAGCCCACCTCTCAATACCCACCTCTCCCGTTTCCTACAGGTCAAGCATCTTTCAATTTTCTTGAAGCATTCTTCATCTTTTGTCTTTATCCTTTCTTTACTTCCTCCTCCAACTTTTCATTCCATATGTATCAAGATTTCATGAAAACAAATTTAATATAACATCCACATTAACATAACACAAAAATTTATTTGAGTGTTGATCAGCATTGCACTCTATGCATCTGATTTTGCAAAGCCAAAAACATCATCTAAATTGCCAAATACTCAAAACAAACACAAACCATTTAAAAAATAAATAATCAAATAAATAAAACCTTGTAATGGTGCAAATTATTATAGCCTGGAGAGCCTTTTTTTTCAGATTCCTTCACTTAGCATCACCAATAATCTCCACAAGAGCATTCTCCCTGTTTAAAATGATGGAAACGGTTCGTATCTCTTACAATAATTTCTCTTCCAACAATATTGGAGATAAATTTTGTTGCAGTGTGGCAATCAGCACATACTCGAAGGTTCTTAACAACTCTAATAGCTGATCCCGGGGGAGTGTTTAACAAACCAAATGCAATTGCCAACTTTTCACTATGATGACAGAGAAATAATTCCTTTTCCTCCTCTTCCACATCATTGAGTAAATGTTTTGAATCTGAAAAATACCCTGCTGCCTTCATCTCCCAATCCAATTTCTCCAACTTTGCATAGATCTCCTGTGTCTGTGGATGTGATCTGTCCCCTGCACAAAAAGCATGTACCATTTTATGGCCTTCAATCCAACTACATCCAGGGATCTTTTTAATTCCTTTATCTTTCATCAATCTCCTTACTATTTGAACTTCACCCCACCTGCCCGATTCTGCATAATTGTTTGAGAGAAGAACATAAGTTGCAGCATTTTTAGGATCCAAATCTAAAAGCAGCAACGCTGTAAATACTCCCAAGCCTATATTCTTATGTGCTCTACAGGCACCAAGAAAACTCATCCACACACCCACCACAGGTTTAATTGGCATCTTAATGATAAAGTTTAGGCAGTCCTCAAGATAGCCAGCACGGGCAAGAAGGTCAACCATGCACACATAATGATCAATTGTAGGTGTGATGCAATAAGGGTTACTCATATGATTGAAGTATGTACAGCCCTCATTCACTAAACCTGCATGGCTGCATGCACATAGAGCACAAGCAAAGCTTATAATGTCAGGATATGTCCCAGAGTGCTCTATTAATTCAAAGATTTTGAGAGCATCCTTGCAAAGTCCATTTTGTGCATATCCTGCAATCATGGCATTCCATGAGACCACATTTTTTTGAGACATTTCGTCAAACAACTGACGTGCCTTGTCTATGCTTCCGCATTTTGCATACATGTCTACCAGAGCATTTCCGACCCTAATATCTGAGAAAAATCCCCCTTCCATTATGCTTTGATGAATGTTAATACCCTGTTCCAATGCTCCCATTTTGGCACAGGCAGGGAGGATGCTGGCAAAGGTTGTGGAATTTGGCTTTATACATGCCATTTGCATTCGGTTGAAAGTTTCTAGAGCCTTTTCAACATATCCATTTTGTGCATATCCTGCAATCATGGCATTCCATGAGACCACATTTTTTCGAGGCAATTTGTCAAACAATTCATGTGCCTTGTCTAGGCTTCCACATTTTGCATACATGTCTATCAGAGCATTTCCAACTATAAGGTTTGACAATAAGCCCCCTTCCATTATGCTCTGATGGATGTCCACACCCTGTTCCAAAGCTCCCATTTTGGCACACGCAGGGAGGATGCTGGCAAAGGTTGCGGAGTCTGCCATTACACCTGCCAATTGCATTTGCTTGAAAGTTTCTAAAGCCTTTTCAACAAATCCATTTTGTGCATATCCTGCAATCATGGCATTCCATGAGATCGCATTTCTTTGAGGCATTTTGTCAAACAGTTCACGTGCTCTGTCTACGCTTCCACATTTTGCATACATGTCTACCAGGGCAGTTGCAACTACAAGATTTGATAAAATTCCCCTATCCTTTATGCTTTGATGGATGTCTATGCCCTCTTCCAAAGCTCCCATTTTGGCACAGGCAGGGAGGATGCTGGCAAAGGTTGCAGAGTCTGGCTTTACCCCTGCAAATTGCATTTGCCTGAAAGTTTCTAAAGCCCTTTCAACAAATCCATTTTGTGCATATCCTGCAATCATGGCATTCCATGAGAACACATTTCTTTGATGCATTCGGTCAAACAGTTCACTTGCCTTGTCAATGCTTCCACATTTTGCATACATGTCTACCAGGGCAGTTGCAACAACAATATCTGACAAAATTCCTCTATCCTTGATTCTTTTATGAATGTCCATACCCTGTTCCAAAGCTCCCATTTTGGCACAGGCAGGGAGTACGCTGGCAAATGTAAATCGATCGGGTTGGAGATCTGTTTGTTGCATATGATGAAATAGTGTGACTGTCTCGTGAGGGTACCCGTGTCTTCTGTACGCTGCAATAATCGTATTCCATGAGAGGTTATCTCGATGTTTCATGTGGTCAAAAACTTTCCGCGCATCTACCAAACTTCCGCACTTGGCATACATGTAAATAAGCTTATTAAGAAAAAATATGTGCGTAGCAAATGCAAATCCCCTGTGGGCAATGAAAAAGTATACTTTATCTGCCTTGTGAAAGCGAGTTCTTGAGAATACAGATCTGCAATAATTGAAGATACTCATTAATTAAGAATACAGAATGCAGTGAGATTGAGATGAATAACGGACGGCAATGGCATTTTATAACTGTGGTTGGAGCTAGCTATGATAATAAAGCTCGCCATGGCAAGCGAAGGAACCCTCTACCCTATGCAGGGCCGAGCTAAACAAGAAAAATCTCTCCATGCCATAAAAATATGTAGAGCTTTGCCATCTCAAAAGATGATAGAGCAGAATGTGTCGCTGCTCCAATACCGTGATAGGTTGATAGCAGACAAGCAATCGTAATCCCCTTAATTGCATTGTACGAGATATAATAGGTTGAGTTGCAGCAATTGCCATCTTCTCCATAGCTTTTACATTGTCACATTTATAAATACAATTATAATATTAGTAAACATAATATTTAAGGAAAATACACATAGATTATCAAGTTTGTTATAAAAAAATTAAAATGTTATTGTAAATTGTTTGATTTTTATTTATGATAGTATGTACTAAATTGAGGAGTGTAAGAATTATTAAAGAAATAAGATTATTTTATTATATAGATTATTATAATAGCAAAAAATGTATTTTTTAATTTTATGTTTATTTTAAGAATATGTCTTGTTTTTAGTACATAATGATTATTGTTGTATTTTTGTATAAAGTTTGTTTTTATATCTAGATCTATTCTTGTGTTATTTCAATTGCTTTATTTTAGTCATATGTCCATGTATTTCCACATATTTAGTTTATCTATCACAAGTGTCTTGATTATCCACGCACACATCCCAAAATTTGTTTTTTGACATGAGATTTATTGTCTTTCTTGTCCCAGATTAGATTTGTACATACAAGGTTGCCCCTTGTTGGAACGATGGGGAATTACAATTCAAAGATATGTACTCTAATATCATTTATGTAGTTAGTTTATACCGCAGAGGATACAATGAGAGAAAAGAGTAATTACAGTAGGAAACTATATCTAACTACATGTCATATGTAACTTAAATAAGAACAATATTCATTCATAGCACATATACTAATCAAATCCTTATTACTCCATATATGTATTCATATAACAGATATAATGGCATGTCTTAGTCTTTGCTCTGTAATCGTATTCTTATCCTTGATATTTTTGTATTCTTATCTATTTGATATCTTCTCATTCGTACACCTATTACATACTTATATCTATACTATGTCTCTTTGGGAGACATAATCCTTGGGGGGTACATCTTAGTCCATCTTCCTTGTCGGCCTTAGGTTCTGCAAGTCCTAGATGTGGTAGCTTGCAATATCTTTTGGTCTCTTCTTTGTATCATGCTAACACCCCTCACAAACACAAATTTGACTGGTCTAAATTCAAAATTCAAAATCAACCAAACTTGCCCCTTGTTACACCTTGGATGTGGTGGCAATTGATAACCTCAAATCAAAGGCGGCACATATCATTATTAGCTACACAAGTGAGGGAAAATATATATTATTAATATCCTACTTCAATTTACTAAATATGTGTAATATCACACCTAGAATAAAGTATTATCCAAGATGAAGTATGAATATTACACCAAAACCCCCCATAACTAAAACTTAAGAAGGTAGAGATGGATTTTGACAAATGTGTAGCCATTTTAGGTTCTCATGTACAAAGTGATATCCTCCCTTGAAACTAAGAGTACAAAATAGCTCCCTTCCCTCCCCCAAATCCTACCCTTCAAAAGAAGGGAAGGTACAAACTTCCTCCACCCCCACTAAATAGAGAGAAGAGGGAAATGATAGGTGCATCCATTCAATGATGGAATATCCTCCTACACCCCAACAAACCTTGTAGATGATGAAATTTTCTTGGTTTATATGTTTTTGGTGTATGCAAAATTGCAAGTTAATGGAACATTGTTGTATTGAGTCCCTAATGTGGTACATATGGATCTTGATGTGTTTGGTTTGTTGATGATGGACTAGATTCTTTGAGATCTTGGTAATTCTCTTATTGTCACATAAAAGTGCTAATGGTTTCTAAAACTGAATTTCATATGAGAAGTAAGGATGTTTTGAGTTCAAATAGACTTATTGGTGGTATTGACTATGCCTCAATACTCAAACTTAGTAAAAGAAAGAGCAATGATTTTTTGCTTCTTTCTCTACCAACAAGGGTAGAACCAAGATGAATTTTGAACCTAGAAGTAGGTTTACAATCTTCAAGATCATGTACCCAATTTAAATATATGCATCCAACCAATTCTAAAATAGTAAGTGTAGTATAGTGAGTCCCAAACCTATTTATTCCTTAAACATAATCAATGATGTGTTTTCTATCTTTTCAATGAAGTTCATCAAGATCTTGCATATAATAAGAATTATGTCAATTGCATATAAGATATCTAGGTGAATGTGATTCAAGTAAATGAGATTGTTGACCAGCTAGTGATACAATATGGCACCAACCAAGGGTGGGGAATAGTTAGCCTCAATCTTGAAACCAAATAGAAATGGAATAAATGCAAACTCAAATCTAACCACGTAGAACTATACAAAGAGGTTAAGGGGATACTTAGGATATATATAAGTGATTTAAAAAGAAGCTTGTTCAATATCAATCCTAATAATGCAACAAACCCAAGCCTAAAATGGAAAATCTATCATGTAGAGAAAAAAACTAACTCTTACCATTGATGGATGAAGTATTACCTATGATGATGAGATCATGTCAATATAGAGAACTAAAAATATTAGAGAATCATCCTACCATAGAATGTAAACATTCAAATATAAGTGACATATCAAAAATTTGGTCAAGAAAAGAAAGGATTTTATCTTGGGATTTTAATATTGAAGACCTACGAACCAATGAATAATCCTTAGTGAAACCTTATGGCTACTCCATTTATAAATCGTTTTAAATATTTCCATGAAGAAAGACTCTATTCACAACCATCTAATATGTGTTGCCCAACCCTATTAATAAATAGTATCAAGAGTCCAATAAATAGAATTAAATCTTAGGAAAAAGGGAAAATGTCTTTACTTAATCAATATTAACCACATATGAGAAAAAAATTTCCATAACCAAAACTTTGAACTTATCAATAATTCATCTACAACATATATATGGTTTGATATATTCACTTGCACTAATTTATTTTCCTTCTCTTAGATAGAGGCACAAGATCCCATATATGATTCCTCGTTAAGGAGTTATGCTCTTCACTAATGATTCATACTTAGAAATACCTTATGCTTCTCAAAAAGGCCATAGATTAGAAGAAAAGGCAATATAGACATGTGGGAGACCTTGATGATGTGATCATGTTCACTTAGCATTATTAGGATCCCTAGCTAAAGTTCTTATGACCTAAAGCATTTGATGAGCCTAAAGAAGCATTGAAGAAGAAGGATTTGACGGTAGAGGAGAGACATCAATTCATAATGACGACTCAATGATGAAGAAGGTGAAGATCTAAAAGTAACCTTGTGAGTTGGTAAAATTGGAGGATCATCATCTAAATCGTTGTCATCAAAATGTACCATGAAACAAGATAATGAAGTGTTTGAAGACAAGCTTGGAGAGATGACTTCTTCTAATCCCAACACCCTCTCAAAGAGGGGGAAAGTGTAGACACCTGAAATTGTCCATATCCTAATCACACCTAATATATCCCCTTTAATCATCAATTAGGATCAGTTATTTAATTAGCCTTCCCAAACACCCTTCTAACATTAATTAAATAAATTTAATTTTTTTCTTTAAGTAATTTATCATTTATCCTCCTTCCCTCGATATTCTACCCTTAATTAAATACATTCACATTTATTTAACTAAGTGTAGTAATGAAAAAATTACTACTAAGAAATTACAGACAAAAACCCTAGATAGTCCCATTCATGGAGACTATGAAGAGGGAGGTAATGAATAGTTTGTAGATATAGAGTAGATGTACATTGAGGAAAGAGATGTGAGGAAAGAGCTCCAAGAGGCTTTAGGCATGATTAAACACTTGGAGGAGTTAGTCTAAATTCATGAATAGAAGGACAAGGAAAGAGAAGCAAAAATGTAGGAGATGGAGGAGAAACTACTATTGTATGGTCATGTCACTAAACTTGATTTGTTAGCACAACTGGCCATGACTAAAATAGAGGATAGAGAACTAGAAATGCTAGATCAGAAACCTCCTTCACTTAGAACTCTTGATTACCACACAACCTTGTCACTTAGCTATCAGTTATGAAAAGTGACTAATGAGCTTGCACATGAAAAGGAGAAATGGAAGGAAGAAAAGGAAGAATATGTAAGGGAACTGGAAAAGAAAGACATGGAGTTGAATAGATTGGTAGTCAGGTTGGAGGAAGTATCAGATAAAGTTGCAAAAAATGTTAAATGTAGACCTTCACCGAGAACATATACATTATTTTTACAGGAAAAATTTGTATGCTTTTAGTTTAGTAGGTTAATTAGAAAATATTTTGTTGGTATGAGTAGAACTTCTGAGTTTCTTGAATTTTTTGTTGCATCTACACCTAAAGAATAGGATCAATTGTGTGAGTTTTATTTACACAACTATGTAGTTCCAAATGAAATGGAATGGAACCTTCAGATGATTTTTGTAAGGGATCTTCAAATATGGGAAATTACATCCTATTATAGAAATGAACAACTCAAGGGTGAGATAATGAAAGAGTGTGAAGAAAAAAAGAAATCAATAGATCTCCCCATAAGAAAAGAGGCTAGAAACCCTAATGTAGTCATTAATGGATGGCTGAAACTCATTAACCATAAAGGTGTGGGAAAGAAAATCATGAAACTTAGAAAAGTAGATTATGAAAGAATGCAGATGTTAGCTATGGGTTTCGGACATCAGTGCTACAATTATGTAAAGAATAGATGGAATATCTTAACCCTTGAATTATAGAGGAAAGAGACACATTCTATGTATAATTTCATTGCTATGCTTCAAAGGGTACATAAGTATATAGCAATTGGTGTTAACAAGGGATTTTACTGGGTACGGCTCACCTACCACCCACCTATCCTCCTCTATCCAATTCCACATTGGACTGGGGAGAAAGGTGAAGAATGTGAGAAAGAGAGAATTATCAAGATGAGGTAGCTTGTAGAATATCAAGGTTTCTATTTGAAATAGATTCAAGGGGTGAATACAATCATGGACCTAAGGCAAATTACTTTACAGTACAATTAGTATCCCTAGTGTTTTTCTTGGGGACAAGCAAAAGGCTAGTTGGGGGGAGATGATGGGTCCACATATTATCTCATTTTTTGTTGTTTTCATACATATTTTGAGACACTTTTATACACACTTTCTAGACAATGCTCCTATATTATACTATCCTTTCATATATATTATGTAGACTTGAACCTAAAATACAATGATGGAAATATAGTTATAATATACTAGTATTGTATGGTTTATATGAAGATATGTATGAAATTTTGATAGAATGCGATGTTTTGATTGTGATAGTTAGTCTTGTCTACATACTTAGTGGAATTAACCTTTTTGCAACCAAAGAGGAACTGTGGCACATAGTAGTTGAAGGATGAACCCACATCAAAAGGAGACTAGGACAACAAAATAGGGGAGTTATAAATTAAGCTCAACATGATGATTGTTGATTAAAGGAATTTTATGAAGGTTGAATGTGCATTATTATAACCAATTAATAAGTGTTGAAGAAGAGGACTCCTTTACTGATAAAATTTTGACAAATGTTTGTGTGTTTACATGCAAGTCTATTTTATAGAGTTTTATTCCTACTAGGATTCTTCTTTATTTTCAGTTAGTTGAACAATTTAGTCTTAATTGAATGCTCTAATACTTAGGAGTAAAATTTAATGACTACAAATAGTTGTTGCTTTGAATAAGATTCCCTTAAGCTTGTATATAGTTGTTTGTTGAATTCATAGATAAGTTAGGGGCGGGTGCATGAAGATGGGTAGACAATTTGTGGCCAATTTACTTTTTCATCCCGAAATAGCAAAAAACGTGAGTGTGTTATAGTAAAATGCACTCGCATTATGGCTTGCTAATGACCGAAAGTAGGATCGGTCATTACCAATCCATAACGCAAGTGCATTATAATGTGCTCACGTTATGGTTTAAATTTAAAAAAATACACACATTTTAAGTTAAAAAAAGGTGCACATTTTAAGTTCAAAAAATGTGCATTTTTTGAAATTAAAAAAAAAATTCCAAAACACGAGTGCATTATAACGTGCTCGCGTTTTGGTCTACATTGAAATTTTTTTCTTCTCTTTTTCTTGTCTCTTTCATCTTGTTATCTTTCAGGGAAACTATATACATGAAAGTATAAGTTGACATTTACATATGGAAATTTACTTTCTTATACTTTAAGTTATATTTCATGTATATAGGCAAGATGTCTGAGAGTGGTTTTGGATCTCTAGGAGTTATAATGTAAATTCTAGTATTTGGGAGATCTTAAAAAATTTAGACTTAAGTCAAATTTTAGTAATCAGCATGTCAAATTTTAGTAATCAAGAGGTCAAATTTTAGTAGTTAGCAAGTTGTATCATCTTTCTCTCTAACTATCTCCTTCTCTCTACTCTCTATCTCGCCACTCCCTCTCTCTCTCCCTTCCTCCCTCTCCCCTCTCTCTCTCACACACACCTCTCTATCTCCTCCCTACATCTTCCTCCCTCCCTCCCCTCTCTACTTCTCTCTATCTCTTCTTTATCTCTCTACATCTCCTTCCCTCTCTACTTATCTTTATCTCCCCATCCTCTCTTTACCTACCTCTCTCTCCATCACTTTGTATCTCACCTATATCTCCCTCCCTACCTCTTTTCCTCTCTACTCTTTATCTCTCCTCTCCCTCCCTCTACCTACATCTCTCTCTCACTCTCTATCCCTCTCTATCCCTCTCTTCCCCCTCTTTCTCTCTAACTCTCTCCTCTCTATTTCACCACTCTTTCTATCTCTCTCTCACATAAACCTCTATCTTCCTCCCTAACACTCCCTCCCTCCCCTTCTTTTTACATCTCTCCTCCCAATCTCTATCATTGTTGTCCCTCCCTCCCTCCCCCCTCTTTCTCTCTCAATTGCTCCTTTTATCTATCTCACTATTCTCTATCTCTCTCACTCACACACACACACACACCTCTATCTCCCTCCCCACCTCTTCCTCCCTCCCTCCCCTCTCTACTCTCTATCTCTCCTCTCTCTTTCCCTCTCTATACCTACATCTCCCTTCATCATTCTCTCTCCATCCCTCTCTATCTCACCTATGTCTCCTTCCATACCTCTTTCCCTCTCTACTCTTAGTCTCTCCTCTCCCTTCCTCTACCTACCTCTCTCTTTGTCTCTCCATCCATCTATTCCTCTCTCACTCTCTCCTCTCTATCTCACCATTATCTCTATCTCATCATTATCTCTATCCCTACCTCTCACTCCCTCCTCTCTAAATCACCATTCTCTCTCTATACCAATTTCCCTCCTTCCCTCTCTCTATCTCACTTATCTCGTTCTACCTCTTCCTCCCTCCAACCTCCCTCTCTCTCTTTATCCGTCTTTATCATTCTCTCCTTACCTCTCTACTCTTTATCTCATCAGTCTCTCTCCATCTCAATCTCCCTCCCTCCTTCCCTCTCTCCCTCCTATCCCTCCCTCTTTCCTTCCTTCTCTACCTACCTCTCCCTCCACTACCTACCACTCTCTCTACCTCTCTCTCCCTCCCCCTCTCTCTCTTACTCTCTCCTTCCCTCTCTACTCTCTGTATCTCCCCCCTTCCATCTCTACTCTCTTTATCTCTCCCCCTTCCTCTCTCTCCATTCCTCTCTCCC
>VDFB02000017.1:365740777-365756030 GCA_007258455.2 Sequoia sempervirens | reverse complement strand
AGCTTGCTCTCAGATTGTGTGTTAGGCTCAACAAACGGTCTTCTTAGAGAACGAGATTTGAAGATGATGATTGTATTCTATGCTAAGATATGATTAACATGCTTAAACTAAACATAATTGCTAAAATGTAAGATTATGAAATTATGAATGCCAAAGCTGGTAATGACAATGCTAAAATGCTAATCACCTGAATGCCTGTCTATAATGTGTGTGTGTGTGTGTGTAACCAATGCTTGGATTCGCGGGGGGTATTTATAGAGTTTTCAAAAGATTCTGATTGGCTAATGTGATCAATGGTTGTGAAAGTTCCTGGCAGATCGAACGGTCGAAGATGGATAAGACTGGAGAGAAAAATAGAAGAAAACTAGAAAGCAGGATTTGTTTCCTTTTTACGTGGAAGAGATAAGATGAGATGATAAAGATGAATTGTAAAAATCATCTTTTTGTGAGATTGAGAAAAGATTTTGAAGATAAATAATGAATTATAAATTCAATTATTTATTTATGAGTGATATGGAGATTTTTCTTAATTAAATAATCATTTAATTAAGATTTCAAGAATAATAAAAGATTTCATAATTAAATAATTATGATTTGAAAAGATATGAAAGACATTTAATTAAATAAAGATATTTAATTAAATTTTTAGGAAATGACATGTGGATGAGATTAATTAAATAAATTATTTATTTAGCAAAAAGATTTGAATAGGAGAAAGGAAATATTTAAATTTAATTAAATCAAAGAATTAATTAAATTCAAAAGGTGATAATTAATTAAAATAAATAAAGGGGTATTTATTTAATTAATTAAATGAACATATGAATGTGAAATAAAATTAAATAAAGTGAATTTATTTAATTACGATTGGAAGAATAAAGTGAATGAACAATATAATTAAATTAATTAAATTTAATAATCATATGTAAGAGACTTTTAGAGATTAATTAAAATAATAAATATTTAATTAAATGTAAGGATTAATTAGACATGACCAATTTTATGCATATACAAAAACCATAACTAGATACTAGTATTCTAGAGCGAGCCCTTTGATCGGGATTTTGGGGACCAAATGTGCGATGAGTAAGGGACAGCATGGGCTCGAGTAGCATCCTTCGTCTTGATTTTGATCTTTATAATGATGTTTGAAAATGCGGAGCCTGAGAGTTACATGACGTTACCTTGTGCGGGTGTGCTTACTACAAAAGACTGCATAATTCTCATGTGTGCGACCCGCCATGGTCACCACCGGACAACCTCTTATATTGCGGTGCGACGCAGATTCTTGCCGTCCTATCGGTGAGGAGGGACAAAGCATCTCATTGGCAGGCTCTCCACACTCTTTATTGCTGACCTTCCAGGAAGATATCTCCTTTTGTGGTTTCATTGGCGTTAGTTGTTTTACTTCAACATTGTTCTAATAAAGCTACCATACCAGCCTCAGCAAGTACCACTCGCATTCCTCGTATGATGTCACTTCACTACTAACCATGACTAGGACCATTTATTCCATGCGCTCAATCATGAGGATATCTTAGCTTCCCTCCATTCAGGAGTATGATCATTAGTGGTGTCACTAAATTTATCAAGAAATGCACTTTAATGGTTGTCATCACACAAGGGTAGCGATACTCAGGTCTGTTGACGGCTCAATGATTTCAAAGGCTTTGGCATTATTATGGGTTACATGTCAACCTTTGTGAAGAAGATACGTATGAAAGCATAGACGGATGACTTATCAAACAACAAAGAAGATATCGAAACTTGCAATTGAGATAATGAAATCTATCGGCCGCTATGCTGGTCTGGCTTGGATGTTGCCTTTGGACGAACGCTACCCACACAAGGCCCACCCTTTCACTCACCGACGGAGGTCACTATTGCAGGATCCGAAACGTGAGATGCCACTCAGCTCATGCCAATATCTTCATGGTGGCTCCCACACCCCTCACCTATGGCTTTCTCTTATGCGAACTGCATCTCGTGTACTAGTCGCCCTTGCCATTAGTCTTGGCGGTCTTCAATGGTCTCCCCATCGCACCCTCACCTCCATGGCAACGGACTTCTTGTCTGCCGGAATCAGCCCTTCCCCCACCCTATATTCTTTAGAAACTCACTCATGATGGCGTCATACCTCATCATTATATGTCGAGGAACCCCTACTATCGGTTGTTGACCGGTACGCCTTATATACGTAACATGGCCATCCGGGGAACTCCCTTCGGATGGAAACTTCTCTAGGACTACCAGCCGGGTAACCTGACTTCCTTCCGGTTGAACTGGTTAGGGAGGAAGGCAAGCTGGACCATCCATCCTTGTTTCTAAAACATCTCTTGCCCTCACCCCGGCTATGATTCCCAACTTGGATCGACCCGTGAATGAAGCAGCCAAACAATCCCCGTAGGGCCGGTTGAACAACTATACAGTTGGAGGGGAATTCTATCCAGTTCACCCCGGGAATTCTGTAGGACTATATAAAATTTTGTGTAGGCTAAGGATGGGACATGGGAGATTCTCACTCTGTGAGTAGAATGTAAATCTGTAAGTTCCATAAGATTTCGTAGATTTCAAAGAATGAAATTGCCATGCACAGTGGTATGGCAACTCGAGTGCTTGCTATTCGCTGCGCGCTCCTATGTCGATTCTTGATTGCGGGAGTCTTATGAGTGGAATTTGGGCAGGCGATCTTGTCAACGAGACCACCAGTTCCGGCAGAGAAAGATCCATTCTTTCCGAGAGAGAAAGGAAGGCCGTAGAAGGCAGTCTCTTATAAGCGTATTTAGAGTTGGATGGTGGAGAGTTGACTGTTTGCTTTGCCGGAGAGGGACTTTACCTGCTCGCATCTTCCCCGGCACAATGCACTCTCCAGGTTCACATGATGGGGTCACCGCCAATCCAAGCAGTCTTCTCCGTACCCCCCATAACCAGTTCTATTTGGAAGTCATCCCCGTAGGGGCTATCTCTTGAAACAATGGAAGAAAGAAATTCTGAAGGAAGGTCGAGTGCTTGCCACTTGATCCTACTATAATAGATGGTCTTCAAGGAGAGGGATTTAACAGCCCTTGTGTTGATTGGGACCTAGCAAGCAAACATCCATAAGTAGGTAGGTAGGTTCGTCGTGATCTTATTTATGTATGTATTAACATCACTTTCTTCCATTCCTCTCCGGCTTGGGTGGGCATCGGGCCCCTCGGTTCACCATTCATTGATTCGAAACCATCCAATTTCCTCTCCACCCATTATCCCCTAGCATCGAATCGGCTAAAAGCCTCCATTCTGCCTGAAGTCCCCCTGCTCTCCGCCATCCATTTCGAAGAGAAAAGATTGATCAATGCGGTATCTCCCCCGGAATAAAGTCAACACGAACCACTCGAGCTGCCCTATAGATTGTAAGGGCGAACCAACTAGCTAAATTCCCCAACCGATAAACACAGGAATGGGGGGACTCGACTAGGGGTGGGTGGGGGGAAATAGAAAGACTAGCTAGACCATTAATTGCACCCCCCTTACTCTAGCTAAGTACATTAATTGACCAATTCTATGGGCCTGCTAGATGAATAGAAGAGGTTATTCATGCATAGAATAGTAGGGGCTTTACTGAGGGGTGGGGGCATAGTATGGAAACCTCTCTAGCGAGGCTACAGTGTGTGAAAATTAGAGTCTCTCAGGGCCCTACTATTTTTCAAGCCCTACTATTAAGCCAAGGGGGGGGGACTCGATAGTTCCCAGCATCCAAGTTCTCAGTGGAGGCAGCAGCTAGAGAGACGGTAGTGGAGGTTTCAGGATTCTCCGCATCTGGATATGAAGAATCTACATCCTATAGAATGAGATATTCACGTGCTTCGACCAACCCTGAACCAATGGAGCTTGCGTTTCGCCCCCTACTATTCTAATGGGAACAACCAGATTATATACGTAATAATAGTTGACCATTGTCCCACCTACCGCTTTCAATGCTGGGTTGGCCAAGCCTATTGTTTCGGGCTGCAACCACCTCTTCCCATGTGCTTATATTCCCTGCCGACTAACTAACTGGGTCATCTTCATGTTCGAACCGGCGGTAAGCTGGATTCCTTTCCTTCCCTTCCATATACCTTATAAGCATCATAAGGCCTGTGTTTCAATCCCATGAACTCGAATTCTTAAAGTCAGTCTCTGGCAGGAAGGTGTCGTTCCACAGGCTCAATATGCTGTATACCCGAGGGAGCTCGCACCAATGGCAGATTTTGGGACAATACCCTTCATGTTTCTCTCTATGGCCCTGTTCATTGGCAACAATTGCCTAAGTATCTTGTGATATCAAAGGGTTGGGTGGGGCTCGATAGTTTAGGGGTCTGCTGACAGAGCTTTTGGTGGCAAAGAACTCCCATACATCCTTATATAAGTGGAATCAGCTCTTCATGGGGAACCAGTCACCTTCTCGGCACACTTGGTGACTGCTCAGAAAGGGACCTTGCCCACTTTACAATCCTGCTCCGATTGGGGCACTATATAATGGTTTCCAAAATGCACCGTGTGATATTTGACTGCGGAGAAATCATTGAAGTATGTAAAACCATCCTTTTAACGACAATCTTGAAGCCTCTCCTGGCAGCAACTAACTAATAGCTCCGATCCAATAATAAATCAAGGGAGGCTAATGAATGTTGTGTAGGGAATGTGAGATAAGATGACAAAGCCTGAGAGTACATTAATTATAGGTGCTAGAGATAAGGTGGTCAGGGGCGCCGATGAAGCTCTACCATACTGTGAATCACGGGTCACACTGGGGGAGTTGGTCGTTTTAGGTTACAAGTTTAGGAGCTTGCGTCCTCACCTTCATGGGCTGCGAATGATTATAAACAATTCCACGAGGTGGACTAATGTGGGTTTGAGGCGGCTGGTAAGTTGTTCGAATTCATTCCAAGCACCATTAGGATAAGAATATATAGCGATATTGTTGTCTTGTGAAATGATCAATAATCCACCTGATCACTAGAGGACTCGAGCAAATCGGGGCTGCAAAATGGACCATATTCGATGCATTGTATAGCAATGTGGGCTATATGACAACTGAAACATTATCATAAATGGGTGTGTAAAGCATGACGTGACGATGGTGGTGCGAACATGAACATTTGAATGAGCTGACGTTGTCAGATGAACAAGTTGTGATTCTTAGGAATTAATTTGATCGTCTAAGGTTGCTCTCATATAAAAATCTACGTTGTTCCACTATGAGAAGGGAAAGGTCGGTAGAGGGGTGAACTAGTCGCCCTCACGAGAATGTAATTAACTATTGATCACTAAGCACAATGAAAGGGACAATAATGCCATTTCTCTAAGTATCTCAACGCACATAGCAGCATGATGCATGCAATGTTGAAGCTAACCACTATTGTTGCAAAAAATCATGGAGTCATGAAGGACATCTGTGGGGACAGGGTTGTGGGTGTTTGTTGGCATCTTTTCGTCACCCCAACGACGTCCTAGTGGTGGTGTCCCGCACTTCAACATCTGCATTCCAAGTTGCAACAGACATACCCCATGCGGGTTTTGCTACTCGAAAGATCATCCCAACAATGTCGCTCCTATGTGGCATTCTGAAGAGAGCAACCCGCATTCTCTTGCCTGCACCCCTTTAATGGAAATTCTTCGTGTGAGCCTAGTGTCCACATTGCCGTTTAGACAACTTCCTCTAAGTTACTTGCTGCTCAGCCCATCTTCGTCAAGAATCTGCAAACTTCTCTAAGTGCTCTATTCAACAGGTGAAATGATTCAAGGTTAAGCTACATTGTGTATGAAATGTTTTGTGAATCCCGTCTCTCTACACCATTCTAAGGATGCTCCCACGAAGTGCTCCATGCGGTAGAGCCCAATGCGTATTGGATATTAAATAGCATCCTTCGAAATGAATAAGAATGTGGGACCTAGATAGAAAGAAGGGAGAATATGGTCACCCCAGTAAGAATGATGCTTACCACCTATGTTAATGACCATATGGTTGAAAATTCATGAAATCCAAACTAGAGGGATAACAAGGAATTGACTGGCCCATGACATTAAATGTGTGAGCACACTTTGGTGTGAATCGTGGCTTCCAAAACTGGTCCAAAACGGTAAAGCTAATGACAACCGTCCCCACCTACATACCTGATGGCTATAATGTCATTTTATTACCAAATGATGGGGGATTGTAGTAAGCCTCCATTTGGCAATACAAGAAAATCCATAATTTTTTATTATGCACCTCAAAAAAAATATTATAAGAAGTTCTTGTATGAGTCGTTCCCTATGGAGGATGATCTTGATTATTGTGTCCATGATCATATCAATACTAAAGATGATGTGAAACTATTAGAGTAACTAGGATGCCATAGACCATCTTACTCAGGCATTTCTCTATTGAAAGCTCATATAGAGTCTAAATCACTATAGTCTTTAGGATATCGACCATCAACATTTATCAGATCGCCTTCCTAGGTTTTATCAGATCACCTTCCTAAGTTTGTAGAAAGCACATTTGGTGATTAGAAATCAAGAAAATTTGTGACCACATGAGATGATAATACAAAGCTAAAGGGGCCTCTTGAAATTTCTGATTTAGAAGATCCAATAATTAGGGGCCTAACTTAATTTATTACTTGTGCAAGGATTTGTTTATAAAATGGAGATCATCAAGGAGGCTTATTGCGGAAGGGAATGCACCCACCTGTGAAATTGTACCACTGATGGGTTCTCCCATGGAATAAGGACGTGATCCAAAAGAAAGGGGGAAGGAAGGTGAGATCAAGAAAATGCAATTTGAATGAGGATCCTGCACGTTGCTTAATGGGTTTGAAAAGGGGATGGTAGTCAAGGATCATTTGTGGGGCCAAAGCATGAAAGGGATTTAGACTTAGGGTTACTAGAGCAATGCTACATGAACTATAATCAACTTGTCAAGAGGGATTAAAGGTTGGACGACCATATGCTAAAGGGAGATAGTGCCAAGAGCACAGGCGACTGTGTACTAGGATTAGAAACGGAAAAGGGTTGTCTTGTTCTTCATCAAATGATCACAATTTGTCAAGGGACTATCTCATCATATCAGGAGGCAGCTAATCCATCCCACAATGATGCAAATCTATGAACAAGGCTCATTGGATTCACTAAAAGATGTTGTGAACACATTAGGGAAAAAGCATCCTTCAAGCAGTTTCTGCTACAGTAAAAAGGGCTATCAGCTAGAGGACAGAGCTGCTATAGCACTTAGGAACTACAAGACAAAATAAGGAAAAGAAAAAGTTGCATTTTAAATTGCTAAATAATGGGGGGTAGGTGAAACCCTAGCTTGTAATGAATCTGAGCCACTCATTGTAAATCAATTCTAGCCATTCATTTGGGCTTTGGAAAATTGTAAATAGGGGCTCTCCCCTCATTTGTAAATGGTTGGAGAACTAGTGTAAAGGAATTTTGCAGCAATAGAAAGAAAAATTGCATGATTTATGGGTGTTTCTTTTGAGTTTGTTCATTATGCATGCATGGTTCTGCTTCCATGTTGGTTTTAGTTGTTAGTTTCTTGAGTGGGAGTGATAATGGTGTTTGTTGTTATAGTATTTGATGAATTTCCAGCTCATGCTTTTTGTGGTTTGTTGATGATGAATCACTTTGTAAAGCTAGTTTGAGCTTCCTTACTTCATTGCTTCAAATTAGTTCAATTTCATGTTCATGATTTGTGTGTGTGATCTGAAAATTTGTAGTCCTTAGAAGAGTGCACTGGATTTGTGTAGCTGTAGGCTTCTCTTGGTCAAATAAAACTTAGTTTAGGAAGTTTTTCTATTGTAGCAGCCTCCACGACCACTGTTCATTCATAATATCAGGTCTAGGAACTCCCTCTCTCCTCTGACCTTTTGAATAAGGTTCATTACACATTGTAAAGTCAAATTTGATGATGGAATAGGAGTTCTAGACTACTGTTTTGAACTTGCAACAACTACTCAACAATTTATACATCTTAAGAACTCGATTTACAAACCTAACTTCCCACACTTTGTAACTCATCCATAAGTTCGCCTTGTGATTCTAGCAAATCACATGAATCAATTGAGGTATTCCAAACACTGTCAAGACCTGACATTAGAGACCTTGGGAGAGTGTTTTGCAATTTGATTGTGGAAGATTGTCTTTCAAGAGAAGTGATGCACCTATGTATTGCTTGTGTTGAGAAGTGCATAAAAAACATCAATAGTACCGTAGTTAGTCTATGGATGGAAAAAAGTGCTTGAGTGATGCTTCTCCTCCCAGTCAACAAGCCAAGATTTGAAAGGGGACTTCTTGGATCAATTGTATTTCTAGTGCCAATGGAGTTCAATGAGCTATGTATGTAAATTGTATCTATTTCTTGAAAGATGGAAAATGTATTTGTATTTATATTATGAAATCATTTCTTTGGAAATATTGTACTCAATTCATTTAATGAATAAGATAGATATTTTGTTACTCTTTATTGAGAAAATGTCTCAACCTTGCTTTGTTTTTTAATTATTAATTGAAAATTTGTAATTTCCTTTTAGTTGTCATGGAAGTTGCTAAATACAACTATGACAACTTGCAAAGTTTTTTTAATTGTCAAATTAGAAAGAGCATGAAAAAGTTGAAGTTAAATATGATCTTGGAAAAGGATAAAGAAGAGTATTTAACTGCACTGTGCACACTACTAAAAAATGGATAAAATCACAAGTTGGAAGAGGAAGTTTCTCTTCTTTGTGATTTATGCCTAAATGGTTTTAGAAACCATTCTTGATTTATGTTTTCTCTCATGCCTATATATTTAGTGCTTGAGTTGAAGGGAAAACAAGTTAAGTTGCAGGTTGTTGAAGCAATGAAGTGTTGCAGTGATCCAGAGGGAGAAGTTGTATTGATGTACCTCATTTGAAGGATTAATACAAGTCTTTGATCTCTTTGGGTGTGGAGTTTTTCTCGAAAGGGTTTCTCCATGTATTTCTTGAGTTATGGTTTGCATCTTTATTGTAATATGCTTTCAACTTTGATTTATTACTATTTGTTAATTTGGATGCATGAAATTATCTACATACAAGTTCATTGTAAAGTTTTATCTTGATTTTCAACATTTGGTATCAGGGTCAAGTTGTCTTGATTAGAGAAGGGGACACCTTTCTTGGAGTATTTGATTGGGTTTTAAGCTATAGTGGGAGTGTGTTGTGTTTTCTTATAGTTTTAGATTCATTGTGATAAGAGATCATAGCTAGCTCATCTTGGTTGGACATTGAAAAGTTCAATGATACTGGGTATGAGCTTTGGAAGTTGAAGATAGAGTTTTATGGAGTCAATCATGTGGTTACATTTGATATGTTATTGATTTGGGGCTCCTATTTTGCATTATTTTATAATCCTTGTGCATGGTGGTTTTCTTACATTATGTAGTCATGTGAAATAGATTTTTCATGTTGGATACTTTTTTTTGGCTCCCTGGTCATATGGAGAAACTTGTGTTGTTATCACTATGGTTTGATGTGCTTATGTTGGGTGCTTGGTTTTAGTCCCTAGCATTAGAAGTCACTATTTCATTAACCTTGAATGTAGTGAGGCTATGGAGTAGATCATAGGATGATTTGTAAGCTTCTCGAATAGCCTAGCTCCTCTATATGCTTGTGCATGATGGTGGTTGTGGATTTGGCCTAGAAATGGGCCTAGAGTTCCTATACCTCTTCTTCCTTTGGTTGGTCGTGCTTGCATGTCTTAGTTTCATGTTGATTGGATTTGAGGGTTTTATAGATTTTCTATTAAAAATCTATTATCCATATTCATGTTATTCCATTGTTCTAGTTTAACTATTATGGTAGTTTATAAACTTGTGGGTCTTCCAGATTATAAGTGGATATGGATTTGCATGTGTGTTATGAAACACAATAGTTTTGCAAGTTTTACATGGTTAATCAAAATTTACGGTTTTGTAGATTTGCAGATGAACTATTTTTTTATATTATGTTTCTTTTGATGCTTTTTGCAAGGTGATCGACAAGTGGGAGAATGTTGAGAAAATGTCACAACCTTTCTTTATTTTTTAATTATTAATTTGTAATTTGTAATTATCTTTTGGTTGTCATGGAAGTTGCTAAATGCAACTATGACAACTTGCAACTTGTGTTTTTAACTGTCAAAATTAGAAAGTGCATGAAAAAGGGGAAGTTAATTATGATCTTGGAAAAAGATAAAAGAAGATTTTTTAGTTACATGTGCACATTACTAAAAAATGCATAAAATCACAAGTTGGAAGAGGAAGTTTCTCTTCTTTGTGATTTATGTCTAAATGGTTTTAGAAACCATTCTTGATTTATGTTTTCTCTCATGCCTATATATTTAGTGCTTTAATTGAAGGGAAAACAAGTTAAGTTGCAGTTTGTTGAAGCAATGAAGTGTTGTGATTCAAAGGGAGAAATTATATTGATATAACTCATTTGAAGGATTAATACAAGTCTTCGATCTCTTTGGGTGTGGAGTTTTTCTTGAAAGAGTTTCTCCACACAATTCTTGAGTTATGGTTTGCATCTTTATTGTAATCTATTTTTAGCTCTGATTTATTACTATCTACTAATTTGGATGCATGAAATAATCTACATACTTTCATTGTAAAGTTTTATTCTGATTTTCAACAACTCTAGCACAACCCTCATCATACGGATTTTCTCCACTCCTTAGAGCACAAAGATTCCTAAAACCTATCAAAACCAAATAAGCCTGCATATAAACCCATAGACCAATTTGTCTATTGAAGGCCTCACAATGTCTATTTTACAGAGATCATGAGTTGGAATGCTCATCAAGTCTTTTATCGTAGAATTCACTCCACGTACACCCAATCAACCTAATTTTAAGCATCATTACACTATTCAAGATTAAAATCACATTAATTTTTTTTTTACAAGAAAACTCTGCCAACATAATTATAAAATTGAATTACTCAATAGGAATTGTGAGATTTATACAGTAAAAAACCTCCATTTTACATGAATTTAACATTAAATTTATGAAACAAAAACCGAATCCACCACATTTTATCCCTTCTAAATATTTTCCTTGAATTAGTATGGCAAATCCTTGAAAAAAATATTGGAAACTAAAACACTTACAAAATGAACCAGTTATTCCATCATTCATGTTGCCCAACTAATTTATAATCAATTTTCTATGGCATTACATGAAATCAAAATAAAGTTAAATGCATTTGAACACTCCATCAACAAAGTAGATTTTAAAAGAGGAAATGAATGGTAAGGAAGTAATTGTACACAACTTTATGCCTGATAGAATGGATTGATGAATTTCAGGAAGAAGAAAATCTTATCACCCAAATTTCCTTACAAATAACTACAAAACAAATTATTTAACTCCTCCTCCAAGTGTGTACTTGGTATGTTTTGAACTGTAGCTAGTCATCAAACATGGATCTCCACAAACAAAAGTTGTGGGATTAATCGCCCTTTGACAACACAAACTGTCTATCCCATGATATGAAATTAAATATTTTAATAATGTTTATGAGGTCACATAAGTCTATGGGACTCAAGAACAACATAGGATCACTAGAAAAGAAAAAGATCCTAAATAGTTTGTAATCTTCATTCGAGATTAATCCTTATGCAATGGATTTTGATTTTGATAATGAAATTTGCAATTATGCCTAACTTTTCCTCCTCAAACAAGGTACTTAAATTATCAACTTAGGGTGAGGTCCCATTGGGGGGCTTTAGGATCTATTTTGAAGGACCAAGGGGTCCCATAAAACAAAAAAAATGTGATACAATTAATTAGAATATTTTCCTTAACAATAATAGCCCCTATTTTTTAGCTGAAAAACTTAAGAGGGTGCAAAAGGGGTGCGGCTAGAAATTGTCCCACCAACTTTTGTTTTTTTTACAACTTGTCAATCATATGAAGTTTTAAAATTCCCACCAATTAATTTTATTATTTTATATTTATTTAAGCTACTTAATTGAATATGCAAAATAATAAAATTCATGAGACCACCATCTTTCATAAATATACCTAAGCTTAAACTATGCTACAAAATTCGTGGGACCACCCACTTTAAAATACTCCTAAAAAATCTCAGTAGCACCCACTAATTTTTTTTAGGAAACCCTGCTCCATGAAACAAACCCTTATAACTAAGTGTCATTCTATCTCCGCCTAACAAATTCAAGACCAACTTAGCTAGATGGTTAGATATAGATGCGATGATGAAAAATTGTTATTTAAGAGTTTTATTTAGCATGTGATTTATGTTTTTTTTAAATAACTAGATGCATTTTTAAAAAATTTCTATTTTGATGATAGATCATAAAATGTGTTATAAAAAATGTTTATAAAATAAATATTATTACTGATGAGTATTTATTTATAATATTGTAGTAATGATATAAATATTGTGGTAGTAAGCAAGGGTGGTTGATGTCGCTGGGCGGAGTCGCAGAAGGGCCTGAAAATCTCTGGATTGAGGGCCCCGGGATACCTCTGAGTTATCATTTTTTTTTTTTTTAAAGTAACTCAAGTTATTAATATTTAGAATATTAATATTAAAATTAATACACATATATAATTAATAAAATAAATAAATATATTAATATAAACTGAGATTCTAATATTAATAGTTAATATCTATTTATTAATTTATATTTAAATTTATTTATATTATAATAATTATAATTTATTGATTATATTAATATTTATATACAAATAAGTGCGATCAAAGAATAAGAGTGTCAAGTTTTAGTTTTGGGTCAGTTTCTCTTTGCTATGATGGCTTCAAAGCCTATTTTCCCTCCTGTGCATTCCGCTATCTCCAAGGAAATGCGATGGAGGCATACGAGTAAATTTTGGTGGAGTGAACAGGGTGATGCATGCTCTCCTCTCCATCAGGTGACCTTGATGATACAGTGGGGCTCTATGAATCTGTAATCCCTCAAACCCACATTTTGTTGATTAATGTTTGTAGGGCCTTCAAAAACTAAGCTATGGTTTCTATGATCACCAAAGTTGGGGAGAGACTCATGGCATGGGATGCTTGTAAAAAAAAATCATATGTTTTAGTGGATCACCCAACCCTAGACCTTTCCAAACCCCTTAGATAGGCTTCCTATCTTCCTATTCTTGAATTTGGTGAGGATATTATGAAAGAAGTAATAGAGAGTGAGCAATTCTTCAAGGCCAATGGTCTGATCAGTTAGTTTAATCGCTTATGGCCCAACCTTCTAGATTTGCATAGGTGGATTAATAAGGCATGGAAGCCAATGTTGACTAGAAATCTAGAGGCATACCCTTGTGTTACAGGTTTTTTCATTGTAGCTTTTGATAGCAGGAAGGATTGAGATGCCATTTTAAGATAGCAATGGATTTGGGAGCAACATTTTCTCCTTCTCAAAACTTAGTATCCTAATTTCAACCCTCTTAATCATTTTCTCCTTCTCAAAACTTGGTATCCTAATTTCAACCCTTTGAATCATTTAGTGTAAAACCTATTTGGGTCCATCTTCCAAACCTCCCACTGTAATTTTGGTTCAAGTCATGCTTTGAAGCAATTGATAACACCTTAAGAAATATTTTGGTAGTTGACAACACGATAGTTCTATTTTTCTCACACAACCTTTTCTTGCATATTAGTTGATTTGGATATTTCTAAGGATCTCCCTATAGAAATAACCTTTAGAATTGTTAATCACTATTTGAATCAGTTGTTGGAATATGAAGGCATGCCCTTTTTCTGTTGACATTGCTTCACAACTAAGCATACTTCAGGAAATTGTGCTAGGCCTAAGACAAACTTAGATTCTTTGGGGTCTTGGTTGAAGGGCATTATGCCACAAAATGACACAATAGATTCTTCCACTATTTATAAGCACAAGTGCTATAACAACAATTGAACCTTGTACAACTACTGACCCCTCTCCCTTTGAAGCCACCAAAATTACTACTACCTAATCAACTATAGCTTTTCCCTCATAATTCATATAACCATATATACTATCTAGGATTAAAAAAGGGGTAGGGAAAATTACATAGGTCCTGACCCACCCAGATCCTTGACATTATAGGCACCATGTACTGAGTCCTTGTTGTTCTTTGTGTCCTCCATTGTTCCACTAATGCTTAGGCTATAATAGTTGGTGAAACTGGAATTACCTCCATAAGGTCTATATTTATCTTCTACGCATAGTCTCCTCAATCGTTAGCTAAAGACAAACCTACCGCTTCTTCGTCGCATGTAGATGGGCCAAAATGTAGCCATGGTACACATCATTGTGGAGCAAATATGAACTTGCCACAACCACCATTATGGAAATGCAAGAAGGAAAATATTAGTTTTATTAGTTTAATAAAACCCTAACTTTTAATGTGGCATCATTTTATAATATTAGTTTTATATTACATCTTTATTCTATGTTATTTTAATGCAACAATTCAATAATTCTCTTATATTATTAGAATTAAATTTGTATGCGAATAAAAATTAGTGTGGGTGGAAAAATATCAAATGCTATACTTCTATTTTGAGACAAATTTTCCACACCCAAATTCTTACATAAAGTCTCTGGAATGGAGACAAGTATCAACATATTTATGTCCTAATCAGAAACGAGCAAAATTTATTATGACATGTTAGTGGATTTTGATAATGTTTAAGGTACAACAAGCCATTTAATTCTCTATATTTTCAATGCTTCGAAGTACTCTGGTTGAAGCCAGGTGTTAGTGCAACTAACATTTTCAATGGCTCTCACATGTGCTACTACCACTATTGATGTCTTTGTTCTTTAATTTTTTAGCTATATATTTCATGGTCAGCCCTTCTTTTTTTTGCTTATGTTCTAATTCTTTTTGCCTTCTTTTGTTCTTTTTTACTACTTTAGAGCTTCTATTCTTTTTACCTGCTTCTATAATTCTATTCTTTTGGGTTGGAATGGGGTCCCAATTCAGAGTGTTTATCCATTGTCGCTAGTGGGAGGTGAGAGACAATTTACCTTTCTCAAGGGAGAAGCTACGTCATGTTTTCTTATATCAATGTGATCAAGTGGAGTTGGTTGTTACAATAGTGGCTGGCAGAGATTGGTTTCATAATAATCCTTTGGCTCTCCTAGCTGAGGTTGATTGTTTTATTTTTTAAATCTAATGAATATTCTTTGGTGTGCGGAACTGGTCAAGTTCCTTGCTGGGAGTTATCTCCTTCCTTCCTTCTTCTCATTTTCTGTTGTCTTAAGCTTTGGAGAGCTAC
>VDFB02000017.1:365678316-365735153 GCA_007258455.2 Sequoia sempervirens | reverse complement strand
TCAACCATCAACTGTCAACCCTTAAACCCTTTATCCTCTACCCTCTACACTCTACCCTACACATTAAACCCTCAACCCTCAATTCTCAATCATCAACTCTAGGTAGGTAGGGAAACATAGGTGAGATACAAAATGATAAAGGGTTTGGTAGGTAAACATAGGGAGAGGGGAGATAAATATAGGTAGAGAGGGAAGGAGATGTAGAGAGAGGAGAGATAGAGAGAAGTAGAGAGGGCAGAGAGGGACAGGTAAGGAGGAGATAGAGGTGAGTGTGTGTGTGTGTGTGCGAGAGAGAGAGGGGGGAGAGTAGAGAGGGAAGGGGTAGAGAGAGAGGTAGAGGGAGGGAGAAGAGAGATAGAGAGTAGAGAGGGAAAGAGGTAGGGAGGAGACACAGTTGAGATATAGAGTGATGGAGGGAGAGGTGGGTAAAGAGAGGGAGAGGGGAGATCAAGATAAATAGAGAGTGAAGGAGATGTAGAGAGATATGATAGATAGAGATAAGTAGAGAGTGGAGGGATGGAGGGAGATGAAAGGAGGAGATAGAGGTGAGTGTGTGTGAGAGTAGAGAGAGTGAGAGGAGAGAAAATGAGGGGAGAGAGGAATGGAGAGAGAGGAAGGGGGGAGAGAGAAATAGAGTAGACAGGGAAGGGGGAGAGATAGAGAGTAGAGGGAAGGAGAGAGTAAGAGAGAAAGAGGGGGATGGAGAGAGAGGTAGAGAGAGTGGTAGGTAGTGGAGGGAGAGGTAGGTAGAGAAGGAAGGAAAGAGGGAGTGATAGGAGGGAGAGAGGGAAGGAGGGAGGGAGATTGAGATGGAGAGAGACTGATGAGATAGAGAGTAGAGAGGTAAGGAGAGAATGAGAAAGACAGATAAAGAGAGAGAGGGAGGTTGGAGGGAGGAAGAGGTAGAACGTGATAGGTGAGATAGAGAGAGGGAAGGAGGGAAAGTGGTATAGAGAGAGAATGGTGATTTAGAGAGGAGGGAGTGAGAGGGAAGGAGGGAAAGGTGGAGAGAGAGAATGACAATTTAGAGAGGAGGGAGTGAGGTAGGGATAGATATAATGATGAGATAGAGATAATGGTGAGATAGAGAGAAGTAGAGAGTGAGAGAGAAAAAGAGGGATGGAGAGATAGAGAGAGAGGTAGGTTGAGGAAGGGAAAGAGGTATGGAAGGAGACATAGGTGAGATAGAGAGGGATGGAGAGAGAGTGATGAAGGGAGAGGTAGGTATAGAGAGGGAAAGAGAGAGGAGGAGAGATAACCCAATACTACTACCACACGCTACTACCCGCCTTCTCTCAGAGTGAGCAATTGAGAGAGAAAGAGGGGGGAGGGAGGGAGGGACAAAAGTGATAGAGATTGGGAGGAGAGATGTAAAAAGAAGGGGAGGGAGGGTGAGGTCGAGAGAGGGAGGGAGAGGAGAGATAGATAGAAGTAGAGAGGGAAGGAGGGAGGGAGGGAGTGTTAGGGAGGGAGATAGAGGTTTATGTGAGAGAGAGATAGAGAGAGTGGTGAGATAGAGAGAGGAGAGAGTTAGAGGGAGTGGGAGAGAGAATTATGAGACAGGAGAGGAGAGAGTTAGAGAGAAAGAGGGGGAAGAGAGGGATAGAGAGTGAGAGAGAGTGAGAGAGAGATGTAGGTAGAGGGAGGGAGAGGAGAGATAGAGAGTAGAGAGGAAAAGAGGTAGGGAGGGAGACATAGGTGAGATACAAAGTGATGGAGAGGTAAAGAGAGAGAGGGGAGATAAAGATAAGTAGAGAGGGAAGGAGATGTAGAGAGATAGAGAAGAGATAGAGAGAAGTAAAGAGGGGAGGGAGGGAGGAAGATGTAGGGAGGAGATAGAGGGGTGTGTGAGAGAGAGAGAGAGGGGAGAGGGAGGAAGGGAGAGAGAGAGGGAGTTCAGAGATAGAGAGTAGAGAGAAGGAGAGAGTTAGAGAGAAAGATGATACAACTTGCTAACTACTAAAATTTGACCTCTTGATTACTGAAATTTGACATACTGATTACTGAAATTTGACTAAGTCTAAAATTTTTAAGATCTTTCAAAAACTAGAATTTGCATTATAACTCCTAGAGATCCGAAACCACTCTCAAACATTTTTCCTATATACATGAAATATAACTTAAAGTATAAGAAAGTAAATGTCCATATGTAAATTTCAACTTATACTTTCATGTATATAGTTTCCCTGAAAGATACAAAGACGAAAGAGACAAGAAAAAGAGAAGAAAAAAATTTCAATGTAGACCAAAACGCGAGCGCGTTATAACACACTCGTGTTTTGGATTTTTTTTAATTTCAAAAAATGCACATTTTTTGTTCAAAAAATGCACATTTTTTGTTCAAAAAATGCACATTTTTTGAAATTTAAACCATAACGTGAGAGCATTATAACGCGCTCACGTAATGGCTTGGTAATGACCAATCCTAGGCTCGGTCATTACCAAGCCATAACGTGAGTGCATTTTACTATAACACACTCACATTTTTGCTATTTCGGGATGAAAAAGTAAATTGGCCACAAATTTGCTACCCATCTTCATGCACTCGCCCCTATCTTATCTACGAATTCAACAAACAACTATATGCAAGCTTAAGGGAATCTTATTCAAAGCAAAAACTATCTGCAGTCATTAACTTTCACTCCTAAGTATTAGAGCATTCAATTAAGACTGAATTGTTCAACTAACTGAAAATAAAGAAGAATCCTAGTAGGAATAAAACTCTACAAAACAGACTTGCATGTAAACACACAAACATTTGTCAAAATTCTATCAGTAAAGGAATCCTCTTCTTCAATGCTTATTAATTGGTTATAATAATGCACGTTCAACCTTCATCAAATTCCTTTAATCAACAATCATCATGTTAAGCTTAATCTGGAACTCCCCTATTTTGTTGTCCCGGTCTCCTTTTGATGTGGGTTCATCCTTCAACTACTGCGTGCCACAGTTCCTCTTTGGCTGCAAAAAGGTTAATTCCACTAAGTATGTACTCAAGACTAACTATCACAATCAAAATATAGCATTCCATCAACATTTCATACATATCTTCATATAAACCATACAATACTAGTATATTATAACCATATTTCAATCATTGTATTTTAGGTTCAAGTCTACATAATATATATGAAAGGATAGTATAATATAGGAGCATTGTCTAGAAAGTGTATCTAAAAGTGTCTAAAAATATGTATGAAAACAACAAAAAATGAGATAATATGTGGACCCATCATCTCCCCCAAACTAGCCTTTTGCTTATCCCCAAGAAAAACACTAGGGATATTGATTGTACTGTAAAGTAATCTGCCTCAGGTCCATAACTGCATTCACCCCTTTAATCTATTTCAAATAGAAACCTTGATATTCTACAAGCTACCTCATCTTGATAATTCTCACTTTCTCACATTCTTCACCTTTTTCCCTAGTCCAATTATGTGGAATTGGATAGAGGAGGATAGGTGGGTGGTAGGTGAGTCGTACCCAGTAAACTCCCTTGTTAACACCAATTGCTATATACTTATGTACCCTTTGAAGCATAGCAGTGAAATTATACATAGAATGTGGTTCTTTCCTCTGTAATTCAAGGGTTAAGCTATTCCATCTGTTCTTTACATACTTGTAGCATTGATGTCCTAAACCCATAGCTAAGATCTGCATTCTTTCATAATCTACTTTTCTAAGTTTCATGATTTTCTTGCCCACACCTTTATGGTTAATGAGTTTTAGCCATCCATCAATGACTGCATTAGGGTTTCTAGCCTCTTTTCTTATGGGGAGATCTATTGATTTCTCTTTTTCTTCATACTCTTCCATTATCTCACCCTTGAGTTGTTCATTTCTATAATAGGATGCAATTGCCCATATTTGAAGATCCCCTACAAAAATCATCTGAGGGTTCCATTCCATTTCATCTGGCACTACATAGTTGTGTAAATAAAACTCACACAATTGATCCTATTCTTTAGGTGTAGATGCAACAAAAGTTTCAAGAAACTCAGAAGTTCTACTCATACCAACAAAATATTTGCTAATTAACCCACTAAACTAAAAGCATAAAAATCTTTCTTGTAAAAATAATGTATATGTTCTCGGTGATGAAGGTCTATATGTTCTCGGTGAAGGTGTATGTGCAGCTTTATCTGATATTTCCTCCAACCTGACCACTAATCTATTCAACTCCATGTCTTTCTTTTCCAGTTCCCTTACATATTCTTCCTTTTCTTCCTTCCATTTCTCCTTTTCATGTGCAAGCTCATTAGTCACTTTCCATAACTGATAGCTAAGTGACAAGGTTGTGTGGTAATCAAGAGTTCTAAGTGAAGGAGGTTTTTGATTTGGCATTTCTAGTTCTCTATCCTCTATTTTAGTCATGGGCAGTTGTGCTAACAAATCAAGTTTAGTGACATGGCCATACAATAGTAGTTTCTCCATCTCCTACATTTTTGCTTCTCTTTCCTTGTCCTTCTATTCATAAATTTAGACTAACTCCTCCAAGTGTTTAATCATGCCTAAAGCCTCTTGGAGCTCTTTCCTCACATCTCTTTCCTCAATGTACATCTCCTCTATATCTACAAACTATTCATTACCTCCCTCTTCATAGTCTCCATGAATGGGACTATCTAGGGTTTTTGTCCGTAATTTCTTAGTAGTAATGTTTTCATTACTACACTTAGTTAAATAGATGTGAATTTATTTAATTAAGGTTAGACTATCGAGGGAAGGAGGATAAATGATAAATTAATTAAATAAAAAATTAAATTTATTTAATTAATGTTAGAAGGGTGTTTGGGAAGGCTAACTAAATAACTGATCCTAATTGATGATAAAAGGGGATATATTAGGTGTGATTAGGATATGGACAATTTCAGGTGTCTACACTTTCCCCCTCTTTGAGAGGGTGTTGGGATTAGAAGAAGCAATCTCTCCAAGCTTGTCTTCCAACACTTCATTATCTTGTTTCATGGTACATTTTGATGACAATGATTTAGATGACGATCCTCCAATTTTACCAACTCACAAGGTTACTTTTGGATCTTCACCTTCTTCATCATTGAGTCGTCATTATGAATCAATGTCTCTCCTCTACCATCAAATCCTTCTTCTTCAATGCTTCTTTAGGCTCATCAAATGCTTTAGGTCATAAGAACTTTAGTTAGGGATCCTAATAATGCTAAGTGAACATGATCACATCATCAAGATCTCCCACATGTCTATATTTCCTTTGCTTCTAATCTATGGCCTTTTTGAGAAGCATAAGGTATTTCTAAGTATGAATCATTAGTGAAGAGCATAAATCCTTAACGATGAATCATATATGGGATCTTGTGCCTCTATCTAAGAGAAGGAAAATAAATTAGTGCAAGTGAATATATCAAACCATATATATGTTGTAGATGAATTATTGATAAGTTCAAAGTTTTGGTTATGGAAAAATATTTCTCATATGTGGTTAATATTGATTAAGTAAAGACATTTTCCCTTTTTCCTAAGATTAATTCTATTTATTGGACTCTTGATACTATTTATTATTATGGTTGGGCAACACATATTAGATGGTTGTGAATAGAGTCTTTCTTCATGGAAATCTTTAAAAGGATTTATAAATGGAGTAGCCATAAGGTTTCACTAAGGATTATTCATTGGTTTGTAGGTCTTCAATATTAAAATCCCAAGATAAAATCCTTTCTTTTCTTGACCAAATTTTTGATATGTCACTTATATTTGAATGTTTACATTCTATGGTAGGATGATTCTCTAATATTTTTAGTTCTCTATATTGATGATCTCATCATCATAGGTAATACTTCATCCATCAATGGTAAGAGTTAGTTTTTTTCTCTACATGATAGGTTTTCCATTTTAGGCTTGGGTTTGTTACATTATTAGGATTGATATTGAACAAGCTTCTTTTTAAATCACTTATATATCCTAAGTATCCCCTTAACCTCTTTGTATAGTTCTACGTGGTTAGATTTGAGTTTGCATTTATTCCATTTCTATTTGGTTTCAAGATTGAGGCTAACTATTCCCCACCCTTGATTGATGCCATATTGTATCACTAGCTTGTCAACAATCTCATTTACTTGAATCACATTCACCTAGATATCTTATATGCAATTGACATAATTTCTTATTTTATGCAAGAGCTTGATGAACTTCATTGAAAAGATAGAAAACACATCATTGATTATGTTCAAGGAATAAATAGGTTTGGGACTCACTATACTACACTTACTATTTTAGACTTGGTTGGATGCATAGATTTAAATTGGGTACATGATCTTGAAGATTGTAAACCTACTTCTAGGTTCAAAATTCATCTTGGTTCTAGCCTTGTTGGTAGAGAAAGAAGCAACAAATTATTGCTCTTTCTTTTACTAAGTTTGAGTATTGAGGCATAGTCAATACCACCAATAAGGCTATTTGAACTCAAAACATCCTTACTTCTCATATGAAATTCAGTTTTAGAAACCATTAGCACTTTTATGTGACAATAAGAGTATTACCAAGATCTCAAAGAATCTAGTCCATCATCAACATACCAAACACATCAAGATCCATATGTACCACATTAGGGACTCAATACAACAATGTGCCATTAACTTGCAATAATGTTCTACTTTTGCATACACCAAAAACATATAAACCAAGAAAATTTCATCATCTACAAGGTTTGTTGGGGTGTAGGAGGATATTCCATCATTGAATGGATGCACCTATCATTTCCCTCTTCTCTCTCTTTAGTGGGGGTGGAGGAAGTTTTTACCTTCCCTTCTTTTGAGGAGTAGGATTCGGGGGAGGGAAGGGAGCTATTTTGTACTCTTAGTTTCAAGGGAGGATATTACTTTGTACATGAGAACCTAAAATGGCTACACATTTGTCAAAATCCATCTCTACCTTCTTAAGTTTTAGTTATGGGGGGTTTTGGTGTAATATTCATACTTCACCTTGGATAATACTTTATTCTAGGTGTGATATTACACATATTTAGTAAATTGAAGTAGGATATTAATAATATCTATTTTCCCTCACCTGTGTAGCTAATAATGATATGTGCCACCTTTGATTTGAGGTTATCAATTGCCACCACATCCAAGGTGTAACAAGGGGCAAGTTTGGTTGATTTTGAATTTTGAATTTAGACCAGTCAAATTTGTGTTTGTGAGGGGTGTTAGCATGATACAAAGAAGAGACCAAAAGCTATTGCAAGCTACCACATCTAGGACTTGCAGAACCTAAGGCCGACAAGGAAGATGGACTAAGATGTACCCCCCAAGGATTATGTCTCCCAAAGAGACAAAGTATAGATATAAGTATGTAATAGGTGTATGAATGAGAAGATATCAAATAGATAAGAATACAAAAATATCTAGGATAAGAAAATGATTACAGAGCAAAGACTAAGACATGCCATTATATCTGTTATATGAATACATATATGGAGTAATAAGGATTTGATTCTAGTATATGTGTTATGAATGAATATTGTTCTCATTTAATTTACATATGACATGTAGTTAGATATAGTTTCCTACTGTAATTACTCTTTTCTCTCATTGTATCCTCTGAGGTATAAACTGACTACATAAAGGATATTAGAGTACATATCTTTGAATTATAATTCCCCATCTTGCCAACAAGGAGCAACCTTGTATGTACAAATCTAATCTGGGACAAGAAAGACAATAAATCTCATGTCAAAAAACAAATTTTGGGGATGTGTGCGTGGATAATCAAGACACTTGTGGTAGATAAACTAAATATGTGGAAATACATGGACATATGACTAAAATAAAGCAATTGAAATAACACAAGAATAGATCTAGATATAAAAACAAACTTTATACAAAAATACAACAATAATCATTATGTACTAAAAACAAGACATATTCTCAAAATAAACATAAAATTACAATTAAAAAATACATTTTTCGCTATTATAATAATCTATATAATAAAATAATCTTATTTCTTTAATAATTCTTACACTCCTCAATTTAATACATACTATCATTAATAAAAATCAAACAATTTACAATAACATTTTAATTTTTTTTATAACAAACTTGATAATCTACGTGTATTTTCCTTAAATATTATATTTACTAATATTATAATTGTATTTATAAATGTGACAATGTAAAAGCTATGAAGAAGTTGACAATTGCTGCAACTCTACCTATTATATCTCGTACAATGCAATTAAGGGGATTACGATTGCTTGTCTGCTATCATTGTGTTGGAGCAGCGACACATTCTGCTCTATCATCTTCTGAGATGGCAAAGCTCTACATATTTTTGTGGCATGGAGAGATTTTTCTTGTTTAGCTCGGCCCTGCATAGGGAAGAGGGTTCCTTCTCTTGCCATGGCGAGCTTTATTATCATAGCTAGCTCCAACCACAGTTATAAAATGCCATTGCCGTCCGTTATTCATCTCAATCTCACTGCATTCTGTATTCTTAATTAATGAGTATCTTCAATTATTGCAGACCTGTATTCTCAAGAACGCGCTTTCACAAGGCAGATAAAGTATACTTTTTCATCGCCTACAGGCGATTTGCATTTGCTACGCACATATTTTTTCTTAATAAGCTTATTTACATGTATGCCAAGTGCGGAAGTTTGGTAGATGCGCGGAAAGTTTTTGACCACATGAAACATCGAGATAACCTCTCATGGAATACGATTATTGCAGCGTACAGAAGACACGGGTACCCTCACGAGACAGTCACACTATTTCACCATATGCAACAAACAGATCTCCAACCCGATCGATTTACATTTGCCAGCGTACTCCCTGCCTGTGCCAAAATGGGAGCTTTGGAACAGGGTATGGACATTCATAAAAGAATCAAGGATAGAGGAATTTTGTCAGATATTGTTGTTGCAACTGCCCTGGTAGACATGTATGCAAAATGTGGAAGCATTGACAAGGCAAGTGAACTGTTTGACCGAATGCATCAAAGAAATGTGTTCTCATGGAATGCCATGATTGCAGGATATGCACAAAATGGATTTGTTGAAAGGGCTTTAGAAACTTTCAGGCAAATGCAATTTGCAGGGGTAAAGCCAGACTCTGCAACCTTTGCCAGCATCCTCCCTGCCTGTGCCAAAATGGGAGCTTTGGAAGAGGGCATAGACATCCATCAAAGCATAAAGGATAGGGGAATTTTATCAAATGTTGTAGTTGCAACTGCCCTGGTAGACATGTATGCAAAATGTGGAAGCGTAGACAAAGCACGTGAACTGTTTGACAAAATGCCTCAAAGAAATGCGATCTCATGGAATGCCATGATTGCAGGATATGCACAAAATGGATTTGTTGAAAAGGCTTTAGAAACTTTCAAGCAAATGCAATTGGCAGGTGTAATGGCAGACTCCGCAACCTTTGCCAGCATCCTGCCTGCGTGTGCAAAAATGGGAGCTTTGGAACAGGGTGTGGACATCCATCAGAGCATAATGGAAGGGGGGTTATTGTCAAACCTTATAGTTGGAAATGCTCTGATAGACATGTATGCAAAATGTGGAAGCCTAGACAAGGCACATGAATTGTTTGACAAATTGCCTCGAAAAAATGTGGTCTCATGGAATGCCATGATTGCAGGATATGCACAAAATGGATATGTTGAAAAGGCTCTAGAAACTTTCAACCGAATGCAAATGGCATGTATAAAGCGAAATTCCACAACCTTTGCCAGCATCCTCCCTGCCTGTGCCAAAATGGGAGCATTGGAACAGGGTATTAACATTCATCAAAGCATAATGGAAGGGGGATTTTTCTCAGATATTAGGGTCGGAAATGCTCTGGTAGACATGTATGCAAAATGCGGAAGCATAGACAAGGCACGTCAGTTGTTTGACGAAATGCCTCAAAAAAATGTGGTCTCATGGAATGCCATGATTGCAGGATATGCACAAAATGGACTTTGCAAGGATGCTCTCAAAATCTTTGAATTAATAGAGCACTCTGGGACATATCCTGACATTATAAGCTTTGCTTGTGCTCTATGTGCATGCAGCCATGCAGGTTTAGTGAATGAGGGCTGTACATACTTCAATCATATGAGTAACCCTTATTGCATCACACCTACAATTGATCATTATGTGTGCATGGTTGACCTTCTTGCCCGTGCTGGCTATCTTGAGGACTGCCTAAACTTTATCATTAAGATGCCAATTAAACCTGTGGTGGGTGTGTGGATGAGTTTTCTTGGTGCCTGTAGAGCACATAAGAATATAGGCTTGGGAGTATTTACAGCGTTGCTGCTTTTAGATTTGGATCCTAAAAATGCTGCAACTTATGTTCTTCTCTCAAACAATTATGCAGAATCGGGCAGGTGGGGTGAAGTTCAAATAGTAAGGAGATTGATGAAAGATAAAGGAATTAAAAAGATCCCTGGATGTAGTTGGATTGAAGGCCATAAAATGGTACATGCTTTTTGTGCAGGGGACAGATCACATCCACAGACACAGGAGATCTATGCAAAGTTGGAGAAATTGGATTGGGAGATGAAGGCAGCAGGGTATTTTTCAGATTCAAAACATTTACTCAATGATGTGGAAGAGGAGGAAAAGGAATTATTTCTCTGTCATCATAGTGAAAAGTTGGCAATTGCATTTGGTTTGTTAAACACTCCCCCGGGATCAGCTATTAGAGTTGTTAAGAACCTTCGAGTATGTGCTGATTGCCACACTGCAACGAAATTTATCTCCAATATTGTTGGAAGAGAAATTATTGTAAGAGATACGAACCGTTTCCATCATTTTAAACAGGGAGAATGCTCTTGTGGAGATTATTGGTGATGCTAAGTGAAGGAATCTGAAAAAAAAGGCTCTCCAGGCTATAATAATTTGCACCATTACAAGGTTTTATTTATTTGATTATTTATTTTTTAAATGTTTTGTGTTTGTTTTGAGTATTTGGCAATTTAGATGATGTTTTTGGCTTTGCAAAATCAGATGCATAGAGTGCAATGCTGATCAACACTCAAATAATTTTTTGTGTTATGTTAATGTGGATGTTATATTAAATTTGTTTTCATGAAATCTGCATACATATGGAATGAAATGTTGGAGGAGGAAGTAAAGAAAGGATAAAGACAAAAGATGAAGAATGCTTCAAGAAAATTGAAAGATGCTTGACTTGTAGGAAACGGGAGAGGTGGGTATTGAGAGGTGGGCTCACAATTACCCTTGTCAAGTATATATATGTGTATGCAAAATAGAGTATATATATATATATATAGTATGCAAAATAGAGTATATGTGTGTGTGAGATTATTATTGACAATATATTTTAATGATTGTTTAAGCACTGTTTAAATGAAGCACTGATATTATTTAAATTTTAAACCATGCGCATATACTATGTAACCATAGTATAATATTTCATTAGTAAATGGCGCAGCCATATAGCACGCAAAATGCAGCGCTAATAACATATAAAATGATTTAATCTGCTTGCATATTTGAACGCCATATATAATGGAAAGGCGTGGCATATATTAGACTTGGTCAAACATATATCATAACGCTGTTTGCAAATGATTTAAAAGCTCTGACTTTGTCAAAGAGCAGCAAACACCAAAAGCCTGAATAAAGGATAATGTGGTGCCAAACTATGAATCTTGTCTTGCAATAGAAGTCTATTTTAGAAGCTCTGTACAGCGATAAAACCATGAGTAAATGGGACTTTAATAAGTCTTGAGAATGCTGGCATAGAATAAGTCGACTTGTATAAATTGTTACCTTCCATACCTTTGATGCATTCTTGCTGTCATATAAGGAATCGAGTTGTTGTGTTTATTTGCTGAGTAATGAGTTTTGAGTCTACCACCTTTTGTTTGCAAAGCTGAGTCAAACCATGCAACTGAGAAGTGTCGATCCATTGTCCTTGTTACTAGCTTTAGAAGCTGAATATTCTGTATAAATAAAGGCATTCTATACCTCATTGGGATGCATAATTGCTCTCAGCTGTATATTTTTTGAAGAGCTGCTCTGTTTTCTTGAATGCTGTGAGAGAGTTTGTGAGTGTTTTGCAAGAGTTTTGCTGTGAGAATTTGTGAGAGTGTTGGGAAAGTATTGAGGGGAATTGTTGCTAAGTTGCAAGCTGTTTGTGAAGGCTAGGATTGGGAAACCAGCTAAATCAATTGAAGCTTTATACTTACAAGCATAAGGAAACTTACTCTTTTATGTTTTTCGTTTTGATTTGATTATATTTTGCTTGATTACTGTTTGAGAAGTTTTAAGCTTTAGGAAAGATTGTTTTCAGCATTTGAAAGTAGATAATCATTTGTGGTTATAAATTACAAATCTCTATTGTTTGAAGTGATTGTACATACTCCATAGTAAGGAGTGATTGTTTACGTAGACATATAAATATAGTAGAAAGTACTCAATAGAGTGGGGTCTTTTTAGCTTATAGCTAGACTTAAATTGATAGGTTATGGAACACTTGTTTAACTTAGTAGAAGAGTTGTAGATTGCTTAGAATAGATAGGTTGTTCCTAGGGTTGTAGACTATCCTATGAAGGGAATTACCTATGCATAGAGTATAACTGATCTTAACAAATCGAGATAGAATGGTGGATGAGCGTGTGACGTCCATTTTGAAATAGGGGTGATGAATACTTTCACCAAAGTGGTGTAATTCGCTATTGGTTACACTGTCAGTTCGTTGTGTACCTTACTCATTCATGCTAGTCCGAGACTGTCAAACACGTAGAACATAGATGTGTCGTGTGATAAAGTTCTAGTTATGTAGGCCACAACACTAGCTCAGATTAGGCTAGTATTATGTGGTTTCCACACCAAAGCTCTTTGTCGAAGGGTATAGCCATCTTCCATATGTGGTATATGTGTGGGGGGTTGCAGTTAGTCCGTGGATGGTGGAAAAGCACTTGAGTGATGCTTCTCCTCCCAGTCGGCAAGCCAAGATTTGAAAGGGAATTTCCTGGATCAATTATATTTCTATTGCCAATGGAGCTCAGTTGAGCTATGTATGTAAATTGTATCTATTTATTGAAAGATGGAAAATGTATTTGTATTTAGATTATAAAATGATTTCTTTGGAAATATTGTACTCAATTCATTGAATGAATAAGAAAGATATTTTGTTACTATCATGTGTACATTTTATCTTATATGGAAAGAAATTTTTTTATTGCTATGTGTTTAGCCTTAGATTGAATTCACTTATGGTAAAAGATAAGAAAATTTACTATGTAGAACAAGGGGCATGTTACATGTGGTATCAAAGCTACTAGGTTTAGCTCTAGAACCCATGTGCTCGCTATGTTTTCCCTTCCAACATTATGTGAATATGGATGTTTGGTAAATTCTTGTGTCAAGATGGTACGAATTAGGTTAATTGCAAGAAAGTCAGTAATCAGGAATGAGTGTTACCTAAGGGCCAAGAAGGAAAAGGAAGCTCTTGTTCATACTATAGAAGGAACTAACTATGACAACACCATTTGGCTAAGTGATACTGCGACATTCAATCACGCTCTATCGGAAATTAGCCAAGAGAAGAGAAGGATGAGGAATGAAGCCAATATTAACTATGTACTTCCTGTCTCTCTGGCAAAGCCAGACTTACTATCACTTTCTAGGGATATGCCTTCAAAATGTAGTGTCAGTCTAGCTATGTTATTTAGAGATCCTCTTGTTTTACCCATGGCTAAGATAATTGTAATTGCCTCAAGTGGTGAGTCAAAAGGTTGTGTACCTCATAATTATGTATCAGAAGATAAGTCTGAGGAATACTATCCTTTTAGGGATATAGAAGATCAAATTAGAGATGAACAAAATTCTAAAAGGTATACCCCATTAAGCTAAGTATCTGAGAGTGAATCCGATGGATACTCTCCTTTTGACTACTTGAACAATCACTCAATGTAATTGAAAAGAAATTGAAATTTGTATGAATGAATGAAAAGTTATATTTCTTATCCAAACTTGTGAGCAAAGTAGAATTTCTTGTATGTGAATATTTGCTCTTTTGAAAGTTGTTAATATATTAAGTAAACCACGATAGGATCTAATATAGATGAACCTTCAGGTATAACTTATTCTTTGAAGATGGTGAGAACAAGGACAAATCTTGGAGGAAGTCAAGAAGTTGGACAAGGTCTAGATAATACTGAAACTAAGTTGGATCGTATCTTGGGCATCATCGATGAAACTAGGGCAAGGTTAGAAAATCTTGAGCAAGAAGTAAAAAGGAAAGAAAATGAAGATGAGAAAGTTCCATTAGGTGGAGAGGAAGAAATACCTAATGAGGATGAGGGAGAGAACTCCCATGATCATATATAGTATGTGAAATAGAGTATATATATGTTATTGACAATATATTTTAATGGTTGTTTAAGGGATGTTTAAATGAAGCACTAATATTATTTAAACCATGCATGTATACTATGTAACCATAGTATAATATTTCATTAGTGAATGGCACAACCATATAACGTGCACAATGTAGCGCTAATAACATATGAAATGATTTGATTTGCTTGCATATTTGAATGCCATATATAAATGTGTGGCATATATTAGACTTGGTCAAAATAATGGTGTTTGCAAATGATTTAAAAGCTTTGACTTTGTCAAAGAGCAACAAACACCAAAAGCCCGAATAATGGATAATGCGGTACCAAACTATGAATTTATGTCTTGCAATAGAAGTCTATTTTAGAAGCTCTGTACAACAATGAAACCATGAGTAAATGGGAAGAATAAGTCTTGAGAATGTTGGCATAGAAAAAGTTGACTTGTATAAATTGTTACCTTCCATATCTTTGATGCATTCTCGCTGTCATATAAGGAATCGATTTGTTATGTTTATTTGTTGAGTAATGAGTTTTGAGTTTGTCACCTTTTATTTGCAAAGCTGAGTCAAACCATGCAACTAAGAAGTGTCAATCCATTCTCCTCGTTACTAGCCTTTAAAAGCTGAATATTTTGTATAATTAGAGGCATTTTATACCTCATTGGGATGCATAATTGTTCTCAGTTGTATATTTTCTGAAGAGTTGCTCTGGTTTTTTGAGTGTTGTGAGAGAGTTTGTGAGTGTTTTGCAAGAGTTTTGTTGTGAGAATTTGTGAGAGTGTTGGGATAGTATTGAATGCAATTGTTGCTAAGTTGCAAGCTAATTGTGGAGGCTAGGATTGGGAAACCAACTAGATCAATTGGAGCTTTATACTTACAGGCATGAGGAAACTTGCTCTTTTATGTTTGTTCGTTTTGATGTGATTATATTTTGCTTGATTGTTGTTTGAGAAGTTTTAAGCTTTAGGAAAGATTGTTTTCAGCATTTGAAAGAAGATAATCATTTGTGGTTATAAATTACAAATCTCTATTGTTTGAAATGATTGCACATACTCCATAGTAAGGAGTGATTGTTTACGTAGACATATAAATATAGTAGAAAGTACTCAATAGAGTGGGGTCTTTTTAGCTTATAACTAGACTTAAATTGATAGGTTATGGAACACTTTTTTAACCTAGTCTAGAAGAGTCGTAGATTGCGTAGAATAGATAGGTTGTTCCTAGGGTTGTAGACTATCCTATGAAGGGAATTATCTATGCATAGAGTATAACTGGTCTTAACAAATCAAGTTAGAATGGTGGATGCACATGTGACATCCATTCTGAAATAGGGGTGATGAACACTTTAGCCAAAGTGGTGTAATTCACCATTGGTGACACTATCAGTTCATTGTGGGGTGATCCCACAATAGTGGTTTACAAGTTCTGGCCAAACTGGACACTGAAATTATTATTTTTAACTAAATCTTCACATTCGGGCACCTATAGCGGCTAAACCGTGAGGAATTTGAAGATGATGCAAACTAGAGTCTCCTCACATTTTGTTTGTAGATTCTAAAAATATTTTTTTCAAAATTTTTGGAATCAGATTGCACTTTCTTTCCATCTCCCCATAAAACCGGTTTTTCAAAACAACATTTTAAAAAGTTGACCTATAACATATAACTTTTTCTCCATGAAGGATAAAATCTAATTCTTTCAAATTTAGATTTTAACTCCGATATTTAGTGCTTCCACTTGGTTATAGTTTTTTATTGAATATTTTTCTTTAATCAAGTTTCAAAGTCAAACAAATTACTATTTAGACATAGCGACTGTATAACGCTAACTTTTTTGTATATATCGAAATTCAATTTTATTTATTTTTGGATCAAGGACTTCAATATTTGGTGCACTCATATTTTACAAATTTTTTTTTTGATAATCTGCTATTTTTCCACATGTGCAGAACAAAGACCTTCATTTTCGATGAAAACCCTATGTTTAATAAAACTAAAAAAACAAATACATAATGAAACCAAAACATATTAAAATTATATTTGTTGGATAGCTCGTTCCGAGGACTACCTAATTCTAGTTGGGCTTTTGAAGAATTCTCCATTTTCATCCTCAAACCAACCTTCAAAGCGTAAAAAAATAGGTTTTGTTTGTGTTTGAGGGGGAGAATTAGGGTTTAGGGGGGTTCGGTCCAACCAGGGTTTGATCGAACCTTGGTTAGACCGAATCACCCTAGTTACATGTATTTTGATTTCTTTTTAGGCAGAAAAAGCATTGAATGAGTTCACTTGAACCCTAGTTCGACCGAACCCATTTTTGGTTCGTGCGAACCTTCAAGTTCGTACGAACCCCCAGAATAAATTTTTTTGCCATGGTGTCATTTTTTTCTCAATTTTCTTTTCTCCATCAAATTGTAAACCACTATTGTGGCTTCACCCTGTGTACCTTACTCGTTCATGCTAGTCTAAGATTGTCATACACATAGAACATAGATGTGTCGTGTGATAAAGTTCTAGTTATGCAGGCCACAACACCAACTTAGATTAGGCTAGTATTATGTGGTTTCTAGACCAAAGCTCTTCGTCAAAGGGTAGGGCCATCTTCCATATGTGGTAGATGTGCGGGGTACCTATTGTGCATGTTTTGCACACATGCCCCGCCATAGGTAGGGACCCCCTCTTTTCGGTCTTGGTAGGTCATTTTTCTCTCATCTCACGTTGCGTGCCCCTATTTCCTAGCCTAAGTTGGTCATGAGCCTTGAAACGATCAATTTCATATCGGTCAAAATCCCCAACTTAAGTTTCCCTCAGTCATTTTCTAGTGCAAGTTGGACCTTGCGGGTTTCCCCTTATTCATTACCTTGGCATCTGTTAGTGCTTGCGGACCCATGTTCATGGGTGTCCTTTGGTCATTCGCTCGCGTCTCAATCTTGGCATCTGCCCGTCATGCAGGTTTCGTACCCGTTTTTCCCGCTACATCCTTCATGTTTTGCAGACTTGCCATTACGCGTTGCCTTGTGTGGGACTCTATTCCCGTTTCGCCATCTTGACATGGCCATCTCCTGACTTCCGCCCTCGTGGCGAGGTCCGCACTTGGTCTCGCTAACCCCATCGCTTCCAAATTCCTAGGACCAAAACGGTCATGGATTTTCGCGTGGCTTGCCCTCGCCCGCCGCCGCTTGGCAGCTTGACCTTCACGTTGTCACCCATGCGGGACCTGCATGCACCACTTCCTTAGAATGAAATCATAAGATGGCAGTGAGCTATCAGGTCCACGCACATCGGTGGGTCTGCCCTTGCGGGCCTCTACCTCTGGAAGGCTGTTACCCTAACATCGTTTTGCAACAACCACCCTTCGTTATTTACGGCTGTCCCCAATAGTCTTCCCGGGGTCGATTGTCCACATTCACCCTAACGAAACTCTTTCATGTAGAGCCCACAGTCGTCATTTCGACACCACTCTTTATTCTTTCAAAGTCCTCTTTAACGGAGGTGCAAACAACAATAGTGGTACAAGAAAGTGAGTGTCGGTACTGAACAATGCATTTATGCTAAACAACAATGAGCAACAACCGAGAGAATAGCGGCCCACATGCCATAAACCATCTGACCCAAGGACTCAAAATTCGTAGAAAAGGCAACCTACGTAGCCACCGCTGAATGATGAAGAAAGGAGGGCCGAAAATATTGCATAAAGCTCAAACGATTGGCAATACCACCAGGATTTGTGTTACAAGAAAGATTGCTGTTAATTAGGGATAGGGGATATCGGGGGCTTATTGATAAGGCTCTTGTTACCTTAAAGTAGGCGCTTACTGGAAATGGCTAACTGAATCATGAGGAAGATCTATTTTAGAAGGTGGCGACCAGTAAAGTTGTGAGATCTTGGAGTCATTAATGGGGGATACTACAACATGATATCATGATGTGCATTCTAAATGGAAATTAAGTGTCAAGAACACATGAAAACCATAGATACTAGTATTCTAGAGCAATCCCTTTGATCGAGATTTTGGGGACCAAATGTGCGATGAGTAAGGGACAACATGGGCTTGAGTAGCATCCTTCGTCTTGATTTTGATCTTTATAATGATGTTTGAAAATGCGGAGCCTGAGAGTTACATGAAGTTACCTTGTGCGAGTGTGCTTACTACAAAAGACTATGTAATTCTCATGTGTGCGACCCGCCATGGTCACCACCGGACAACCTCTTATATTGTGGGTGTCAACACAGTTAACGTCGTCCATCTGGGTGGAGGACACAATGCCATTCGTTGGACGATTCTCCGCACTCTTTCACCCGCTGACCTCTCGACGGATATCTCCTTTGCGGGTTCCACACTGACATTGGTTGTTTTACTTCACCGCTATTCTAATGACTTCACCATGCCAACCTCCCACCAAGTACCACTTGCATTCCTTGTGTGATGTCACTTTGCTACTAACCATGACTAGAACCGTTTACTCCATGCGCTCAATCATGAGGATATGTCAGCTTCCCTCTATTCAGGAGTATGATCGTTGATGGTGTCGCTAAAGTTATCAAGAAATGCACTTTAATGGTTGTCATCACACAGGGGCAGCGATACTCAGGTCTGTCGATGGCTCAATGATTTCAAAGGGTAGACTTTCAAAGGCTTTCACATTATTATGGGTTACATGTTGCCCTTTGTGAAGAAGATACATATGAAAGCATAGACGGATGACTTATCAAACAACAAAGAAGATAATGAAACTTGCAACTGAGATAATGAAATCTATCGGCTGCTATGTTGGTTTCACTTGGACGTTGCCTTCGGACGAACACTACCCACGCGGAGACTGCCCTTTCACTCACCGACAAAGGTCACCGTTGAGGGATCTGCAACGTGGGATGCCGCTCAGCTCATGCCGATATCTTCATGGAGGCTCCTTGCACCCCCTCACCTGCAACCTTGTCCTATGTGGACTCTGTGTCCCATAACTCTAGTGCTGCCCTCACCCTTAGTCATGGCAGTCTTCAATAGTCTCCCGTCCACACCCTTGCCTCCATGGACTTCTTGTACGTGGAATCCGCCCTTCCCGACACCCTATATCCTTCGAGGCGGCTCCTCACAATGCATGTCCCGCTACCTCCAAAATTGTCTTTTTAATGACAATCCTGAAGCCTCTCCCCACAACAATTAACTAATAGGTTTGATCAAATAATAAATCGAGGGAGGCTAATGAACACTGTGAAGGGAATAAGAGATAAGATGGCAAAGCCCGAGAGTACATTAATTATAGGTGCTAGAGATAAGGTGGTCAGGGGAATCGATGAAACTCTTCCATACTGTGAATTGTGGGTCACAATGGGGGAGTTGGTTGTTTTGGGTTACAAGTTCAGGAGCTTGCGTCCTCACCTTCGCAGGCTACAAATGATTATAAAAAATGATATGGGGGGGGTAGCTATTAAGTTGGTCAACTTCATTCCTGGCACCGTCAAGATAAGAATAGTGATATTGTTATCCTACGGAATGATTAATAATCCACTTGATCATTGGAGGACACGAGCACATCGGGGCTGCAGAATGGACCATATTTGACGCATCATATAACAATGTGGGCTATATGACGACTGGAACATTATCATAAATGGGTGCATAAAGCACAACGTGATGATGGTGGTGCAAACATGAACATCTGAATGAGCTGACGTTGTTGGAGGAACAAGCTGTGATTCTTGGGCATTAATTTCATCATCTAAGGTTTCTATCATATAAAAATCCGCGTTGTTCCACTATGAGAAGGGCAAGGTTGGTAGAGGGGTGAACTAGTCGCCCTCACGAGAATGTAACTAATTGTTGATCACTAAGTGTGATGAAAGGGATGATAATTCCATTGCTCTAAGTATATCAGCACACATAGCAGCATGATGCATGCAACGTCAAAGCTAACCACTTCCACTGCAACAAAGCATGGAGTCATGAGGGGCATCTGCGGGGATGGGGTTGCGGGTGTCTGTTGGCACCTTGTCATCACCCTAATGGCATCCTAGTGGCGGTGTCCCACACTTCACCATCCGCATTCCAAGCGAAAACGGAAATACCCCATGCGAATTCTGCTACTCGGATGATCGTCCCAAAAATGTCCCTCCTATGTGGCATTCCGAAGTGAGCAGCCCATATTCTCTTGCCCACACCCCTTTAATGGAAATTCTTCGTGTGAGGCCCGCTGTCCACAAGGCTATTTAGACAACTTCCTCTAAGTTACCTCCCACTTAACCCATCTTCATCAAGCATCTGCGAACTTCTTTAAGTGTTCTATTCAATAGGTGACATGATTCAAGGTTAAGCTACGCTATGTATGAAATGTTACGCGAATATTGTCTCTCTACACCATTCTAACCATGCTCCCATGAAGTGCTCCACATGGTAGAGCCCAATGTGCATTGGATATTAAATAACATCCTTCGAAATGAGCAAGAATGTGGGACTTGGGCAGAAAGAAGGGAGAATATGGTTACCCCAGTAAGAATGATGCTTGCCACTCGTGTTAATGACCATATGGTTGAAAATTCATGATATCTAGATTGGAGGGATAACAAGGAATTGATTGGCCAACAACATTAAATGTGTGAGCACACTTTGGTGGGAATCGTGGCTTCCAAAGCCGGTCCAAAATGGTAAAGCTAATGATGACTGTCCTTGCCTACATACCCAACGGCTATAATGTCATTTTATTACCAAATGATGGGGGATTGCAGTAAGCCTCCATTTGGTAATACGGGAAAATCCATAATTTTATGCTATGCACCCTAAAAAAGAATATTATCAGTTCTTGTATGAGTCGTTCCTTGTGGAGGGTGATCTTGATTATTGTCTCCATGATCATATTGATACTGAAGATGACGTGAAACTATTAGAGTAAGTGGGATGTCATAGACCATCTCGATCGGGCATTTCTCTATTGAAAGCTCATATAGAGTCTAAATCACTATAGTCTTCAGGATATCGGCCATTGACATTTATCATATCGCCTTCCTAGGTTTTATCAGATCACCTTCCTAAGTTTGTAGAAAGCACATTTGGTGATTAGAAATCAAGCAAAGTTGTGACCACACAAGATGATAATACAAAGCTAAAGGGGCCTCTTGAAATTCCTGATTTAGAAGATCCAATAATTAGGGGCCTAACTTAATTTATTACTTGTGCAGGGATTTGTTTATAAAATGGAGATTGTCAAGGAGGCTTATTATAGAAGGGAATGCACCGACCTGTGACATTGTACCACTAAGGGGTTCTCCCATGGGACTAAGGATGTGATCTGAAAGAAAGGGGGAAGGAAAGTGAGATCAGGAAAGTGCAATTCAAATGAGGATCCTGCATGTTGCTTACTGGGTCTGAAAAGGGAATGATAGTCGAGGATCATTTGTGGTGCCAAAGCAAGAAAGGGATTTAGACTCAAGGTTACTAGAGCAATGCTACACAAACTACAATCAACTCACCAAGAGGAATTAACGGTCAGACAACCATATGCTAAAGGGAGATAGTGCCAAGAGCATAGGCGGTTGTGTACTAGGATCAGAAATGGAAAATGGATGTCTTGTTCTTCGTCAAACAATCACGATCCATCAAGGAACTATCTCATCATATCAGGAGGTAGCTAATCCATCCCACAATGATGAAAATCTATGAGAAAGGCTCATTGGATTCACTAAAAGATGTCGTGAACACATCAGGAAAAATGTAGCCTTCAAGCAGTTTATGGTACAATAAAAAGGGAAATCAACTAGAGGACAAAGCTGCTACAACACTCGAGCACTACAAGACAAAATAAGGAAAAGACAAAGTTGCATTTTAAATTGTTGAATAATGGGGGGTAGGTGAAACCTTAGCTTGTAATGAATCTGAGCCACTCATTGTAAATCAATCCTAGCCATTTATTTGGGCTTTGGAAAACCATAAATAGGGGCTTGCCCCTCATTTGCAAATGGTTGGAGAACTGGTGTAAAGGCATTTTGTAGCAATAGAAAGCAACATTGCATGATTTATCTGTGTTTCTTTTGAGTTTTTTCATTATGCATGCATGGTTCTACTTCCATGTTAGTTTTAGTTGTTATTTTCTTAAGTGGGAGTGATAATGGTGTTTGCTATTACAATATTTGATGAATTTCCAGCTCATGTTTTTTGTGGTTTGTGGATGATGAATCACTTTGTAAAGCTAGTCTAAGATTCCTTACTTCATTGGTGCAACTTACTTCAATTGCATGTTCATGATGTGTGTGTGTGATCTGAAAGTCTGCAATCCTTAGAAGATTGCATTGGCTTTGTGTAGTTGTAGGTTTCTCTTGGTCAAGCAAAACCAAATTTAGGAAGTTTGTCTACTGTAGCAGCCTCCATGACCACTGTTCATTCATAATTTTAGGTCTAGGAACTTCCTCTCTCCCATGCTCTTTTGAATTTTCTTTTAATAGTGACTTTTAATAAGTTTCATTTCACATTGTAAAGCCAAATTTGATGATGGAATTTAGGAGTTCTAGACTGTTGTTTTGAACTTGCAGGGTATGTGCAGGATCATCATGGAAAAAATAGGCCCTTAAGTGGCAAATTTTTTAGAAAAATCAGAGTTAGGCAACTTGACGTAAAAATTTGAATAAGTTAACTATATTTCAAAAATATATAAGAATAGAATTAAGTAGAAATTGAATTTAGTTTCTAAACTACTAGGTTTATTTTTTTTTAAACAAAATCTATTTGGTGAAAATTTGAAATTTCAATGCGGTACTACTTAAATTTCAAGGAAAAAAAAAGTAGGTGTGCATGACCACCCTAACCACAATAAAATGATAATATTTTTTTATAAGATTTTAGATCTAAGTAGAGGACTCATTTCTTGATGTGATGCATATTTTTTGTAATTTTTTTCCATGTAAATAATTAATTATGATTTTTTTATTACAAATTTTAAAAAATATAAAAACTCATACGTCTAACCACCTTATCTTGGTCAAAACTTCATGAAATTCAAATTTTCTTTTTTTAATCCGATAGTATACGAAGCATAGAATGTGACGCATGTTTCAGATTCAAAAATTGTGATATTGTTTGGAAGCTATAATTTTTTTCAATCAGCCTGTCAATCAGGACTTTAGTCGTAATTCAAATAGAAAATGAATAATAATAATTTATTAAATTCGAAATAAAGCATAATTTATATTGGTGGAAAGTTGAGAATATCCTTTAAAAACCCTTTCCGTTTCATTAATTTTGGGTTAAAAAATGTCATCAACCACATACCCAAAAAATACCCATCATATTGCCACTTTTTGGCCCATGATGATCCTGCACATACCCTGCAGCAACTGCGCAACAATTTATACATCTTAAGAACCCCATTTGCAGAACCAACTTCCCACACTTTGTAACTCATCTGTAAGTCCGCCTTGTGATTCCAACAAATCATATGAATATACTAAGGTATTCCAAACAAATCAACAAAACTGGCACTAGAAGGAGGGCTGGCATGTTGAGGTTATAAAGTTGAAAGTTGGAAGTTGAGAGAACATTCACGTTAAAATTTGACATGAGAAGATCTCATTATATGCTGGAAATTTAGAAATGAAATTTTTTGAGACAAAGGCAAACAAGAACAAGAGCTGAGTTGAGATGGAATAGCAACTACAAGTCAACATTACTCAACTACAGTCAAATTTAAATAGGAGATTGAGAAGACCATTGCAACAATTTGCCTTGGTAGACAAGTGTAGAATCCATGGCACTCAGAGGCACAATGAATTAGGATGCCCAAAATTCTTGGGTAGAGTTGAAAAGGTCTTGCAAGGAGAACTTCACTTTTGGGAAATATATCAACCATTGGCCCTTGCAGACCCAAAAGTAGAATTTGCTAGCATGGCAGCCAAGGCATTCAAGGAGTTGATCCAAGAACACTTGAGCAACAAGGATGGGCTAAGATTGGAAGAGGTACTGATGTCTAGTTGGTGCAGGTTTCATAATGTAGCTCATTCTGAAGTTACTTGTCCATCATGTGTGGATGTTATCACCCAAGTCAAAGGTAGTTTGAACAAGTTTGAACAACCAATTCCCAATGAGGAGTCATTCCATAAGGTAGGAAAGTTGTTAGCATCTGGAGGAAAACATATTGCAGTTGAACCAAGAAATTTGACACAAGGTAGTGCTAGGACCACAAATACTGAGGCCGAAAATAAGAAGGAAGGAGCTGACTTCCTCGGGACAACAAGAAGCTTTGATGAAAGTCCAGTCAAAACAGAAGTAGAAAGATTTTCCTTCAATGGTGAAGGGTAACCTTTTGTACGAGAAGAGGAACAATTGACAATTGACAATGAATTAATATATTATGCAACAAGATGTGCTAGGACAACCAACGTAGATGCTGAAAATCAGAAAGAAGAGGAGACCAAAAGACTTAGGACAATAGGAAATGATGATGAAGGAACAAGTGAAATCAGATTAGAAGGCCTCTGCTTCATGAATGACAGTGATCAAGCATCTAAAAATGAAGATTTGGAGTGGGAACAATCACAGGTCACGACTGTCTACCATCAGACCTCCTCAAGTTGTGATGAGGACCTAATAGTGAAAAGATATAATGAGCTAGTGTCAAGACTAGTAAGGGATTGGTCCGAGCAGAGATATCAAGTCGATTTGGAAGTGTTGTTGTTGTCAGGATGGTGTAGGCACCATGATTTTCCACATTCAGATTTCACGTGTAAGCTATGCCAAGAGGCCATCGAACAAGTTAAAGAAAAAGTGGAGCAACCAAGTGCCCAACCTCCTGCAGTTGTTTCAAGGATTAAACTAGAGGACCAAGAGCTGGAACGAAGTGATGACTTAGCCAAAGGAAACCCTCATGAGGATGCTGGGACAACAAAATTAAAAGAAAAACATAGCTCCGAGCCTCAAAAAAAAGGAAGGATTACACATTGGAATGTTGTCCATCGGTCACCAAGAATTTTTCCCTCTTAAAGAGCATTCATACACCACACATGACAGGATCTATGGGGAATCCTTGGAGAGAGACGATGCATGGGATTTCATCCCCTTGGTGAGGTACAATCAATTGAAGTATTCATTCCATTTGGAGCTATGGTTCAGCGGTATACCAATGCTGAGAATGAATACATTTCAGAAGATGGGAGTGATGAAGACCCGCTACTTGAACCTTCGAACAACAAAGTGTTGGAGTTTTTTGAATTTGGGGAGGAATTCCTTCTCCATCTACAACGATAGTGAAGAAGTCGAAACAAGTGGACGACATGATGAGATACATCAAATGCAAAAGGAAGAATACAAAGGCAGAGGTGTTTTGATGACTGCCAACAAGTATGATGCACCCGACCAACTACAAGATGTAACTAGGAGTCCTTTCGCCTTGATCATTGATGGTATTCCTTCACATCCATGGAGCCGTATTAGGATAGATTCATGCATGTCATCGTCCCATGACATTGAACATCATAAAAATAAGGTCAACACCTGGGGAAGGAGATCAGATGGCATGCTGCCCCTTGAAGAAAACAATCTAGTACAAGACTGGGTTGTGGAAGATCAAGAAGATGAAGTGTTTCTCTTTGAGGGACAGCCGACCCAAGTTGCAGATCCCACACAAAGATTGGAAGAAGCATTTGCTGCCTCGTTCTCTCAGCCTTATGCAAGCTTGAAATCAAGAATGCTGCCCCATCTGATGTCTCCTCTCCAAGAAACCTCTACAACAATCAACGATGTTGTGCTTGCTCTTGATTGTCAAATGCTGCCACCTTCGCATGACGACATCCAAGTTCTATCTTTCCTTACTCCTGTGCTTGCTTTCAGTTGCATTTATAATTTTGATTATGAGAATTAGGGAAGGAAAACATGCTTATGGATCAACCATGGGTTCAACGAATCACCTCAATTGCTGATTTTTCCTGAATGTGTGATTAAATTTGAATGTTGCAATATTAAAATTCATTTTTTTGAGTATAAGGATGAATCTGCATGGTTAAGAACTGTAACTATTCCCATTTTTCTTGTGCATGCATTATGGGACCCAGTGGGTGTGGATGTCAGTTTTCCTTTCCTGAACATAGTACTCTGTAAATATCTTTGTACATAGCTTGTTTTGTGTGGTGTGGGTTTCATGTACATACCTTGGGTTCATTTATATAGCTCTAATTTCTTGCTTTCATTAGGTTAGTTGGTTTGCTATAGATTAGGTTTGCTTTAGGTTAGTTTCCCTTTCGTTTGCTTTCTCTTTCCTGCTTTGGGTAGTTTAGGTGTTTGCTTTCCATTTGCTTCCCACTTGCTTTCCGTTTTGATTTTGCTTTGCTGCTACTTTTCTTGGGGTCCCTCCATCTTCTACTCGGCACATCTGTGTGCACAACAACCATTTTAAGTACCTGGGGCTGTTCTATGTATTTCTTCGTCAAACTCTAATCAAGTTTTCAAAGTGGATGGTGAAGGTCTTATGTTGGTGTCAAGTAATCCCAATGTCTGATCCGACGAGGATAAGCTGTTGGTTCAGCCAACTTCGATGTATTTTGAAATCTTATATCTTTCACATATTTAAAGAATCTGACGGTCGTTGTAGGTTCTTTGCAAAGTCCAGTTAAGTGAAAAATCTAAAATTCTGCTTTAGCACCACTGCGATTCTCAGCCCTGAGTGCAAGCTTCACTGTTTGTAGGTTGAAATAAAAGAATTGAAAAGAGAAAATCAAAAGAAAAGAAAAGAAAAGAAAATAAAAGAAAGCATTGAAAATCAAAAGGAAGAAAATTCAACCTTTCAGGAGGTTACGAACAACTCTACCGAGGCTATGGAGCCTAGCTGACAATAGAGCAATGTTCGAGAGAATCACAACGACAACCTCATCGAGGCTATGGACGCCTGATTGGCAGTGAGGCAATGTCCCAGATGCTTTTGGAGTTAGAATAAACTACGTAGTTTAACTTGACAGAGCTATGGTTCCTATAACAACTGAAGGATTGGGAATGAACACAATTGCACACACTTGGATTTTCAGTATATTGAAGGTTGGGTTGACTAGTGGTTTTGATCCTTGGGTCAGGTGTTTGGTTTGGCATGAAGATCAAAACCAAAGATTCTAGGTTTGTGATTCTAGTTTTTCATTGAAATGCTCTGGAGCATTTTCCCAACGAGTTGCCATTTGTTGTGCATGTTTTGCACACACGCCCCACCGAAGGCAGGGACCCCCTCTTTTCACTCCTGGTGGGTCATTTTTCTCTCATCTCACATTGCATGCCCCTGTTTCCTAGCCTAAGTTAGTCATGAGCCTTGAAACAATCAATTTCATATTGGCCGAAATCCCCAACTTAAGTTTCCCCAAGTCATTTGCTAGTGCGGCTGGACCTTGCAGGTTTCCCCTTATTCATCACCCTAGCATCCGTTAGTCCTTGTAGACCCACATTTGTGGGTCTCCTCTAGCCATTTTCCCTTGCAATTTGTTGTTCCCCTGCATCTCAGTCCCAGAGTCCGCCCGTCATGCGGGTTCCACACCCATTTTTCCCGCTACATCCTTCATGTTTCATGGACCTGCCGTTACGCATTGCCCTATACAAGACTCTGTTCCTGTTTCACTGTCCTGACATGACAATCTCTTGACTTCCACCCTCGTGGCAGAATCCGCACTTGGTCTCACTGACCCCATTGCTTCCAAATGCCTAAGACCAAAACGGTCATAGATTTTTTCCCAGCTTGCCCTCACTCGCTGTTGCCTCACAGCTTAATCTTCATGTTGTCACCCATGCGGGACCCACATGCATCACTTCCTTGGAATGAAATCATAAGATGGGGGTAAGCTATCAGGTCCGCACTCATCGATGGGTCTGACCTTGCGGGTTGCCGCCTCTAGAAGGCCGTTACCATGATGTCGTTTCGCAACAACCACCCTTCATTGCCTCCACCATTATTTATGGTTGTCCCCAATAGTCTTCCCGGGGTTGGTCATCCGCATTCACCCTAACATAACTCTTTCATGCGGAGCCCATAGTCATCATTTCGGCGCCACTCCTCATTCTTTCAAAGACCTCTTTAACGGAGGTGCAAATTGTAATAGTGGTACAAGAAAATGAGTGTTGGTGTTGAACGATGCATTTACGCTAAACAACGATGAGAAACAACTGAGAGAATAGTGGCCCACATGCCATAAACCATCCGACCCAAAGACTCAAAATTCGTAGAAAAGGAAACCTGTGCAACCATTGCTGAATGATGAAGAAAGGAAGGCCGAAAAGATTGCATAAAGCTCAAATGATTAGCAATACCACCAGGATTCATGTTACAAGGAAGATTGCAGTTAATCAGGGATAGGGGATATCGAGGGCTTATTGATAAGGCTCTTGTTACCTTAAAGCAGACGCTCATTGGAAATGACATACTGAATCATGAGGACGATCTATTTTAGAAGGTGGCAGCCAGTAAAGTTGTGAGATCTTGGAGTCATCAACGGGGGGTACTACAATAGGATATCATGGTGTGCATTCTAAATGGAAATTCAGTGTCAAGAACACGTGAAAACTGTGTGATTGAAATTAAGGTGTCTAAGTTAATTAAAAACAAATCAAACACACTGATATAATAGTATATCAAGAACAAAAAATGGAATAAAAGAAATGCAAATTAGATTCTCTGCTCTCGATGTCATCCTATCGTCATCTATCTCCAGTGTTTTTGTTGATTCCAGCTTGTTCTCAGATTGTATGCTAGGCTCAACAAACAGTCTACCTAAAGAACGAGATTTGAAGATGATGATTGTATTCTATGCTAAGATATGATTAACATGCTTAAACTAAACATGATTGCTAAAATGTAAGATTACGAAATTATGAATGCCAAAGCTGATAATGACATTGCTAAAATGCTAATCACCCGAATGCCTATCTCTAATGTGTGTGTGTGTGTGTATGTAACCAATGCTTGGATTCGTGGGGGTATTTATAGAGTTTTCGAAAGATTCTATTGGCTGATGTGATCAATGGCTGTGAAAATTCTTGGCAGATCGAATGGTCAAAGATGGATAAGACTGAAGAGAAAAATAGAAGAAAACTAAAAAACAAGATTTGTTTCCTTTTTCGTGGAACAGATAAGATGAGATGATAAAGATGAATTGTAAAAATCATATTTTTGTGAGATTGAGAAAAGATTTTGAAGATAAATAATGAATTATAAATTCAATTATTTATTTATGAGTGACATGGAGATTTTTCTTAATTAAATAATCATTTAATTAAGATTTGAAGAATAATAAAAGATTTCATAATTAAATAAAATATTTAATTATGATTTGAAAAGATATGAAAGACATTTAATTAAATAAAGATATTTAATTATTTTTTTAGGAAATGGCATGTGGATGAGATTAAATAAATAAATATTTATTTATTTAGCAAAATGATTTGAATAGGAGAAATAAAATATTTAAATTTAATTAAATCAAATACGTTTAATTAAATTCAAAAGGTGATAATTAATTAAAATAAATAAAGGGTTATTTATTTAATTAATTAAGTAGACATATGAATGTGAAATAATTAAATAAAGTGAATTTATTTAATTACGGTGGAAGAATAAAGTGAATGAACAATATAATTAAATTAATTAAATTTAATCATATGTAGAGGACTTTTAGAGAGATTAATTAAATAATAAATATTTAATTAAATGTCAGGATTAATTAGACATGACCAATTTTATGCACATACAAAAACCATAGATATTAGTATTCTAGAGTGAGCCCTTTGATCAGGATTTTGGAGACCAAATGTGCGATGAGTAAGGGACGACATGGGCTTGAGTAGCATCCTTTGTCTTGATTTTGATCTTTATAATGATATTTGAAAATGTGGAGCCTAAGAGTTACATGATGTTACCTTGTGCCGCTGTGCTTACTGCAAAAACCACATAATTCTCATGTGTGCGGCTTGCCATGGTCGCCACTAGACAACCTCTTATATTGTAGGTGCCGACATAGTTAACACCATCTGTCCGGGCGGAGGACACAACGCCATTCCTTGGCAGGCTCTCTACACTCTTTCACTCATTGACCTCTCAGAAAATATCTCCTTTGTGGGTTTCACACTAATGTTGGTTGTTTTACTTCACCGTTGTTCTAACAGCTTCACCATGCCAACCTCCTGCCAAGTACCACTCACATTCCTCATATGATGTCACTTCACTACTAACCATGACTAGGACCATTTATTCTATGTGCTCAATCATGAGGATATCTCAGCTTCCCTCCATTTAGGAGTATGATCATCAGTGGTGTCACTAAAGTTATCAAGAAATGCACTTTAATGGTTTTCATCACACAAGGGTAGCGATACTCAAGTCTATCAACAACTCAATGATTTCAAAGGGAAAAATTTCAAATGCTTTGGCATTATAATGGGTTACATGTCAGCCTTTGTGAAGAAGATACATATGAAAGCATAGACAGATGACTTATCGAACAACAAAGAAGATAGTGAAACTTGCAATTGAGATAATGAAATATATCGGCAACTATGCTGGTTTGACTTGGACATTGCCTTCAGATGAATGCTACCCATGCAAAGCCCACCCTTTCACTCACCGGTGGAGGTCACTCTTGCAAGATCTGCAACGCGGGATGCCGCTCATCTCATGTCGATATCTTCATGGAAGCTCCCCACATCCCCTCACCTGCGGATTTCTCCTATGTGGACTCCACATCTCGTAACACTAGTGCCGCCCTTGCCGTTAGTCACGATGGTCTTCAATGGTCTCCCATCCGTGCCCTCACCTCCGCGGACTTCTTATACGCTGAATCCACCCTTCCCCACACCCTATATCCTTCAAGGCGACTCCTCATGATGCGCGTCCCGCCACCTCCAAAACCATCCTTTTAACGACAATCTTGAAGCCTCTCCTGGCAGCAACTAACTAATAGCTCCGATCCAATAATAAATCAAGGGAGGCTAATGAATGTTGTGTAGGGAATGTGAGATAAGATGACAAAGCCTGAGAGTACATTAATTATAGGTGCTAGAGATAAGGTGGTCAGGGGCGCCGATGAAGCTCTACCATACTGTGAATCACGGGTCACACTGGGGGAGTTGGTCGTTTTAGGTTACAAGTTTAGGAGCTTGCGTCCTCACCTTCATGGGCTGCGAATGATTATAAACAATTCCACGAGGTGGACTAATGTGGGTTTGAGGCGGCTGGTAAGTTGTTCGAATTCATTCCAAGCACCATTAGGATAAGAATATATAGCGATATTGTTGTCTTGTGAAATGATCAATAATCCACCTGATCACTAGAGGACTCGAGCAAATCGGGGCTGCAAAATGGACCATATTCGATGCATTGTATAGCAATGTGGGCTATATGACAACTGAAACATTATCATAAATGGGTGTGTAAAGCATGACGTGACGATGGTGGTGCGAACATGAACATTTGAATGAGCTGACGTTGTCAGATGAACAAGTTGTGATTCTTAGGAATTAATTTGATCGTCTAAGGTTGCTCTCATATAAAAATCTACGTTGTTCCACTATGAGAAGGGAAAGGTCGGTAGAGGGGTGAACTAGTCGCCCTCACGAGAATGTAATTAACTATTGATCACTAAGCACAATGAAAGGGACAATAATGCCATTTCTCTAAGTATCTCAACGCACATAGCAGCATGATGCATGCAATGTTGAAGCTAACCACTATTGTTGCAAAAAATCATGGAGTCATGAAGGACATCTGTGGGGACAGGGTTGTGGGTGTTTGTTGGCATCTTTTCGTCACCCCAACGACGTCCTAGTGGTGGTGTCCCGCACTTCAACATCTGCATTCCAAGTTGCAACAGACATACCCCATGCGGGTTTTGCTACTCGAAAGATCATCCCAACAATGTCGCTCCTATGTGGCATTCTGAAGAGAGCAACCCGCATTCTCTTGCCTGCACCCCTTTAATGGAAATTCTTCGTGTGAGCCTAGTGTCCACATTGCCGTTTAGACAACTTCCTCTAAGTTACTTGCTGCTCAGCCCATCTTCGTCAAGAATCTGCAAACTTCTCTAAGTGCTCTATTCAACAGGTGAAATGATTCAAGGTTAAGCTACATTGTGTATGAAATGTTTTGTGAATCCCGTCTCTCTACACCATTCTAAGGATGCTCCCACGAAGTGCTCCATGCGGTAGAGCCCAATGCGTATTGGATATTAAATAGCATCCTTCGAAATGAATAAGAATGTGGGACCTAGATAGAAAGAAGGGAGAATATGGTCACCCCAGTAAGAATGATGCTTACCACCTATGTTAATGACCATATGGTTGAAAATTCATGAAATCCAAACTAGAGGGATAACAAGGAATTGACTGGCCCATGACATTAAATGTGTGAGCACACTTTGGTGTGAATCGTGGCTTCCAAAACTGGTCCAAAACGGTAAAGCTAATGACAACCGTCCCCACCTACATACCTGATGGCTATAATGTCATTTTATTACCAAATGATGGGGGATTGTAGTAAGCCTCCATTTGGCAATACAAGAAAATCCATAATTTTTTATTATGCACCTCAAAAAAAATATTATAAGAAGTTCTTGTATGAGTCGTTCCCTATGGAGGATGATCTTGATTATTGTGTCCATGATCATATCAATACTAAAGATGATGTGAAACTATTAGAGTAACTAGGATGCCATAGACCATCTTACTCAGGCATTTCTCTATTGAAAGCTCATATAGAGTCTAAATCACTATAGTCTTTAGGATATCGACCATCAACATTTATCAGATCGCCTTCCTAGGTTTTATCAGATCACCTTCCTAAGTTTGTAGAAAGCACATTTGGTGATTAGAAATCAAGAAAATTTGTGACCACATGAGATGATAATACAAAGCTAAAGGGGCCTCTTGAAATTTCTGATTTAGAAGATCCAATAATTAGGGGCCTAACTTAATTTATTACTTGTGCAAGGATTTGTTTATAAAATGGAGATCATCAAGGAGGCTTATTGCGGAAGGGAATGCACCCACCTGTGAAATTGTACCACTGATGGGTTCTCCCATGGAATAAGGACGTGATCCAAAAGAAAGGGGGAAGGAAGGTGAGATCAAGAAAATGCAATTTGAATGAGGATCCTGCACGTTGCTTAATGGGTTTGAAAAGGGGATGGTAGTCAAGGATCATTTGTGGGGCCAAAGCATGAAAGGGATTTAGACTTAGGGTTACTAGAGCAATGCTACATGAACTATAATCAACTTGTCAAGAGGGATTAAAGGTTGGACGACCATATGCTAAAGGGAGATAGTGCCAAGAGCACAGGCGACTGTGTACTAGGATTAGAAACGGAAAAGGGTTGTCTTGTTCTTCATCAAATGATCACAATTTGTCAAGGGACTATCTCATCATATCAGGAGGCAGCTAATCCATCCCACAATGATGCAAATCTATGAACAAGGCTCATTGGATTCACTAAAAGATGTTGTGAACACATTAGGGAAAAAGCATCCTTCAAGCAGTTTCTGCTACAGTAAAAAGGGCTATCAGCTAGAGGACAGAGCTGCTATAGCACTTAGGAACTACAAGACAAAATAAGGAAAAGAAAAAGTTGCATTTTAAATTGCTAAATAATGGGGGGTAGGTGAAACCCTAGCTTGTAATGAATCTGAGCCACTCATTGTAAATCAATTCTAGCCATTCATTTGGGCTTTGGAAAATTGTAAATAGGGGCTCTCCCCTCATTTGTAAATGGTTGGAGAACTAGTGTAAAGGAATTTTGCAGCAATAGAAAGAAAAATTGCATGATTTATGGGTGTTTCTTTTGAGTTTGTTCATTATGCATGCATGGTTCTGCTTCCATGTTGGTTTTAGTTGTTAGTTTCTTGAGTGGGAGTGATAATGGTGTTTGTTGTTATAGTATTTGATGAATTTCCAGCTCATGCTTTTTGTGGTTTGTTGATGATGAATCACTTTGTAAAGCTAGTTTGAGCTTCCTTACTTCATTGCTTCAAATTAGTTCAATTTCATGTTCATGATTTGTGTGTGTGATCTGAAAATTTGTAGTCCTTAGAAGAGTGCACTGGATTTGTGTAGCTGTAGGCTTCTCTTGGTCAAATAAAACTTAGTTTAGGAAGTTTTTCTATTGTAGCAGCCTCCACGACCACTGTTCATTCATAATATCAGGTCTAGGAACTCCCTCTCTCCTCTGACCTTTTGAATAAGGTTCATTACACATTGTAAAGTCAAATTTGATGATGGAATAGGAGTTCTAGACTACTGTTTTGAACTTGCAACAACTACTCAACAATTTATACATCTTAAGAACTCGATTTACAAACCTAACTTCCCACACTTTGTAACTCATCCATAAGTTCGCCTTGTGATTCTAGCAAATCACATGAATCAATTGAGGTATTCCAAACACTGTCAAGACCTGACATTAGAGACCTTGGGAGAGTGTTTTGCAATTTGATTGTGGAAGATTGTCTTTCAAGAGAAGTGATGCACCTATGTATTGCTTGTGTTGAGAAGTGCATAAAAAACACATCAACAGTACTGCAGTTAGTCTGTTCATGGCAAGAAAGTTCTTGAGTGATGCTTCTCCTCCCAGTCAGTAAGCCAATATTTGAAAGGGAACTTCTTGGATCAATTGTATTTCTATTGCCAATGGAGTTTAGTTGAGCTATGTATGTAAATTGTATCTATTTCTTGAAAGATGGAAAATGTATTTGTATTTATATTATGAAATCATTTATTTGGAAATATTGTACTCAATTCATTTACTGAATAAGAAAGATATTTTGTTACTATCATGTGTGCATTTATCTTATATGGAAAGAAATTTTTTTATTGCTATGTGTTTAGCCTTAGATTGAATTCACTTATGGTAAGACATAGGAAAAATTACTATGTAGAATAAGGGGCATGTTACAATGAAAGCATTTCCGTTAGTGGGTCTAAGATCGATTGGGATTAGCTCATGCATCTAGCTTTAAAATTAGAAACCAAAGTTGAATGATGTATCTATAGACTTAAGTTTGATCTTCATCATCTATTTCTAAGAGGGAGAGGTTGTCATCATGTTCATTGAGACTATATAAAGTAGTTAGCCCAATAAATCCTAATCGTGTGGTACAAGAAAGCCTTGGGAATCACTTCATGACTTTACCCTTGATATAAGTGGAAAGCAACACGAGTGTCACATCAGCTTTGATAATGTCACCATAAATAAATAGGGTTGTCGCCAATGAAAAGAACAACACTATCAACGCTAAAGGTGGAAAATCACCCCAATAGGTAATAACAAGCAATGTACTAGTGTTCTGCATGAAAAAAGACTAGTTCCTCACCATTTCAATGATTCGATCCCGTGATGTTGAGGTGCTCTTTACTACTATTGAGGAAATGTCTCAACCTTGCTTTGTTTTTTAATTAATAATTAATAATTTGTAATTTCCTTTTAGTTGTCATGGAATTTGCTAAATACAACTATGACAACTTGCAAAGTTTTTTTAATTGTCAAATTAGAAAGAGCATGAAAAAGTTGAAGTTAAATATGATCTTGGAAAGGGATAAAGAAGAGTATTTAGCTGCACCGTGCACACTACTAAAAAATGGATAAAATCATAAGTTGGAAGAGGAAGTTTCTCTTCTTTGTGATTTATGCCTAAATGGTTTTAGAAACCATTCTTGATTTATGTTTTCTCTCATGCCTATATATTTAGTGCTTGAGTTGAAGGGAAAACAAGTTAAGTTGCAGGTTGTTGAAGCAATGAAGTGTTGCAGTGATCCAGAGGGAGAAGTTGTATTGATGTACCTCATTTGAAGGATTAATACAAGTCTTTGATCTCTTTGGGTGTGGAGTTTTTCTCGAAAGGGTTTCTCCATGTATTTCTTGAGTTATGGTTTGCATCTTTATTGTAATATGCTTTCAACTTTGATTTATTACTATTTGTTAATTTGGATGCATGAAATTATCTACATACAAGTTCATTGTAAAGTTTTATCTTGATTTTCAACATTTGGTATCAGGGTCAAGTTGTCTTGATTAGAGAAGGGGACACCTTTCTTGGAGTATTTGATTGGGTTTTAAGCTATAGTGGGAGTGTGTTGTGTTTTCTTATAGTTTTAGATTCATTGTGATAAGAGATCATAGCTAGCTCATCTTGGTTGGACATTGAAAAGTTCAATGATACTGGGTATGAGCTTTGGAAGTTGAAGATAGAGTTTTATGGAGTCAATCATGTGGTTACATTTGATATGTTATTGATTTGGGGCTCCTATTTTGCATTATTTTATAATCCTTGTGCATGGTGGTTTTCTTACATTATGTAGTCATGTGAAATAGATTTTTCATGTTGGATACTTTTTTTTGGCTCCCTGGTCATATGGAGAAACTTGTGTTGTTATCACTATGGTTTGATGTGCTTATGTTGGGTGCTTGGTTTTAGTCCCTAGCATTAGAAGTCACTATTTCATTAACCTTGAATGTAGTGAGGCTATGGAGTAGATCATAGGATGATTTGTAAGCTTCTCGAATAGCCTAGCTCCTCTATATGCTTGTGCATGATGGTGGTTGTGGATTTGGCCTAGAAATGGGCCTAGAGTTCCTATACCTCTTCTTCCTTTGGTTGGTCGTGCTTGCATGTCTTAGTTTCATGTTGATTGGATTTGAGGGTTTTATAGATTTTCTATTAAAAATCTATTATCCATATTCATGTTATTCCATTGTTCTAGTTTAACTATTATGGTAGTTTATAAACTTGTGGGTCTTCCAGATTATAAGTGGATATGGATTTGCATGTGTGTTATGAAACACAATAGTTTTGCAAGTTTTACATGGTTAATCAAAATTTACGGTTTTGTAGATTTGCAGATGAACTATTTTTTTATATTATGTTTCTTTTGATGCTTTTTGCAAGGTGATCGACAAGTGGGAGAATGTTGAGAAAATGTCACAACCTTTCTTTATTTTTTAATTATTAATTTGTAATTTGTAATTATCTTTTGGTTGTCATGGAAGTTGCTAAATGCAACTATGACAACTTGCAACTTGTGTTTTTAACTGTCAAAATTAGAAAGTGCATGAAAAAGGGGAAGTTAATTATGATCTTGGAAAAAGATAAAAGAAGATTTTTTAGTTACATGTGCACATTACTAAAAAATGCATAAAATCACAAGTTGGAAGAGGAAGTTTCTCTTCTTTGTGATTTATGTCTAAATGGTTTTAGAAACCATTCTTGATTTATGTTTTCTCTCATGCCTATATATTTAGTGCTTTAATTGAAGGGAAAACAAGTTAAGTTGCAGTTTGTTGAAGCAATGAAGTGTTGTGATTCAAAGGGAGAAATTATATTGATATAACTCATTTGAAGGATTAATACAAGTCTTCGATCTCTTTGGGTGTGGAGTTTTTCTTGAAAGAGTTTCTCCACACAATTCTTGAGTTATGGTTTGCATCTTTATTGTAATCTATTTTTAGCTCTGATTTATTACTATCTACTAATTTGGATGCATGAAATTATCTACATACTTTCATTGTAAAGTTTTATTTGATTTTCAACAACTCTAGCACAACCCTCATCATACGGATTTTCTCCACTCCTTAGAGCACAAAGATTCCTAAAACCTATCAAAACCAAATAAGCCTGCATATAAACCCATAGACCAATTTGTCTATTGAAGGCCTCACAATGTCTATTTTACAGAGATCATGAGTTGGAATGCTCATCAAGTCTTTTATCGTAGAATTCACTCCACGTACACCCAATCAACCTAATTTTAAGCATCATTACACTATTCAAGATTAAAATCACATTAATTTTTTTTCACAAGAAAACTCTGCCAACATAATTATAAAATTGAATTACTCAATAGGAATTGTGAGATTTATACAGTAAAAAACCTCCATTTTACATGAATTTAACATTAAATTTATGAAACAAAAACCGAATCCACCACATTTTATCCCTTCTAAATATTTTCCTTGAATTAGTATGGCAAATCCTTGAAAAAAATATTGGCAACTAAAACACTTACAAAATGAACTAGTTATTCCATCATTCATGTTGCCCGACTAATTTATAATCAATTTTCTATGGCATTACATGAAATCAAAATAAAGTTAAATGCATTTGAACTCTCCATCAACAAAGTAGATTTTAAAAGAGGAAATGAATGGTAAGGAAGTAATTGTACACAACTTTATGCCTGATAGAATGGATTGATGAATTTCAGGAAGAAGAAAATCTTATCACCCAAATTTCCTTACAAATAACTACAAAACAAATTATTTAACTCCTCCTCCAAGTGTGTACTTGGTATGTTTTGAACTGTAGCTAGTCATCAAACATGGATCTCCACAAACAAAAGTTGTGGGATTAATCGCCCTTTGACAACACAAACTGTCTATCCCATGATATGAAATTAAATATTTTAATAATGTTTATGAGGTCACATAAGTCTATGGGACTCAAGAACAACATAGGATCACTAGAAAAGAAAAAGATCCTAAATAGTTTGTAATCTTCATTCGAGATTAATCCTTATGCAATGGATTTTGATTTTGATGATGAAATTTGCAATTATGCCTAACTTTTCCTCCTCAAACAAGGTACTTAAATTATCAACTTAGGGTGAGGTCCCATTGGGGGGCTTTAGGATCTATTTTGAAGGACCAAGGGGTCCCATAAAACAAAAAAAATGTGATACAATTAATTAGAATATTTTCCTTAACAATAATAGCCCCTATTTTTTAGCTGAAAAACTTAAGAGGGTGCAAAAGGGGTGCGGCTAGAAATTGTCCCACCAACTTTTGTTTTTTTTACAACTTGTCAATCATATGAAGTTTTAAAATTCCCACCAATTAATTTTATTATTTTATATTTATTTAAGCTACTTAATTGAATATGCAAAATAATAAAATTCATGAGACCACCATCTTTCATAAATATAGGAGCTTAACCTTTTAAGCTTAAACTATGCTACAAAATTCGTGGGACCACCCACTTTAAAATACTCCTAAAAAATCTCAGTAGCACCCACTAATTTTTTTTAGGAAACCCTGCCCCATGAAACCCCACCCTTATAACAAAGTGTCATTCTATCTCCACCTAACAAATTAAATACCAACTTAGCTGGATGGTTAGAATAGACGAGATGATGAACGATTGTTATTTAAGAGTTTTATTTAGCATGTGATTTATGTTTTTTTTTAAATAACTAGATGTATTTTTTTAAAAATTCTATTTTGATGATAGATCATAAAATGTGTTATAAAAAATGTTTATAAAATAAATATTATTACTGATGAGTATTTATTTATAATATTGTAGTAATGATATAAATATTGTGGTAGTAAGCAAGGGTGGTTGATGTCATTGGGCGGAGTCGTAGAAGGGCCTAAAAATCTCTGGATTGAGGGCCCCGGGATACGGGATACCTCTGAGTTATCAAAAAAAAAAATTAAAGTAACTCAAGTTATTAATATTTAGAATATTAGTATTAAAATCAATACACATATAGAATTAATAAAATAAATAAATATATTAATATAAACTGAAATTCTAATATTATTGGAACACTGTGTTACCACTGCATCCCAGGCTCAAACGGGTTTTGCTCTTGGTTGGCAGAGCATGCTAAATGCACTCTTATGAGAAACAATTTTACAACAGAAATTGATGCACAACAAAAAATTTATTGGGAATTTATCTGTGTGTTCCAATTCAGAAAACAATGCCATTCCTCTATTATGGTTAGTTGGTATCCATTGGATCCGTATGTTGTGCTGCATGATACCCTTCTAATGACTTTATGAGATTCACATTTCAACTGGTTACATTTTATAGTCTGGATTGACTTATTTATGCATCATGAAGTAACAATGGCTAAACTTTAATCAATAAATATGATTTTTAGTCTTATGGGGCAAATTAAGGTTTTAATCTTTGTTTATTGGAATGCTTAGCTGAAATTTTTATTTGATGGAAATCCTTTAGGCCAACTTTGGATTCATTTGTCTCAGTCAAAATTGCCTACCTACATTTTGCAAATTTCTTGTGTTGATTTATCCAAGTATATGGTACGTACATATTATTTTAGTTTGCAAATTACTGAGCGAGTTGCTAAAAACTAATTTCACCTTTGCACAGTACCAGCCAAAGTCTATGTAGAGCAGGACAGATTATTTGTAGCCCAAGGATAAATTACATTGAAACATTCCATCAGTGTAACTAGCAGTGCGGTTTGGTTGATAATCTATTAATCTATCCACTATCAATAAAGTTGCCCATTAATCAAGTATTATGGTTGTTTGGGTCCATAACATACCCTGTCAGTTGTGCCTTATGATAATCTGTTACATTTAAGATATTATCATTTTATATGAGGATGACGTTAGTAATTTTAACTGGAACATTTAATTGTCTGAATTGACTTGTATGATGCATAATGAAGTGGCTATATTTTTGTATCCTCATAAATTTATACAGGACAAATTAAAATTGTTCTCTTTTTTCATTGGAATTGTCAGATGTAATTTATCCTTGAGACCAACGTTGGAGTCAGGCACCTCCACAGCCATGTTTGTCTACTTACAGCCTGTGAGATTTTTGCATTTATTCATTCCAGCCTATGGTACCTATATTTTTGCGCAATTTGTAAATGATCTAGAGAGTTGCTAAAACCTGCCTTTGCCCAATTTGTTTGTGCTCATTCCTAACCAGAGTTTCAGAACAGAAAAAAATATTATTATTTGTAGCATGGCACAATTTGTATTGATACATTTAGTCAGTGCAACTACTACTGAGCTTACCTGATAACAATCTCATTCATGAAGTCACACCTATTAGTATTAATCAATTAAGGATTTTGTTTGAATTGTTTATATGTTTTTTTCCTGTATGTTGCTTAGCTCTTGTTTGTTTCCAGTTGATTCATGTTTAATTCATTTGTACATACAATCATGATTAGGCATCCTACCGTGCCATTTGCATTTAAATAATTCTATATAGATACCAAATTTATTTGTGTTGTTATACAGGTCTAGGATTTTTTATTTGAAATTTCTTTCAGTCTCTATGTTTCTTGGCCTTCAGGTAGCTTAAGTTGTAATATTTGTGTCTTTAAGTCAGAAATAGCATGAAGCTCACAAAATAAAATAAGAATATTTTTTGCTGCTGAAGGTTCCTAGACAATTTCAGATCTATTAACAAAGCAATCATGACATACCTTTCCAATACCAAAGATATTTGTGTTGTTATACAGGTCTAGGATTTTTTATTTGAAATTTCTTTCAGTCTCTATGTTTCTTGGCCTTCAAGTAGCTTAAGCTGTAATATTTGTGTCTTTAAGTTAGAAATAGCATGAAGCTCACAATATACAATAAGAATTTGTTTTGCTGCTGAAGGTTCCTGGACAATTTCAAATCTATTAACAAAGCAATCATGACATACCTTTCCATTGCTTCCGGTGTACCTGGATCATCCATGTTCTATTCAATTACTTCCAAACTGCTCCCCTTACTCATAAGTGACCAAGCAATAAAGCTTCAGCCACCATTTTTGGCGTATTCATTTCATTTAATGGTGGTGGCTGCAGTTATAGTTAAATTCAAAAGTGGGCTTGTCTGCAGGGGATTAGGGTTGTTTTCTTTTATTTCAAGTACAAATGATTATCTTTGGCGGAGGAAAGACGAATTTCTTTAAAAAAAGGGTTGGTGAATACCAGAAGGCTTCTGTTATGTCGAGTTTGACCAACACTGAAGGCCATCATGTATTTAGCCAAAATTTTACACAGATTGACCCATTCCACAGCTAGCGATCTTTATTTGCCTCCTCAATTTACTGAGGTGAGAAACAACTATTGGCAGAAAGCAACAATTTAACGGAAAGTTCTGTGAATGGCCAACAATCCATATTCTTGTCCATTTGGCATCCACTAATGATCAGAGATGTGCAATTACATGATTTGAGGGTAGTTAATAGAAAGTGAACCATAAAGGGACTGCAAGTCAGAAAGCACCTCGTATAAAGGTTCAAGATATTTCAGATTCAATTCTCATAAGCATAGACATCTTTCATGAGGTTCTGAAATACTCTTTTGAGCATTGTGCTTGGAAAGACCAGCATGAGAAAACTTCCCAGAGAACCATGCATAGAATGAAATAAAACAGAACAAATAAACGATTTGGGTAGCATACAAATTACAAAAAATTAAACTAACAATGGTGATTGCCAAAGTAATTCCTATCACAAATATAAATATACAATGTTTGAAAGGAGCCTCACAACAATATCTTGTGATTACAAACATGTAAGTCCTTTCACAAATATAAATATATGATATATTTCAAAGAACATACTCTCTCTCACTATATTAGTGACTATCTTAGTGAGGTGGTCTTCAACATGCATTTCAAAATCTCAACCCTTTTTACTCTTATTACACAAACTTTAATTGAAGAAAGAAAAAAGATCATCGCCTAAATACACATAATGATATCACCAATCTAAATATGCAGCTTATTTCTACCTTCTTTAAAAAACAAAAATAGAAACTCTGTAATCAAAGCATTCAACGTTGTTCTCCTCCAAATACATCTTTATTAATAACTCCTGTGTATGTGAGAGTTCATTGATCAACACTCAAAATCAATCTCCCTCCAAAAGCCACGTTGCAGAGTATAGACCAAACAAATGCGTTTGGCAAATTTTTTTGTAAAAGAAAGGAAATGGTCTTAGCAAGGAGCAAATCTACTACCATAAAATTTCATTTGCTGCTGGGATGATTTGTCATGTTATTTAGGTAGATAAAATTTTTCAGATCTATTCCTTATGCTAGTGTGTTGCGGAGATAAGTGCTTCAACAAATGTTACAGGGGCATTAAGCATCACTCCTAAAAAGATAAAGACTATGGCTCAATCAGCCCATTGATGGTTGCTTTTGAAAGATTTAGAATTTCACTGATGCATTTGATTTGTCATGGACTGCTTAATGGCTGGGCATTTTGTTGGTTCACAACAAAATGTTGCACTGATTGATGTTGACAGGGATGGTTGGTATACCCTGCCTCTGAACCAGAATTGTAACCAAATTATTTAATCTCCTTCCTTTTTTTTCTCATAAGATCTAATATCATCTTAAAAATAGCCATTCTTGGATCATTTTATTGAGTAGAATAATATGTACATATTATGAGGAAATGCAATTTTATAAAAAATCATAAATATTTTCATGTAGGCGGGAAGAATGTATTGAGATTGAATGGAAGTGTGTAGAACCCCTCATTATGGTTATACCCTTTGAATGTTTGAAATTTAACCCACCAAAGCATTCCCCTATCCTTCTTTGCTTTGTGAACTTCTAGTGTATTGTCTATGAGTACTATAATTATTAGTACAATTGTTGGTGTTGAAGTGAAAACTGTGTTTAGAAAATCATTGAACTGCCATCACATAGAGACAAAATAAATTTGCATGATCAAACAATACCACACATTGAGCTAGCATACAATTTTTGAAAAATTAGAAGTAGCATGTCAAACTCACCCATGTGGCTCGTGTATGAATAGGTCCATGGAAAGGATGAGGATCTTTAGAAGATTATGCCAATAGGCCTTGCTCAGAAGTAGCCTTAGCTTCTTGTGCTGCTTTCAACGTTGCCCCAATAGTGGCTTCAATTCACACACAGTTACTTTATTATCTCTTCTTTATGTTGATGCAAATTTGGCAAAAGCTCTTGTTCACTATTTCTAAAAGCAGCCACTTCCCATGATGTTCATATAGGAAAACATTGATGTCTGCCATGAAAGTTGATACAAGCTCCATTCAAATTATTTTACTATGTCGATGGCTGGCACCTTACAACAGAGCAACAATGAATCCAAGAATTTAATGATACATGGATTTGATGGAACAGGTGGACTTGCTTCACCATCAAATCAGTTGGTGGACATGCATTTTGAGGACTGCCCCTTTGCTGAAAACATAGAATCATATTTTTCACCTGATGATGGAGAAAAAAGGGAAGGACTCTCATATACCATGAAGAAGATCAATAGCTGAATCTATTTCCATGAGAGACTTGTCAAGTACTTCAATGGCAGCACTATATCTACTGTAAAATCTGATCTGCCTAATTCTCAGAAATTCACCCTTTTCACTGTGTAACAATTCATAAGCTTGCTGCAAATCCCCTCTTTGAATGCTCTCCCAGGTTGTCAAATTAATATTGGGCAGGCTATTTGACCTGAATTCAAGCAATATTTGAATTCAAAATTGATTGTCTAATCTATAGTACTATTGCAGTGAGACACACGATCTTACCTGCCATATACGATCTTACCTTTGAGTTCACTACAAACTTGTCCTGAATCTATTAGCTGGAAAAATAACCGTGCAAAACATGCCAACTTCATTTACATTGCAGAAAGAGTCAATCAACAAACTATATTTCTTCTTCTGTTGGTCATAGTTATAATATTTGCAGACCAGTCTTTAATTGGTATCTGCTTATAGAACTGTAAGAGGCATTTATCTTATCTTTGTCTCAAATTTTCTTTTATACATTCTGTGGCAGTTGGGGTACATAGGCTCCTTTGATTTTAGATTTTATGTTTTTATTTGGGCCTCATTGCTTTGCCAGGTTTTAGTTCTTGAAGATAAACTTATTTCCCTTATGCCCTGTCCCCCAACTTGTTCTTTTGTCTAAGTTGTTTTGCAAAGTGTCTGGGATTGCTTTGAGTTTGTTGCTGTTTTGTCTTCTATAATCCTTTCCCTTGGAGACAGTCTATTATCTAAAGTAGTCCCAAAGCTTTTGAAGATCTTCCTTCCTGATTTGATTTCTATCGAACAAAGCAGTTTTATTCATGGCAAATAATCTTGGATGGCATAGTGTTGGCTCATAAAACCATGCCTACTCTTCATAGACACAAGAAAAAAGGTCTGGCAATCAAATTAGTTAAGGAAAAAGTGTATGACAAAGTCAATTAGGATTTCTTGATAAAAGTTCTTTAAACGTTTGGGTTTTCTTTAGAATGGGTTACTGGCTCAATATCTTTCTGTATTAATGGCAGAGGCACTGAAAATGAAAAGGATGTCACTCATATGCAATTTAACCCTCATAAATGCAATGATTTATGTGATTCCAATTGATATGTTTTCAATTATGGCTATGCCAAAAGCTATCTTAGAAAATATGAAATATATAGGATTTTTTATGGTAGGCCACTAAAGATATTAAAAAAAATATTTTCTTTACTGTAATTTTTAGTTAATCTCTTCCTGTATGCAATATCACCCTTCCTGACCCTGCAATTTTTGGCAAAGTGTCCTAGAATGCCACAATAATAGCAGAATATTCATCCAAAATCTTCCAAACCTGTAGTCTCCTATCGGCGTTTTCCTTGAACCCCCCATGGGTGCAAGTGCTAGTTTATAATATCGTAGTAATGATATAAATATTGTGGTAGTAAGCAAGGGTGGTTGATGTCATTGGGCGGAGTCGTAGAAGGGCCTAAAAATCTCTGGATTGAGGGCCCCGGGATACCTCTGAGTTATCAAAAAAAAAAAAAAAGTAACTCAAGTTATTAATATTTAGAATATTAGTATTAAAATCAATACACATATATAATTAATAAAATAAATAAATATATTAATATAAACTGAGATTCTAATATTAATATTTAATATCTATTTATTAATCTATATTATAATAATTATAATTTATTGATTATATTAATATTTATATACAAGTAAGTGTGATCAAAGAATAAGAGTGTCAAGTTTTAGTTTCGGGTCTGTTTCTCTTTGCTATAATGGCTTCACAGCTTGTTTTCCCTCCTATGCGTTCCGTTATCTCCAAGGAAATGTGATGGAGGCATATGAATAAATTTTGGTGGGGCGAACAAGGTGATGCATGCTCTTCCTCTCCATTAGGCGACCTTGATGATATAGTGGGGCTTTGTGAATCTGTAATCCCTCAAACCCACATTTTGTTGATTAATGTTTGTAGGGCCTTCAAAAACTAAGCTAGGGTTTCTATGATCACCAAAGTTGGGGAGAGACTCATGGCATGGGATGCTTGTCCAAAAAAATCATATGTTTTAGTGGATCACCCAACCCTAGACCTTTCCAAACCCCTTAGATAGGCTTCCTATCTTCCTATTCTTGAATTTGGTGAGGATATTATGAAATAAGTAATAGAGAGTGAGCAATTCTTCAAGGCCAATGGTCTGATCAATTAGTTTAATTACTTATGGCCCAACCTTCTAGATTTGCATAGGTGGATTGTTAAGGCATGGAAGCTAATGTTGACTGGAAATCTAGAGGAATACCCTTGTGTTACAGGTTTTTTCATTGTAGTTTTTGATAGTAGGAAGGATTGAGATGCCATTTTGAGAGAGCAATGGATTTGGGGGCAACATTTTCTCCTCAAAATTTAGTATCCTAATTTCAACCCTCTGAATCATTTTCTCCTTCTCAAAACTTGGTATCCTAGTTTCAACCCTTTGAATCATTTAGTGTAAAATCTATTTGGGTCCATCTCCCAAACCTCCCACTATAATTTTGGTTCAAGCCATGCTTTGAAGCGATTGATAACACCTTAAGAAATATTTTGGCAGTTGACAACACGATAGTTCTATTTTTCTCACACAACCTTTTCTTGCATATTAGTTGATTTGGATATTTCTAAGGATCTCCCTATAGAAATAACCTTCAGAATTGTTAATCACTATTTGAATTAGTTGTTGGATTATGAAGGCATGCCCTTTTACCGATGACAATGCTTCACAATTGAGCATACTTCAACAAATTGTGGTAGGCCTAAGACAAACTTAGATTCTTTGGGGTCTTGGTTGAAGGTCATTATACCACAAAATTACACAATAGACTCTTCCACTATTTATAAGCACAAATGCTATAACAACAATCGGACCCTGTACAACTACTGACCCCTCTCCCTTTGAAGCCACCAAAATTACTACTACCTAATCAACTATAAATTTTCCCCCATAATTCATATAACCATATATACTATCTAGGATTAAAAAAGGGGTAAGGAAAATTACATAGGTCCCAACCCACCCAGATGCTTGACATTATAGACACCATGTGTTGAGTCCTTGTCATTCTTTGTGTCCTCCTCCATTATTCCACTAACGCTCGGGCTATAATAGTTGGTGAAACTAGGAATTACCTCCATAAGAAGGTATATATTTAGCTTCTATGCATAGTCTCCTCAATCGTCAGCTAAAGACAAATCTATCGCTTCTTCATCACATGTAGATAGGCCAACATGTAGCCATGGTACACATCATTGTGGAGCAAATATGAACTTGCCACAACTGCCATTATGGAAATGCAATAAGGAAAATATTAGTTTTATTAGTTTAATAAAACCCTAACTTTAACGTGGCATCATTTTATAATATTAGTTTTATATTACTACATCTTTATTCTATGTTATTTTAATGTAACAATTCAATAATTCTCTTATGTTATTAGAATTAAACTTATATGCGAATAAAAATCAGTGTGGGTGAAAAATATCAAATGCTATACTTCTATTCTTGGACGAATTTTCCACACCCAAATTCTTACATAAAGTCTTTGGAATGGAGACAAGTGTCAACATATTTATAAGTCCTAATCAGAAATGAGTGAAATTTATTATGACATGTTAGTGGATATTGATAATGTTTAAGGTACAACAAGCCATTTAATTCTCTATATTTTCAATGCTTCGAAGTACTCTGGTTGAAGCTAGGTGTTAGTGTAACTAACATTTTCAATGGCTCTCACATGTGTTACTACCAAATATTGATGTCTTCGTTCTTTAATTTTTCAGCTATATATTTCATGGTCGGCCCTTCTTTTTCCTACTTATGTTCTAATTCTCTTTTCCTGCGTTTATTCTTTTTGACTACTTCAGAGCTTCTGTTCTTTTTAATTGTTTCTACAACTCTATTCTTTTGTGTTGGAATGGGGTCCCAATTCAGAGTGTTTATCCATTGTCACCAGTAGGAAGTGAGACAATTTACCTTTCTCAAGGGAGAAGCTATGTCATGTTTTCTTATATCAATGTGATCAAGTGGAGTTGGTTGTTACAATAGAGGTTGGCAGAGACTGGTTTCATAATAATCCTTTGGATCTCCTATCTGAGGTTGATTGTTTACCTTTTTAATTCTAATGAATATACTTTGGTGTGCGGAACTAGTCAAGTTCCTTGCTGGGAGTTATCTCCTTCCTTTTGTCTTCTCATTTTCTGTTGTCTTAAGCTTTGGAGAGCTACAATCTTAGGTCTGGTTTATCCACAATGGGATCGGGTGGATTTCTTGATAGGGACAAGCTACTAAATGGTGACAATAGTGTCTCAATTTTATATGCAATAGCCAATGGACCTATTGGTGACAACCCTTCTGATTTTAGTAGATCTTTGAATGATCTGCATTCTACTATCGGTTAATCATTATATTTTGAGTCATATAATATTTTAAATTCAATTCATTTTCTCATAAAGCATGTTGAAGAGGACCCACATACATGTCCTCTCTTTCTGCTACCTTATGATCTTGCAAGCTCAAGTACGAGTTGTATAGATTAGTCTTTTGCATTGATGTAATATTTTTCTTAGTTGCTTCAATTTTAATATAAATTTTATTGTGTACTAAATCATTAATCATCTGTAACAACATTTTATCATGGTGTGGAGGTCATGGTCAATGTTTCTATGCATGGCCTGGTTAGGCCATACTTTTATGATGTACTTAGTTTTTGTAAACAATATTATTTTTTTGATTAATATAATACATATAACCCTGGGTTTCTCTTATGAATGAAAAAATATATACTCAAAAAATTTAAATTAATGCATAAAAATAATTCACTATTCAAATGTTCAATGGACTTCTTCGATATGTTCCTGTTCCATTAAGTTGTAATAGAAAATTGAAATTAATGTACACAAATTTTTCATCATTCGATGAATGTTCAATGGACGACTATAGTTGCATTCCAGAATGAAATGAATCGCTAGACTTGCGAACTTAAACCTCAGGTATCACCCTAGAGCCATTCGATTTATAAAGATCAACATTTGACCTTTTATTCATGTGCATTATTAAAAACCTAAAAAACCTTACCCTTTTAGCCCTGCATTGTAATCCTTCATTACTTTTTTTGGGTACCCTAAGTCATAACTTTATGTCCCCCTTGCATCGTGAGATTCGCCAACCCCCTTTATTTACTAGTGCTCACTTAAAAATAATTTTTTGCATGTGCTAAAAATAAATCAATTAAGTGAACCCATGATTAAATAGTTCTCCCCATTTATCAAACCTTTTTTGCTAATCCACAAGGTAAAATTCACTAAGGAAGAGGGAAGCTGTGATTCACTAAGCATTGCTTTTCTGATTTCAAAACTTGCCATAGTTCCTCTTTCCTTCAATCTTTTCAGATTCACTGATCTTCTTTGTATTAGATGTTTGATCTACTTTAGAGATTTCTCCTCTTTCAAGTCCTAAACCATCTTTATCTTTAGATTCTTTCTATCGAGCAATTAACTCATCAAGCATTGTAGAACTTGTCTTAAATGTGTCCTCATGGATTCTTTCTTTCTCCAAATATTCTCTCAGATTTACCACTTCTTGTTTAAGTTTAGTGCATTCATTAGTCTTGCTTTGTATCACCACATTCATACAATCCTCAGTTTTCTTCCTTTCTTCTACTTGTATTTTCAGTCTGGTAATGTCTTCATTTGCTTTGTTTAGTTGTTCATTAACTTCTCTATGTCTTTCTCTGAATTTCTTGATCTGCTCTCTTAGCTTAGATTGATGCATTTGTTTGCTTCTTTTATATTTTCCTTTAGATTTACATTCTCATTTTAAATTTTGTTAAGATCTTCAAGTGTAACTTTGAGTTCTCCATCCTTATCTAGCATACAGTCTTCTTCTATATATTCAATTGTAGATATTTCTTTCGGAGGAGTAGGGTGCTTCCTATCAGCCATATGTTCAAATTCCAAGATCTTCCCAAAGTGGTCAAGCTCCTTCCAGGGAACCAAGCTCTGATACCAGTTATTGAATACCTAAAATACTGAGAGGGGGGGTGGATTAGTATCCCTCTCAACCCATCTAATTAACTAAATAGAAATAACTGCAATAAAGAATGAAAGCATGAATATAACTACAGAATCATATGACACATGAACAACATTATTTTTACGTGGAAAAACAAAAAGGGAAAAATGGTGAGGGTTAGCTCACAATATATTATATCAGGATATAATATATTACAAAAGGCTCACTACTAGGACACACTATCCAGAAAAGAGCTCACAACTCATTGAGTAAGAACAAAGAAGGGTTGGCAAGATTTCCAATTTGAACTGATACAATAAAATCTATCATATGCTAGATTATAGTTCCATTGAGGTACTGAAATGATCTTTACATTGTCTAAATCAATACTTTGCTTTGTTCGCCATCTTCTTAACACTGCATCACACACATGTAGGTGAATCACCATACATGTCATAAATCGCATACAATCTAATCTGATCTACCACATTCACATATCATATATTCCTTTCACGCTCTTCTACACCAAACACTATCTCTCACTAAATTTAATCTCTCATAAAACCTCAGTGAAGATCACACATATATATATATATATCCAAATCAAGTGTTACTTCAATTAGGTTGACCTAGTTAGAAGTAATAGACAAAAATTAAACACATGTCATCCTTAAAGCCTTTCATCCACACTTAGCACCTAAGTTCAACATCTGATTTACATCAAGATAAGTCAACATGGACCTAAAATAGATCCCACATAGGATAGAGTTACTCAATTGTTCTTCACAAAACATCAACTGTGTTAGGTCTGCCCAAAATAGACCTAAACACAAAGTTGTCAAGAGTTCATGTAATTTCATCAATAATGCGACCTCAAACCTCAATCTTCCATCAAATTCTCATTTAACCAACATTCATTAGCTTATCTTCATCATCACAAACAAAATAATTACTTGTGAAGAAGTGCAGAATCTCCCACATTGGTACACTATACAAAGAATAACTATGATATATAGAGCTACACACTGTCATTCATATCTTTCTAGAAACTGTACAAAATGTCACAAAAAATTGAATGTTTCTCAATCTAATAGAATCAAAATTGTAGTTATGATTGTAGAAGATTATACCATCATGTGGTGAAGTGTAGACCCAAAAACTGATGCATTGGACCACAACATTGACAAAGGAAACACTTAGCCAAATTCTTGATAAACCATGCTTTCCTAATCAATTAGCATTGTACAAAGGTTACCAAAAATACTTCCCCACTATGCTAGGATGGTCATAACAATGTTGACATCAATGAAAACACTAGATCAACCAAAGTATATACACTTCATGCTCTTGTTGTGAATCTGCATCATCAATGACAAACTTCCAAACTTCCAACAATTCTCTCTATTTGTGGGGTGATTCTTCTTCTTTGGGGGGAAATTGATAGGTACATGGGTACCTAATATGACCTCATTTTCTGAGAACCATCATCATTTGCATTCTACTAAGCTATGTTTTAGGGGGTGTTAGTGTAGGTTTTTATTTCCTAGTGGGATATTTAATTCCCTTAGTTATAGTTTTTTCCTATACATTTATTAAGCTTTCTTAGGATAATAAAGTGGGTTAATTATTTAATGACTAGGAGATAAAGTGATGAGTTGTCCTCCACCTTTTAAGGGTGAAGTATTTAATTTTTCATCACTTTATTTAATGTTTGCGGTTTTAGTGGTCAATTCTCATCGGTTGATTTTCCACCTCCATCCTCTCCTAAGTTCCATATAAACTCACTACCTTGCTTGCATTTTGCATCAATCATGGAAGCTCTTAATGCATTCTATCATATTGAAATTGCATAATCTCTCTGAGTTCTAGTTTTCATTCTTCATGCTTTTCCAATTTATGTAGCTTTGATTTTTTCTTAAGAATTTCCTTGAGTTATTTAATCTATTTCAAATTTCTAACACTTGGATCTTACACTTGGATTATTTTATGCTCTTTTATTATTTCACTACAATGTAAATGTCAAGTGAGAGAATGTTATGATTATAGGTGTCATTCACCTTGGAATATAGAAGTCCCATTTTAAATATAGACAAGAAATATTTTTTTATCTCTAAGAAACATGGAGACTGAAAGTGGTCCCCTCTATTTTTGGGTATTATTATTTATTACTTTATTCTCTTACATGTAATTATAATGTCATTATCATAAGAGATTGCAAATGAATTAAAATGAGAGTTATAGAACATCTTCTTATCATTGGTTACAACAAGTTTCTAATTTTCTCTCATGGAGCACCTAGGATTAACAAAGTGGGTATAGTGAGAGAATGTCACCATTAGATGATATTTATGATGTGTATGTGTTGTAGAAAGAGATATTATATTTTGTGAGGTTGCCAAGTTGATCCGGGGGACAATTTTTCAGTGAAAATTGAAGTGTTCCCAATGCTCTAGATTTTAGCTTCATTAGAAAGAGAACGACGTCCTGGTTCCAACGCAACTTGAACGGGTCGAAAAGGACTCCGTTTGTGCAAGTTACGGCCAGTCAAACTTCCAGTCAAACTGGCTTCAGGGGCGTCCAGAAGGCGGAAAAAATAATCATCTCAGAAATTGACAGAATTGGCGTCATCGTGAAGAGCTGGTCGAGACAATTCCGACGGCGTTCGTTTCGTCAAAATCCGACGTCGTATGCTCGAGTTACAAGCAGTCAAACTTCAGTCAACTTGAAGGTACAGAAGATGACGTCAGCATGCTGACGTGGTAGTCCGTACTGTACGGATTATATATGGATGAATTCGGCCGAAACATGTGGCATAGGAGTCATCTGTACGGACCAATCATTGGACGACATGTGTCTGTCCGTACCAGTGACGTGGCATCCGTACTCGGACGTGGCACCCAGTCAACGACACGTGGCAGTCTAGTCATCATCCGAGTCAGCATATGCGGCAAATAGGGCTCTGACACGTGGCGCCCAGTCAGCGTACGGAGATCAGTGTAAGCGGCTTTGTCAGCAACGCGCAGACAGTCTAGTCAGCATTGGCGGCGAATGGAATGAGGACACGTGTCCACCCTCGGCTTCCGAATTTTTCTAACAGTTTGCTAAAATGCGTCGAACGGGTTTGAACCCGTAACCACCGGCGAAACAGCCGCATGGTTTACCGTTGCGCCCGCAGGGCTCCGTCAACAATGTATTGTTAGCGGTTAGTTTTGTTGTTTTAAAACAATGGTGTTGCAAACAAAACGGAGGCCGGCGGGTTGGAACCGCCGACCTCCATCCAACCAAAATGTATAGCCACCACTGCGCCACGCATTATGTCCAATATACATGTGGGCAGTGGTTCTTTTTGTTAAGATTTTGTTAGCCGAACCATTAACAAATGGCTTTTTAGCCACAAAAATGTAAAACCACCTCCAACCATTAAAAACAACAAACTAAATGGAGATACCAGAAGAGTGATACGACAGGATAGAGGAAGATATGCATTTAATCAAGTGGTTAAGCCTAATTAGGCAAGTTTTTTGTATAAAAGGAGGGGTATAGTCCTTGTTTTGACAAGTCCAGGTGGAGATAGCGAGAGAATGCTCGAGAGTTCTTGAAGACATTTCTGCATATCAGAGTACTGTCATGCTGCTGAATGCTTGAAGGAGATAGTCTTGAAGCCATTGTAATTGAATTTGGAGCTAATCGGATCGGTCCTCCATTGGAGAGGGACCCGGAGACGTAGTCCTTAGGGACGAACTCCGTTATCAACTTTGGTTTCGTCTCTCTATTCTTCTCTCTTTTCTTTCTCAGTTTATCTTGGCATTTATTTAATTATGTTATGTTCATTATTCATTTGAGCATTTAATTTGTAATCACTTAAGTTAAACGTTGTAATAATTGATCTTTTACGTTTAAGCATTCTGTAAGCAATTAGTCCTAGATCCTATATAGATCAAGTTGGTATCAGAGCTATGTATGTGGCTTGTATTGCAATTTGAATGCTAACGAGATCCAGGTTGCAACGAGGCGAAGGAGAACTTGAAGAATACAATCCAGAAATCGGAAGACGAAGAGTTAATCAACCGTCACAGATGGAAGAAAAAGAAGGTGGACAAAGTTCAGAGCTTAGTGTCAAGGATTTCCAGAAGCTATTTCTTGACATGAAGGCAATGGTGGACGAACTTTATGCAGAAAAGAAGAAGCACGAAAAGGGAGGTTCTTCAAAGCACAAGAAGCAGGAAGATCAGAAAGACACAGAGGGGAAAGCTCCAGAAATTCCTTCTCCTCCTTCTTCTCCTCCTTCTTCTCCTCCCTTCTCCTCCTTCTCCTTCTCCTTCTTCTAATGTAAATCCATTTAAGAGCAAGTCTAAGCCTGTAATTAAGCTTGATGTAAAATTTGAGTTACCTAAATACTGTGGGGAGTTAAATGCTGAGAAGTTAGACGATTGGGTCCAACAAGTAGAAGTATACTGCATGGGATTCAAGGCCTAGTAGAAGATGCTTCTAGGATTCAATTAGCAACTCTCCGGTTGGGAGGTACAGCTCTCACCTGGTGGGAGAGTAAAACTCGTGAAGAAATTGCTCGCCATGGTCAAGTTAACATGTCTTGGATGGAGTTTGTTGCTGCCCTTAGGAAACAATTCTACCCTTTAGGTTACATGCAACAGTTAACCATGAATTGGCAAACCTTTAGGCAAGGTAAGGGGCAGTCTGTCTAGGAGTATACTCATGAGTTTAGGAAACGGGCCATTGCTCTAAATGTTCCCTTGTATACCCAAGACACATTACTTAAGTATATTGGTGGTTTACATTCTTACCTTAGGCACACTATTTTGATGTTGAGTCCCAACAATCTAGACGAGGTGTCTGTTCAAGCTACTCATTTAGAGTCTAGGGGTAAGAATACATTTAGTGATAACTTTTCTAAGAAGCCATCTAAGTTCGAGGGTAAGTCTAAAGGGAAAGACAAAGACAAAGATAAAGGCAAAGGGAAGAAGACAGCTACAGCTAAGAAAGAGGGTGAGAAACCCATGTGCTCCCATTGTAAGAAAGAGGGGCATGATGATTCAAGATGCTGGAAGCTTCATCCTGAGTTGAGGCCGAAAAGATATGGAGGTAATAAAGGCAAGAAGACTACTGCAGTGATTCAACAAGATCTTGGTTCAGACTCCGGAGATGAGTCGAAGATTGTTGCTACCGGAATCCAAGGTAAAGGGAAAGGTATATCTCTCTCATCTGATGCAAGTTTTTCTAATGCCAGTGCAAGTACAAGTAAAAAATCTTCTCCTAAGGTTGATAAGCAAAGAAATGAATTGTTTCACATTCGTGTTGTAACAAAACATACTAAGGTTGATACTCTGTTTGATACGGGTTCACAAGTCAACTTAATATCTGAAGAAGTTGTAAAGAAACTTAATTTGGCTACAACACCTCATCCAAAACCATATCCACTCGGATGGGTTTGCGATGATGCTCAACTACAAGTAACTAAACAATGTAAATTGAGATTTGCTATCACTGCAAACTTTGTAGATGAGGTAGAAGTAGATGTGGTCCCTTTGGATATTTGTGGGCTTGTGTTGGGAAGTCCTTATCTTTATGACAGAAAAGCAATCTTTTATAGGGGAGAGAATAAGTATCATCTTTTTAAAGATGGGGTAGAATACATTGTACGGGCACATAAGGTGAAGACTAATCTTACACTAGTTAATGCTGGTCAAATGAAGAGGTTAGTCAACTCAAGTAAAAACTTTGTATTGATGCTTGTAAAAGCCAAAGAAGATGATAAATCTGAGGTATTCAGTCGAACTTTGAAAGATCATGTAAAGAAAGTCTTTGATGTATTGAGAAAAGAAAAATTGTATGTAAAGATGTCTAAATGCGAATTTGCTAAGACATCCTTAGTGTACTTAGGCTATGTCGTAGGGAGTGGTCAATTGAAAGTAGACCCTGCGAAGGTCGAAACTATTGTAAAATGGCCTAAGCCAAGTACAGTCACAGAGGTCAGAAGTTTTCTAGGTGCAGTTCAGTACTGGAGAAAGTTTATTGCAAACTTCTCTTTTATAGCATCACCATTACATGCATTAACCAGTACAAAGGCAACTTTTCAGTGGGGAGGTCCACAACAGAAGGCTTTCGACACTTTGAAGGGAAAGTTGAGCACCGCACCAGTTTTGGCCTTACCAGATCTACATCAACCATTTGAGATCGAGACAGATGCGAGTGGGTTTTCCATGGGAGTAGTACTCATGCAAGGAGGTAAACCAGTTTGCTACCACTCTGAAACCTTTTCAGGAGCAGTAAGTAACTATCCCACATATGATAAAGAACTTTATGCTTTAGTTCAGAGTGTTAAGAAATGGAAACATTACATAATGGGGAAAGAAACTGTAATCCACACTGATCACCAGCCACTTCAATATTTGCACTCACAAACTAAACTGCAACAAAGTAGGCACTTTCGGTGGATGGGTTTTCTATAACAGTTTCATTTGG
>VDFB02000017.1:365489244-365676399 GCA_007258455.2 Sequoia sempervirens | reverse complement strand
GAAAAGGACTCCGTTTGTGCAAGTTACGGCCAGTCAAACTTCCAGTCAAACTGGCTTCAGGGGCGTCCAGAAGGCGGAAAAAATAATCATCTCAGAAATTGACGGAATTGGCGTCATCGCGAAGAGCTGGTCGAGACGATTCCGACGACATTCGTTTCGTCGAAATCCGACGTCGTATGCTCGAGTTACAAGCAGTCAAACTTCAGTCAACTTGAAGGTACAGAAGATGACGTCAGCATGCTGACGTGGCAGTCCGTACTGTACGGATTCTATATGGACGAATTCGGCCGAAACACGTGGCATAGGAGTCATCTGTACGGACCAATCATTGGACGACATGTGTCTGTCCGTACCAGTGACGTGGCATCCGTACTCGGACGTGGCACCCAGTCAGCGACACGTGGCAGTCCAGTCATCATCCGAGTCAGCATATGCGGCAAATAGGGCTCTGACACGTGGCGCCCAGTCAGCGTACGGAGATCAGTGTAAGCGGCTTTGTCAGCAACGCGCAGACAGTCTAGTCAGCATTGGCGGCGAATGGAATGAGGACACGTGTCCACCCTCGGCTTCCGAATTGTTCTAACAGTTTGCTAAAATGCGTTGAACGGGTTTGAACCCGTAACCACCGGCGAAACAGCCGCATGGTTTACCGTTGCGCCCGCAGGGCTCCGTCAACAATGTATTGTTAGCGGTTAGTTTTTTTGTTTTAAAACAATGGTGTTGCAAACAAAACGGAGGCCGGCGGGTTGGAACCGCCGACCTCCATCCAACCAAAATGTATAGCCACCACTGCGCCACGCATTATGTCCAATATACATGTGGGCAGTGGTTCTTTTTGTTAAGATTTTGTTAGCCGAACCATTAACAAATGGCTTTTTAGCCACAAAAATGTAAAACCACCTCCAACCATTAAAAACAACAAACTAAATGGAGATACCAGAAGAGTGATACGACAGGATAGAGGAAGATATGCATTTAATCAAGTGGTTAAGCCTAATTAGGCAAGTTTTTTGTATAAAAGGAGGGGTATAGTCCTTGTTTTGACAAGTCCAGGTGGAGATAGTGAGAGAATGCTCGAGAGTTCTTGAAGACATTTCTGCATATCAGAGTACTGTCATGCTGCTGAATGCTTGAAGGAGATAGTCTTGAAGCCATTGTAATTGAATTTGGAGCTAATCGGATCGGTCCTCCATTGGAGAGGGACCCGAAGACGTAGTCCTTAGGGACGAACTCCGTTATCAACTTTGGTTTCGTCTCTCTATTCTTCTCTCTTTTCTTTCTCAGTTTATCTTGGCATTTATTTAATTATGTTATGTTCATTATTCATTTGAGCATTTAATTTGTAATCACTTAAGTTAAACGTTGTAATAATTGATCTTTTACGTTTAAGCATTCTGTAAAAACAATTAGTCCTAGATCCTATATAGATCACAAGTGGATATGGATTTTTGATATTTTAGGGAGGTCATGGGTTCTTATTTTTGGGTCCATAATATTTGCCCCTTATTTTTTAAACCATTCAAGCTTTGTTGTTTCTAATTATTCTAGATATTGGAGCCTTGATATAGTGTGTGCTTGTGCATATAGGTTTTGTAGGTACATAAGTACTACCAAAACGTTAGTTTGAAGAGAGCATTTCTATATTCATTTAATTGTTCATTAAATATTAATATAGACTTTTACCCTCTTTTATGGTTATTTTTTTCTCAAAATGGTTTCCACATATGTTTAATGTTATGTGTTAAATTTTATGTTAAAAATAGGGTGAAATAATCAATAATAAATGGCATTCCTTTAATGAATCCATATTAATTAATCATGATAGCTCATGTAATAAGATGCAAAAATCAACAATGAAAACAATATAAACCATAACACAATGTTTACATGAAGAAATCCTTGTGAGAAAAATTTCCACACCCATAGAGACTCAATTTTGTATTAATCCTAAAAATAGTTACATCAATACAATCTACTAATCTCACTAAATTTGGATACATAATAGTGCTCAAATGACCTACAAAGAGATCTAATAATAGTATAATCTCAAGGTACCAATATATAAGAGATATGGATACAAGAGACCATGAATGGTATTCCAAAACTAGTGGCCAATATCTCACCCAAATCTAGGAATCCACCTCCACAATGAGGAATCTCATAAGTCACAGAAAATTGTCAACCACCTCACATGTCATAAAAATCATAGATTTTGTCATAATGGTCAAGTTGACCACTAATCTCAATCCTAGGTGTTCCATGGGATGATTGTTTGAATCTATCATAAGATACATTTTTAGAATGTCCTCTTACATCCTCTTACACCTCAATCTTTATCAGATTTCCAATATCTCCCCAAAAGTAACTCTTGACATAAACTCCACGATAGATACATGTGACTGAATAAATAAATATATAAAATTTCCTACCACCAAAGGGAGAAAGCTAACTCCTAGACAAAAAACACCTATGCATGTAACATTATATCATAACAATCATCCCCCATCCCATGCGTTGGACAAAATGCCGGATGGAAAGACTTGACGGAGGACAAAATGCACTGACGAAAAGACTTGACTCGGTAGGTTAAACATACAGAGATGGATATAGAGTATGTACAAAATTTTAAAATTGAACGGTAATTTTAAAAATAATAAAAGCGGGACTTTTAAATCAAAGCAAGCAGGAGTTTTCAAATGGAATAATCACATCGGTGAATTAGGAAATAGGATGAAACAATAGATATTTGCGGTGAGGCTGTAGTTTTTGAATTCTCCAGCAGTGAGTTTCCAAAGATGCATTTTGGACACTAGCAGGTAAAGAATCCAGAACGCACCCCCTCCATTGTCATCCGCAGCTCTGTAAGTAGAAAATGAGTTATTTTGCATTCAATCTGTAGTTTATTGGTTCATTTGTGATCTGGTATAACATTACCTATATGTGTTTAGTTGGGTAATCCATTTTAGCGCAGGCTGTGACAGCAATTGCACCATGCATTGCCTTTGGAGGTGTTGCTTGCTTTGCAGATGATGCTTCTACGTGTAAGCCACTGGTGCTGATTTAAATTTTTTTTCAGATGGGCGTGTAAGCCACTGGTGCATTTTTTATCATCGTCTTTGAGGGGCGTCTATTTTTTCCAAAGGAGCCACCCGAACAGGCAAGATTGTTAGAGTTATAAACTATCTAGTTTTACCTTCCACCATATTTAATTTTTTCCTTTGCTTTTAACCATCCTTCAATACAACCGACACAACATTTTTTTGAGGTTGAGAATCAGGAAAGGTTGGTTTGATTTTTCTCTGACTGTTTATTTAATAACAAGGGTTTTTTCCTGGGTTGTGAGGAAACGATTTTTAATCACTGCTTTGAAACTATTTTGCAGTGGACTTTGGTGGAATACAGGGCGATCTATTTGGAGCTACAACTTGTGTCTTCCATCTTCCATCTTCCACCTTTAGACAGACAAAACCAAAATATAAGTAAGCTAGGGTTTGAAAATATTTTCGACAAATGTAATCTGGGTCCTTACATATAATTATAAAACCAATCTATTTGGATTGACTGTATGTCAACATGATGGAATTTATTTTGATCAAAGTAGAAGTAGAATTTTTGAATGGGGTTCTAAATATTTCTGTACCCAATTTGGAGTGGGACTTCAGGCTGCCATTGGATAAATGCGCAAGACAAGTTTGATAATGTAATTCTTGCAACTAGATATAGAAGTAATGTGCCCTCTCAACTAAAGGTAAAAAAACAAACCCAATCAAAAGCCTACTTTTCTCTTATCTTATTATTTGGATTCAAACTGTTACTGGTCACAAGATTTATTATAGTCTAAATCTGATATTTCTTATCTTGTTTAGGAATGTGATTTTTTTTAGAGGATAGGCTCTCCAAAATGCCCTTTCCTACAGATGGAAGGGAAAAAATAGGTTGTATGCAGTGGGATTCAAAGAAAGCTTGCTAGGTGTTCAATGGACGCCACACATATTGTAAAAGACATTTCCATTTCAATGGATGCCACACAAATTGTAGAGGACATTGGCATGCATTGGAAAGGAAAAATGGAAAAAGAGTATAGATACTTCAATATTTAAGAGAACTAAAGTATTTCCAAAGAAATGCTCCCTTGGAGGCTTTTCAATTTACTAATATGATTTGTTTTAAGTTTCCAAGAATTTAATAAAACCTCCATGGTTACTTTAACTCTTGGAATACATTCATAAATCCATGTAAAATAATGGAGAAATATAACTTGGTGTCAAGATATTGGATCATATTTTATGAATTGGTTCTTAAAATTTTTAGTTACAACACAAATTTAAATTTATTGTATGGCTATGGAAAATACACAAGTGCTAAAATTTGCAATTAATGTTCTCTCATTGCAAAGGTTAACCTTGTATTTAACTGATTTTGACTTCAAAAATTTCTTATATACTCAGAGTGTTGTTATAGAGAATTTCTAGTTCTTATTTGTTCCTAATGTCTTGTATTTGTAATATAGGCCACTTGCATGCTTGTGAATATTGTCTTTGATATATCTCATCATAATTAATCTATGTAAAGTTGATGTTATCAGTAGATATAAACATTTTGTGTACAAAATTTTATCCTCTTAAAGAATAGATCAAATGTGTTTTTCCCAATCTACTTTATGTTCTATAACAACATCTACAACAATATGACACCATGGGTGAAAAAATAGAGATAGTCTCAATGTCATGCACTAGTACCCAAAGTATTACGAATAAATTGAAATTGTTAAATGTTGGATTCACAAGATAGTGGTAATTTTTAATTTTATGCATCATCCTCAAAATATACAAATATACACTCAAAACATACCTAGATGGTTATAAATCACCTAAAGTATTAATAAGATCTGTATACTTTAACACAAAGTCTATGTAACAAGTAGGAAATAACATTTGTATTATTGACAAAAGATGTGCCATGAATTTTTTGGGTTCATCTACCAAATTAATGTCATCATCATATGAACAAGGGGTACATCATTAGAATATAGTGATGACACACTATCCCCTGTTAGTTATTTCTAGACATCTTACATTCTAATGATGTTCCTGTTGTCAATCAGATTGTACCCGAACGCTTGAATGATTAAATTCAGCAATTTGTTGAAACATGGGAACTATCCTTAAGCTATGGGTATTCCTATGGGGAAGACAGACCTCTAGATTCTAGGCCGGTTCTTATATGATTCTTAAATTAATAACTGGTAACTTGCTGGAAAAGGGATAAAAGAACTATTGCTAAATGCATGTGAAACTGTAAACTAGTGGTGATTCACCTAATTGATAAAGATCTACAACTGTGATTCACAATAAATTTCAAAAAAACATCCACACAAGTCAATTTTAATAGTTTGACCACAAAAATGATTCTATGGAAGGTGTGAATAAACCACCTTTGAAGGAAAATAGGGTTTTCTCAGCAAAGCAGAATATTATTCCTTTACACAACCTTAGACCTGTGATTTTTACTATTTGAATGCATGCAAATACAAATGAGACAAAGATTTTAAAGGTTATGATATTTAAACACAGTAAAACTTCATCAAATCATTCATAAAAACAACATAATGACAAGGAAGACTTTTGATTTCACTACAATTGAAGGAATCTTTGCAAAATGACACCCATAAACCTGTAAACCTGCTGCGGTATTAATTTGAATATGAAAGCTGAGTTACAAGATATCTCACTTTGTAGAATGCAAAGGCTAAAAAACAAGAACTAGAGGAAAAAGATAAACTTTTTCCAATATATACAATGAGATGCAACTCCAAAGTTCATGAAAATGAAACTGAAAGTCAATTTCAGTATAGAAAAAAAATAACTCCAAGGAAAATTCCAAGCAAAATAAAGATCTGGAAAAGAAAAGCTCAAACTCATGCAAAAATGAGTGAACTCGGTCTCAAACTTGCACTGACAATGTGTACAATTGAACTGCAACTCAAACTGAACTGGAAATCCCCAAAAAGTGGGTCCAAGCATGCGAAAACCACCTCGTTTTTATCAATTCTCCCATGCATATCAAACTGAAAATCCATCCCTGTATCGTGCATGATTAATCTTCAAAACTAGTGTCGGAACTGAACATGCCATTCAAGATTATACAAAACACTCCTGCACTTTACTTGTGTTTGCTCGTGTTTTGGAAAAGTGATAGTATTAAATATTAAAGATAATCCAAATGATTATCTTAATATTTAATATATGATAGTTTTACTTTTTCTTTTAAAATACTATATATTAAATACTAAGGTAACAAAATATTACCTTAATATTTAATACATTAATCATCAATAAATCATGCAATAGAAGGTCAAACTCCCATTGAACCTTTCCTAAGTCACGGGCTTCCCTAAACATAATTAGGTTTATTTGACTCAAAAGTGATGGACCGCAGAAGATGAAAGAACATAATGATTTATTAAAATCATTAATAAAAAAGAGAAAAACATCAATCTTATGTCGATTTAAGGCAGAAAAAACTTGAACCCTAATCATTCTCTTCATTTTCCACTTTGATTACATGAAGAGAAAGCCATTGTTGTGCCACCATCTTTGGACTGGAAGATTCTCTTACGTGGTCTCCATTATGAAAATGTTTTCAGGCACTTATGGTGCGACCATCAACAAGTTTCTGATGTATTTTGTTTTTTCATTCTCTATTGATGCCTTTACTCACCTTTGGCCACCATGAAAGACTTGAAATACCATATTTCATGCTATTTTTTGAATGATTTTCTGAGGGAGACAGATGGAAAACATAAGGTAAATGCTTCTTCAACAAAAATCTGTACTCTTCTTTTTCATTTTGAAGCTATAGAATGGAGATTTCCTTTTACATTCTTTAAGGCATTCATATGTATATTGGCCGCCACTATTAATTTTGATTAAGAGAAGAAAAATTATTATGTGTTTCAACCACCATAGAAAATAATGATTCGCCTTCTGGTATATTTTTCATTCTTGAATTTAGATAAAGCATTTTGTAGAACAAAAATGAAAATCATTTCAAACTCCTCCTTGTGCTAACAGGCTGTGATCATTCTCCATCTGGGTATTTACAAACTCACTGTATTTTCACTTTTCTCGTGTTTGAACTCAAGAAAAAAGGAAGCTATGAAAGCACGGTATTTCCTCCACTCTTAGGCTCGACCCTTGATAGTCTTCTACAACATTTCTTGCATTTTTGAAACAAACCCTGAAGAATCTATATTTTTCTTATTGAAACCCCATCTGGGTATTTGCAAAATGCTCCATCCAGGCCACGAGCCTTGTACTGGAGTTCATCTATCTTTGTATAACCCTAACCATGCTTACTTTGTCTCCATTTTGTATTTACCTCAAAACTCTCATAGGCCTGCCCAAAAATTTATGTATGTTTCTGCCATTAAAGGCTGCGAACCTCATGACATTCTGGGTATAATATTATGACTTGCAGGCTGCAGCTTCACGAGCTTTATTTGTCATTGGCTGAGACTCATCCCACATTCAACTATTTCCTCTTTAAAGCATATTTCTCTTAATCCAGAACTATAGAAAAATACTTTTGTAAAAAATGGAAGAGTTTATCAGGACAACTCTTCATATCCTATTTCCACAGTCACAAAGTATGCTTCTATTATATCAAAACCTGGTCCTATAGTATATCTTGAAGCCTTCCTTTCTAGGACTATTCCTTGCATTTTATTAACTCTTGCAAAATACACATTGCACATATGACTTTTCGTTATGATGATGCTCCATTTCGGTCTTCTATGGAATGTGGCTTTTGTGATCTGCTTTGCTAATTGTAGTCCATTATGCTCTAAGCACTATTGTGAATACTCATCATTCTTATATGCCAATAATGATTGTTTGATCAGTTTCACACCATATTGTTGTCTTGAAACCCCTTTGGGAATGATGAAAAAGAGGAAATCACCTTCTCTTTTTTGTTGTTTCCAAACAAAATGAATGCCTGTAACTGTTCTTGATGCTCACCTCATTATGTTATCATACAGAATTTCAAGTGCATTCATTTAGACAATGATATATAAAAACTAGCCTTGATGTCCTTTCATTTTGCATTTGAACTACTTTGATACTTCATGACTACCATTCATTTTATATGACTATGAAGGCTTCCATAATAACCCTATAAGGGTTTGTTGTTCGAAACTCTCTATATTTTTCTCCTTTTCTATTAGAATACATAACTGTCATCATGTGATCTATTCCTTGAAGGCTTGTGCTCATCAAAAGTGACTCATGCTTTGTACATATGCATTTTCTCATTCATGGCTTTCTCCTTTGATGCTACTACAGATTACTTCTATTAAGTATATCAATCATAAAATCATTCATAAGCAATATGAAGTAGCCTGATTTGCATATTCTTATTTTAAATATGTATGAAACATGGTCCTTTTTTATTCCTTCTGTAGGCAATCAAGAATAATGATAACTCATAATGTTGATATATTAATGATGCCTCTTGATGTTTTTATATAACTATGCTGTCCTGTTGTCATGTTGATTTCCCTCCTGAGTCTCTGGATGAACTATGTATGTACTTTGGAGTTGTAAGAAATAATTTAATTGTTTGAGTGCTCCGTTTTCCCTTCAATATAGAGTGGCTCCATACTTTATGTGAATACAATGTGAATAAAATAGAGCTGAAACAAAGCTAATGCATATAGTTAATTATGCTCCTTCAAACATTTTTTGATTGTTCCTTTGAATGATGAGTGAAAGGATAATTTACTCAATCTGTTTTCACCATGCTGAATTAGATTGCTTTATGAATTTCTTTAAAATAGTTTTATTTGATGACTGTAATTAAATATTTGATAACTCTCAAATAATGATGTGAATGAGAGGTGTCCTTATGATATTCCAGGCTCAACCCTTGTGGGAGCCCGTTTTGCTCCACATATCTGATAAAAATAATCATGAACATAATGAACCTGTTCCTGCACATTGAAACAAACAAGTTAGTATAAATAATCGAAGCTGAAAGCTTCCATTGAACTTCATTTTTCTTGATCGTCAGCCTTTGTATTTTAATCATTTGGTGAATGCATTCATGACTGGATATATTTTACATTCTTGTTGGTAGCATAGACATGAAGTAGAATGTAATTTATCATTGCTTAGAGTAAATCTCTAACATCATTCTTTTACAATTTTGCAGGTTCATGGAGCGTGGAATCGAGATTGTTGCAGCTTGGAGATGCAACAATTGAATACATGGAGCAAAAGTGGTTCATCATCACAGGAAATGATGAATTTATTCCCTCGTTTATGTTTATGTTATCTTCAGTAGTGTAGTATTCCATCCCATCTTGTATTGATTATTTGATTAAGACAATCAAATCCAGTTAATCCCATGGCTTGTGAGGGATTTCAATTTTTTCAAAATGAATTTAAAAAGAATTATTATGCAAATGTCCTATTTTTTGCTTCAAATACTTGCATAATAAAACTGTAATCAAAATGTAATCTAATATTTATGATGACCAATGAATACTTAGCAGCAAAAACTTGAAATTTTCTATACCTCTCAATAATTTTATCATTTCAACTCTCCCTGTTTGAGCTTGTAGTGAAAAATAGGTAACAAATTGGCGACCTCTGTGGAGTGTTTTCCTGCTAAACACAATAGACTAGTATATAGCTTATCCATTGGGCATGGAGTTCATTTTTTGCTTTGTTTTAACTCAGAAAGCTGTAACTCAGTTTCAAACCACACAAACTAAAAGAAACTACTGCAAACTCTGTTGAAGATAAAGCTTGAAAAACCATGTGTAGCAACTGCACTTTATTGAAAACACAACAAAATTGAAATGAAATGTGCCAGCAGGCACTTATTGAAAGCATAACTGAAACTGAAACCTATTCTACTATGTACAACTGAAAGCTTGATGCTTAATAACATTGTTTCAAGTGAATCTCGTTCACAAGGATTGGTAGTACTTCACCATCTAGCTTTGAAAGCTGAAATGCATTGTGTTCCTTCTTTTATGTAATAATGTATGGGCCATCCCACAAGGCGTCAAACTTTGTATGTTTTCCAGGCTTGCTTTTGAGCTCATCCCACTTGAAAACTAAATCACCTTCATTGAAGATCCTTGTTGTTGCTTTCTTATTGAATGTCCTCTTCATTTGAGAATGATGAATCTAAAACTTTATGTAGGATTCCTTTCTGGTTTCGTCCAACTCTTTTAATTGAGTAAGCCTAACTTGCATTGGCTACTCCTCAAGTAACTCAAACTCTTTTATATAACTCAAAGTTGGCAATTCAATTGAGATAGGCAATTTGACTTCTTTGCCATAAACCAAAACATATGGTGAAAATCTTGTTGATCGTTTTGGTGTAACTCTATTAGCTTACAAGGGTAACTTGAGTTTTTCATGCCATGACCTCTGATTATCTTCAATAATCTTCAGTATGATCTTAATCAGTTCTTATTTGTTGATTCAACTTGTCCATTACCCTGGGGGTAATAATTGGATGAAGTATTTAAATAAATATTATGTTTTACTGACCAATATTAAACTCTTAAACCAACAAAGGCCAAAGCATTATCATAAATAATTGAATCAGGTGTACCAAACCTGGAAACTATGTCCTGATAGAAGTTTAAAACTGATGTCTCGTTTGCATCTCTTAATGCGATTGCTTCAGTCCACTTCATAAAGTAGTCTGTGGCAATTAAAATCCATTTGTGCCCAACACTCAAGGGTGGATTGGTTGGACTGATAAAATCGAGTCCCTACTTTCGAAATGGCTACTCAACTTGAATTGGATTCAGGGGCAAGGCTGCTAACTTTTCTTTTCCTAAAAAAAGTGAACATTTACTGCATTTTTTGACATAAGCATGAGCATCTTTGAAAAGATCTTGCCAATAATATCCAGCTCTCATTATTTTTAAATCTGTAGTATGTGGTGCAAAGTGACCTCCAGTAGGTCCATCATGGAATTCCTCAAGAATTCTTTCAGTCTGATTTGGGTAAACACATCTGAGGAATACTCCATTGAAGCCTTTTCTATAAAGAACACCATCAATTTCTACACATGGAATTGCTTGCAATCTGTAATATCTTCGTTTAGACTTGTCTAAACCTTCTGGACAATCCCTAGTATGTAAGTAATGGATCATTTGATTAATTCAATCAACTGAATGGAATGTAACAATAGGTTCTTCTTCATTATTCAGAACTGTAGCAACCTTTTCACTGTTGTTTTCTTCATTTTCTGCAGGCTGTTCACATAGGCCTTTGCCTCTAACAGGCTTGGTAACCTTTATGCTGATGTCATACTCCATGACTTTGGTTATCCAACCCGTTCTCTTGTCATTAATGTCCTTATTCAGCAAAAAATCCTTGACTGTTGGGTGAGCTACTAGTAGATGTATCTTATTATTAGACAACATATGTCTGACCTTTTTCATACTTCTCACTACAACAAGCACATGCTTTTCAACGAATGAATACCTGGTTTCATAATCACGTAAAAATTGACTAAAGAAAGCTATAGGTTGCTCCATACCTTCACTATTTTGCTGAAAAAGCATTGCAGAGATGGTATCCACTCCTCTGAATGCGTACAATATGAAATATTTATCAAAATTTAGATTAATAAGAGTAGAGGCTACTGCAAGTGCCTCTTTAATTTGCTAAAAAATGTTCTTTCCTTCTTTTTTCCAGCTGAATTGAATGTTTTTCTTCAGCATGGCTATCAATGGCTGCAATAAAGCTGCAACATTGGGAACAAATCTCCTCACGAAGTTTATTCTGCCTAGAAAGCTCTGCAAACCCTTTTTGTGAGTGGGTAGTGGTAAAGCCAATATGGTTGCAATCCTCTCTAGATCTATAGAAATGCCATCTTTAGAAACAATATAACACAAAAGTTTACCTTCGTGAACAACAAAGATACTCTTTTTTGGATTTAAAGAAATTCCATATTCTCTGCATCTTTCAAAAATTTGTCTAAGATGCACAAAATGATCATCACCATTTTGTGATAAAACAGTGATATCATCTAGGTAAATAAGAAAAACTTGTTTATTAAACCTTGGAGATCCATATCCATCACTCTCTGAAAGGTGGCTCCTACGTTTGACAATCCAAATGGCATCTTTCTGTAAGCTATAGTACCCCACTTGGTGGTAAAGGCTGTCTTGTACTGGTCTTCCTCCTTAACCAAAATCTGGTTATAACCTGAATATCCATCCAACAATGAGAACCTTTCTAATCCTGAAACAACCTGCAATATTTGCTCCATTGAAGGCAGCGGGTAGTGATATTTGAGTGAAGCTTTGTTTAGATCACAAAAATCAATGCACAACCTTATCTCTCCACTCTTCTTTCTGACAGGCATTAAATTTGATACCCAAGAAGTGTGCTTGATTGGAAATATTTTACTACCTTCGATCAGCTTGTTTAATTCCGTTTTCATTAGATGTTCTAACTCCGGACTCAAGGGCCTTTGCTTCTGTCTTACCACTTTTGCGTTGGGTTCGAGCTCAATTGTATGCTGAGTTAACTCAGGGTTTAAACCCTTCAAATCTCCATACTTCTAGGCAAAAATTTCACTGAATTCTTCAAAAATCAAGATAAAGGCTTGTTGTTCTTCCTCTGTACAAACTTTTCCAAGCTTAAGCAGCTTGTCCTTGAATATTTCTATTGATTCATAATGTTCCTGCTTCATTGTGATGCTTGATTGATCTCTTCTAACCTGATCATCAGTGTTTAAGATGGATTCAAGGGTCACCAAACCCTTTGGCAGCTTGTTAGACTTTAGTTGCATGATCTGATAACCATATTGTTGATCAAAATTTCACTTATTTCTAGCAGAAAAATCTGCTTCTTCCATCAAAAAATGTATTATCTATTATCACTATCAAAAATCTGCCAACTTACATTATTATCAGGTACTGAAGGTCTGATAACTACCTTCACATATTGTTGTACCTTCACATTATGAATTTCAGTTGGAATGTCAAACTGTGACCCTAGAGCAACAAGTTTATCAGCTTGCTTATTCTGAATTCTTGGTACTGATTGCAGATTAAATGCATTAAACTCCTCAATTAAGTCCGCATTAAACTCCTCAATTAAGTCCCAAACACGATGCTTATACAATTTCAACAAATCATTCTTTGTTAAATTTAAATTCCTAACTTGATTTGCTATCAATTCTGAATCACCATACACATGTAAGCACTTAATCTTTCTTTTTTCTGGCCCATTCTAAGCCATGTATTAATGCTTCATACTCAACAACATTATTAGAATAGCTGAAAGAAAATCTAAAAGTTGAATAATACCTATCTCCTTCAGGCAAAATTAAAACAACTCCTCCACCAAAGCCAATTTTACTTCTGGATCCATCAAAAAATAGCTTCCAAAGCTAATCAATCTGCTGTACTTGTTGTTTTTCCTCCTTAACCAGATTTGGAATAGTTACATTGGGCTCCTGAATCATATAAATGCCTAAACCTACTTCATCTATGAGATTGAATGGATCAACCTCGTGATTCTTGACTTCCCACTCATCTAGATTTATGTCAGGTATGCCTTCTATAGGTACAGTGGGGCGAGGGTCATGGATTGATCCTCTTGATCATGGAAAGCTAGGTTTGCATTTATGGGATTTAGAACATAAGGCTCAATATGGTCTTTAGCCTATGAATTTGACTTAATCGTGACTCTAGTACCATATCTGGTTCCAAAAAACATGTGTGACCAGTCTGATGACAGATAACCACCTAATTTTGCAGTGAAATCTCTAGACAAGAAAATAGAAAAATAAGGTGGGAGATCAATGATATATATGTCCTGTAAAATTTGAAAGTTGGGACATGCATGCAATGTAAGAGGCAAATTTTTAATAACTCCTACAAACTTTACAACTGTACCATCCAAATGAACTATCCCTTTTGATAATGGTTCATGTACTCAAGTCCTAACTTATCTACCAGTTGTTTAGGCATAATTGAGCTACTTGCTCCACTATCGATCATGTAGTTATGCACTATGTTATCACCAGTTATCAAGCTGACATAAAAAGGTGGTGGCTTTACCTCTTTAGCTGGCTGCTCCTTTTGATCTGAACTGTTCACAAGAAATCTTAGTTGTTCTTTATTTTTTTCATCAGAAATTGATGTCTTAGCTAGAGCTTCTTGCAAACTTTCTTTTTGCCCAGACAGGTGTAATGCATCCAACATGGTAATGCTAACAGTTGCCTTTTTCATATGTTCAACAATATTGAAAGAGGAAACACTGACCTTTGGCTGTACTTTTTGAGCAACAATGTTTGTTTGTGTTGCTTGAGGCTGGAACTGAACTTTAGGATGCTCTTTACTTGTTTCAACCTGCTGTCTTGGTAAAATCTGAACATTTTGGGTTGTTGAAGGTTGAACTTTCCCCTGTTGAGCTGTAAAATCTTGAGTTTTCTACTGAACAACAGGCTATTTGTTTTTTTTTCTGCCTGTTGTTTATCAGGAAGAGCTTGTTGTCTTAGGTTAAATACTCTTTTCTTGGCCCTCATATTGGCTACAATAGAAGTGGTTGACTGATTTTGACCTTGCACATGATTAACTCCGCAAAATTCACTTCCTTGCCAATTCATCATGGCAATGTCAAGGTCACTGTATTGTGTTTGATCATCTTGTTGATTATTGTCTTCCTTAGTTGTTTTTTCAGAAGCAACATAACTACTTTGCACCATAAGAGCTTGATTAATCACTTCGTTCATGCAAGTAGCCTGATCATGAGGTTGATTGCAGGGATAGCACCACACATAATCCTATGCTAAATTGTTTTGTATTGGCATTAGCTCTTTTGAGGAGTTAGCAATAGCTGGATTAAGTGGCTAATTAGGCCTAAAGTTGAAATTCCTCCTCTATCCCTAGTGATTAGCTTAATAAGCAGGTTTGTTTGCTTGAATTGATGACTGATTAGGCTTGAAATTTTGACCTTGCTAGTTTTTAAGGCTTAATAAGTTGTTACTCATAGTTTGTAGTAACTTGGCCATTTGCTGTTGGTCATTTATTAGCTGCTGTTGAGTATCTTTAAGTCCTTGTAAGTCAAAATTTGTTGGAACAACATTATTTTGTGCTGCTGTTTGGAAACCTAAGGCTGGAATAATAGGTATAGTGGCTAAAGGAGGTACTTGAATGGGTATAAATGGTTGTACCTATGGAAAAATTGGAATAGGGGGTCTTGGGGAAATTTTACTAGCTTGTATAAGGCTGTTTTCAGCTCTAATAGCGATGTCATATGTTGCTAGTAATGTTAACCCACCCATTGACTGTATCATTAAGGAAATATCGCTATGCAATGATCTAAGGTCATATAGAAAAGCTTGGTCAGGAGTTGGCCTTACCATTGCTAGAATTTGATCCCATGTCCTTTGAAATATGAAGTTAAAGTCCATCATCTATTTTTGTGGTGCTCTCTTTATAGTCGTCATCTATTCGACTAGAGATAGATGATCGAACTTATCAAAAAATTGTTTGGTCAACTTATCTCCTAAATCATCCCATGTCAGGATGGTATTGACTGGTAAGCCTCAAAACCACTGAAGTGCTTTCCCCTTGAATGATGCTGCTAATAACCTCAAAGCTACATTCTCCTAAATCACGTGATGAACTCCACATAATAAAACTACGTCTCTAATATGCTCAATGGGCGTAGTTTGATCTTCACCAGTAAAAAATGGATGACTTTTGAGTGCTACAACTGGTATATCATCATGCTGAGCCAGATCCAATGGGACGCCCCCATTAAATAGAAAAAAATAATGTGCTCTGGCCATTAGAGCTGTTGGTATTATGAGATTTACAACTTGTACAATTGGTACAGGTGAAACCGATACTCTGTAACTTGGAGAAGCTGAATATGAAACTGGTTTCCTTGCTAACGATCTGCCTCTTCTTCTTGATGTGTAAACTACTGGTTCTACTCTTAGAACCAGAGAAACTGATTGCTTTCTTGAAGGTTTATCAAGTGTTTGCTTGGCTGCCCTTCCTCTTCTCTTTGGTGAAGACAACTGCAAATATTCAAACGGAGAAGAACTTCTAGTTTGAATATTTCTCATAAGCTATTTGCACTTGATCTGCTTGAAACTGAAAAAGAAGTCGCTAGGTATATGAAAATAATCCTTTGAAAGGCTGACATGCTGCTGTATATACCAAAACAACAACTTGAACTGTAAAATTCTTGCTCTAAAAAATGATTCAGAGTCCCACCGGGCATGCGAAAAACTGTTGTCAATTAGATTGCACTCAAATTTTTGAATGATTAAATTCAACAATCTGTTGAAACATGGGAACTATCTTCAGGCTGTGGGTATTCCTATGGCGAAGATAGACTTCCATATTCTAGGTTGGTTCCTATATGATTCTTAAATTAATAACTGGTAACTTGTTGGAAAAGGGATAAAAGAACTATTGCTAAATGCATGTGAAACTATAAACTAGTGGCGATTCACCTAATTGATAAAGATCTGCAACTATGATTCACAATAAATTTTAGAAAAACATCCACATAAGTCGATTTTAATAGTTTGACCACAAAAATGATTCTAAGGAAGGTGTGAATAAACCACCTTTGAAGGAAAATAGGGTTTTCTCAACAAAGCATAATATTATTCCTTTACACAACCTTAGACCTGTGATTTTTACTATTTGAATGCATGCAAATACAAATGAGACAAATATTTTAAAGGTTTTGATATTTAAACATAGTAAAACTTCATCAAATCATTCATAAAAACAACATAATGACAAGGAAAAATTTTGATTTCACTGCAATTGAAGGAATCTTTGCAAAATGACACCCATAAACCTGCTACTGTATTAATCTGAATATGAAAGCTCAGTTACAAGATATCTCACTTTGCATAATGCAAAGGCTAAAAAACAAGAACTAGAGGAAAAATATAAACTTTTTCCAATATATACAATGAGATGCAACTCCAAAGTGCATGAAAATGAAACTGAAAGTCAATTTCAGTATAGAAAAAAGATAAATCCAAGGAAAATCTCAAGCAAAATAAAGATCTGGAAAAGAAAAGTGCAAACTCATTAAAAAATGAGTGAACTCGGTCTCAAACTCGTAGTGGCAATGTCTACAACTGAATTGAAACTCAAACTGAACTGGAAATCCCCAAAAAGTGGGTCCAAGCATGCGAAAACCACCTCATTTTTATCAATTCTCCCATGCATATCAAACTGAAAATCCATCCCTGTATCGTGCATGATTAATCTTCAAAACTGGTGCCGGAACTGAACAAGCAATTCAAGATTATACAAAACACTCCTCCACTTTACTTGTGTTTTTTCATGTTTAGGAAAAGTGATAGTATTAAATATTAAAGATAATCCAAATGATTATCTTAATATTTAATATATGATAGTTTTACTTTTTCTTTTAAAATACTATATATTAAATACTAAGGTAACAAAATATTACCTTAATATTTAATAAATTAATCATCGATAAATCATGCAATAGAAGGTCAAACTCCCATTGAACCTTTCCTAAGTCACATGCTTCCCTAAACATAATTAGGTTTATTTGACTCAAAAGTGATGGACCACAGAAGATGAAAGAACATAATGATTTATTAAAATCATTAGCTAAAAAATGAGAAAAACATCAATCTTATGTTGATTTAGGGTAGACAAAACTCGAACCCTAATCATTCTCTTCATTTTCCACTTTGATTACATGAAGAGAAAACCATTGCTGCACCACCATCTTTGGAATGGAAGATTCTCTTACATGCTCTCCATTCTATAAATGTTTTCAGGCACCTATGGTGCGACCATCAACAAGTTTATGATGTATTTTGTTTTTTCATTCTCTATTGATGCCTTTACTCACCTCTGGCCGCCATGAAAGACTTGAAATACCACATTTCATGTTGTTTTTTGAATGATTTTCTGAGGGAGACGACTGGAAAACATAAGGTAAATGCTTCTTCAACAACAATCTGTACTCTTCTTTTTCATTTTGAAGCTATAGAATGGAGATTTCCTTTTACATTCTTTAAGGAATTCATATGTATATTGGCCGCCACTATTAATTTTGATTAAGAGAAGAAAAATTATTATGTGTTTCAACCACCATAGAAAATAATGATTTTCCTTCTGGTATATTTTTCATTCTTGAATTTAGATAAAGCATTTTGTAGAACAAAAATGAAAATCATTTCAAACTCCTCCTTGTGCTAACAGGCCGTGATCATTCTCCATCTGGGTATTTACAAACTCACTGTATTTTCACTTTTCTCATGTTTGAACTCAAGAAAAAAGGAAGCTATGAAAGCATGGTATTTCCTCCACTCTTAGGCTTGACCCTTGATAGTCTTCTACAACATTTCTTGCATTTTTGAAACAAACCCTAAATATTAATCTATATTTTTCTTATTGAAACCCCATCTAGGAATTTGCAAAATGATCTATCCAGGCCATGAGCCTTGTACTGGAGTTCATCTATCTCTATATAACCCTGACCATGCTTACTTTGTCTCCATTCTATATCTACCTCAAAACTCTCATAGGCCTGCCCAAAATTTTTTGTATGTTTTTGATATTAAAGGCTGCGGACCTCATGGCATTCTGGGTATAATATTATGACTTTCAGGCTTCAACTTCATGAGCTTTATTTGTTACTAGCTGAGACTCATTCCACATTCAACTATTTCCTCTTTAAAGCAGATTTCTCTTAACCCAAAACTATAGAAAAATACTTTTGTAAAAAATGGAAGAGTTTATCAGGACAACTCTTCATATCCTTATTTCCATAGTCACAAATTATGCTTCTATTATATCAAAACCTAGTCTTGTAGTATATCTTGAAGCCTTCCTTTCTAGGACTATTCCTTGCATTTTATTAACTCTTGCAAAATACACATTGCACATATGACTTTTCGTTATGATGATGCTCCATTTCCGTCTTCTATGGACTATAGCTTTTGTGATCTGCTTTGCTAATTGTAGTCCATTATGCTCTAAGCACTGTTGTGAATACTCATCATTCTTGTATTCCAACAATGATTGTTTGATCAGTTTCATGCCATATTGTTGTCTTGAAACCCATTTGGGAATGATGAAAAAGAGGAAATCACCTTCTCTTTTTTCCTGTTTCCAAACAAAATGAATGCCTATAACTGTTCTTGATGCTCACCTCATTATGTTATCATACAAAATTTCAAGTGCATTCATTTAGACAGTGATATATAAAAACTAGCCCTGATGTCCTTTCATTTTGCATTTGAACTACTTTGATACTTCATGACTACCATTCATTTTATATGTCTATGAAGGCTTCCTTAATAACCCTATAAGGGTTTGTTGTTCCAAACTCTTTGTATTTTGCTCCTTTTCTATTGGAATACATAGATATCATCATGTGATCTATTCCTTGAAGGCTTGAATGCTCATCAAAAGTGACTCATGCTTTGTATATATGCATTTTCTCATTCATGGTTGCCTCCTTTGATGCTGCTACAAATTACTCCTGTTAAGTATATTAATCATAAAATCATTCATAAGCAATATGAAGTAGCCTTATTTGCATATTCTTATTTTAAATATGTATGAAACATGGTCCTTTTTTAGCCCTTATGTAGGCAATCAAGAATAATGGTAACTCATAAGGTTGATATATTAATGATGCCTCTTGATGTTTTTATATAACTATGCTGTCCTATTGTCATGTTGATTTCCCTCCTGAGTTTTTGGATGAACTACGCATGTACTTTGGAGTTGTGAGAAACAATTTAATTTTTTGAGTGCTCCGTTTTCCCTTCAATATAAAGTGGCTCCATACTTTATGTGAATACAATGTGAATAAAATAGAGGTGAAACAGAGCTAATGTATATAGTTAATTATGCTCCTTCAAACATTTTTTGATTGTTCCTTTGAATGATGAGCGAAAGGATAATTTACCAAATATATTTTCACCATGTTGAATTAGACTGCTTTATGAATTTCATCAGAACATTTTTATTTGATGGCTATAATTAAATATCTGATAACTCTCAAATAATGATGTGAATGAGAGGTGTCCTTATGATATGTCGGGCTCAAACCTTATGGGAGCCCGTTTTTCTTCACATATCTAATGAAAATAATCACAAACATAATGAACCTGTTCCTACACATTGAAACAAACAAGTTAGTATAAATAATCGAAGCTGAAAGCTTCCATTGATCTTCGTTTTTCTTGATCGTCAACCTTTGTATTTTAATCATCTAGTGAATTCTTAACTAGATATATATTACATTCCTGTTGGTAGCATAGACATGAAGTAGAATGTAATTTATCATTGCTTAGAGTAAATCTCTAACATCATTCTTTTACAATTTTGTAGGTTCATGGAGCATGGGATCAAGATTGCTGCAGCTTGGAGATGCAAGAACTAAAGACATCAAGCAAAAGCAGTTCATCATCACAGGCAATGATGAATTTCTTCCCTTCTTTATGTTTATGTTATCTTTAGTAGTGTAGTATTCCATCCCATATTTTATTCATTATTTGATTAAGACAATCAAATCCAGTTACTCCCGTGGCTTGTGCGGTATTTCAATTTTTTCAAAATGAATAAAAAGCAATATTATGCAAATGTACAATTTTCTGCAAATACTTGCCTAATAAAACTGTAATCAAAATGTAATTTGATCTTTATGATGAACAATGAATACTTAACAGCAAAAACTTGAAATTTTCTTTACCTCTCAATGATTTTATCATTTCAACTCTCCCTGTTTGAGCTAGTAGTGAAAAATAGGTAACAGTTCCCTGTCCACTTTTCCTACACAGGGGATAGTGTGTTTTCCAACACTGCAAACAATGTGAGCATTTTTTTGTTCCAATCATATCAAGAAAGTGAAATGCCATTTTCATTGTAATCAAAGAGTTGTTCTATAATTTGAAGGTTGACTTCATTACATAATTGACAAGAGACAATTTTTTTTCCAACAATGTGTTTTCCAACAAGGGACATTGTGTTTTCCAACAGGGATAGTGTGTTTTCCAACATGGAAATAACTAATTGGAAATAACTAATAGGGGATAGTGTGTTTTCCAACATTATTTGTAGTGTTGGAAAACACACTATCCCTTGTGGAAATAATTGACAAGGGATATATTGTTTTCCAACGCTGCAAATAATGTTGGAAAACACATTGTCCCCTGTTAGTTATTTCCAATTTGTTATTTCCCTGTTGGAAAACACACTGTCATTTTTTTTGTTCATTGTTGGAAAACAAACTATCCCCTGTTGGAAAACACACAGTGTCATTTTTTTGTTCCTTGTTGGAAAATATAGTGTCCCTTGTTGGAAAACACACTGTCCCCTATTAGTTATTTCCAATGTTGGAAAACACAATGTCCCCTGTTAGTTATTTCCAATGTTAGAAAACACACTATCCCTTATTAATTATTTCTAGACATCTTACATTCTAATGATGTCCCCTGTTCACTTTTCCTACATAGGGGACAGCGTGTTTTCCAACACTGCAAACAATGTGACCATATTTTTGTTCCAATCATATCAAGAAAGTGAAAAACACACTATCCTCTGTTAGTTATTTCCAATGTTGGAAAACACGCTGTCCCTTGTTAGTTATTTCCAAGGTTAGAAAGTGGAAAACACACTGTCCCCTATTAGTTATTTCTAGACATCTTACATTCTAATGATGTCCCTTGTCCACTTTTCCTACATAGGGGACAGTGTGTTTTCCAACACTACAAACAATGTGAACATTTTTTTGTTCCAATCATATTTCCAATGTTGATAAACACACTATCCCCTGTTAGTTATTTCTAGACATATTAAATTCTAGTGATGTCCCTTGTCCACTTTTCCTACATAGGGGATAGTGTGTTTTCCAACACTGCAAACAATGTGAGCATTTTTCCTACACAGGGGACAGTGTGTTTTCCAACACTGCAAATTCATAAGGAAATAATTGACAAGGGATAGTGTGTTTTCCAACACTGCAAATAATGTGAGCATTTTTTTGTTCCCTGTTGGAAAACACACTATCCCATGTTGGAAAACACACTGTCCCCTATTAGTTATTTCCAATGTTGTTCTAAAATTTGAAGGTGGAATTCATTACATAATTGACAAGGGACAGTGTGTTTTCCAACACTGCAAATTCTCATAAGGAAATAATTGACATGGGATAGTGTGTTTTCCAACACTACAAATAATGTGAGCATTTTTTTGTTCCAATCATATCAAGAAACTGAAAAACACACTGTCCCCTATCAAGGGATTGTTGAAAATGTCATTTTTACTATAACCAAAGAGTTATTCTAAAATTTGAAGGTGGACTGCATTACATAACTGACAAGGGATAGTGTGTTTTCCACTACTGCAAATTCATAAGGAAATTATTGACAAGGGACAGTGTGTTTTCTAAAACTGCAAATAATGTGAGCATTTTTTTGTTCCAATCAAATGAAGAAAGTGAAATTCCAATTTTACCATACCAAATAGTTGTTCTAAAATTTTAAGGTGGACTTCATTACATTGATGGTGTGTACAAATCAAAAAAATTCATAAGGAAATATCTGAAAAGGGACAGTGTGTTTTCCAACACTCAAATAATGTGAGCATCTTTCATAAGGAAATAATTGACAGGGGACAGTGTGTTTTCCAACACTGAAAATAATGTGAGCATTTTTCATAATGAAATAATTGACAAGGGACAATGTGTTTTCCAACAGTGCAAATAATGTGAGCATCTTTTTGTTCCAATTAGATGAAGAAGTGAAATGCCATTTTTACTGCACCAAAGAGTTCTAAAATTTGAAGGTGGACTTTATTAAATTCATGGTGCGTATGAAACAAGAATATTTTCATAAGGAAATAAATGACAGGGGATAGTGTGTTTTCCAACATTGGAAATAATTTGAACATTTTTCATAAGGAAATAATTGATAAGGGACAGTGTGTTTTCCAACACTCCAAATAATGTGAGAATTTTTTTGTTTCAATCAAATGAAGAAATTGAAATGCCAATTTTACTGTACCAAATAGTTGTTCTATAAGTTTAAGGTGGAAATAAGTTTAAGGTGAGAATAACGTGAGCATCTTTTATAAGGAAATAATTGATAGGAGACAATGTGTTTTCCAAAACTGGAAATAATGTGAGCATTTTTTATAAGGAAATAATTGACAAGGGACAACATGTTTTCCAACAGTACAAATAATGTGAGCATTTTTTTGTTCCAATTAGATGAAGAAGTGAAATGCCATTTTTACTGTACCAAAGATTTGTTATAAATCTGAAGGTGGAATTCATTGTATTCTTGGTGTGTATGCAACAAAAAACTTTTTATAAGGATATATTTGATAGGGGATAGTACGATACACCCTATTTAGAAATTATTATTATTCTTGATTACCATTAAGGTATGGTAGTGAAATTATTATTCTATTTTTTGTCATGTATTAAGGTCTCAAGGATCATCCTCATAAGTTCTTTACAGTATAAATAAGAAATGGATTCACTCTCTATATAAATATCATTGGTCATCACTCAAAGGTGATTTTTTAATAGCTCCTAAAGACATTTTTTTGTTAATATTGGTGAAGTTTAGTCTAGTACATTGTGAAGAGTATTATATCACATATCAATTCAAAAGATTATATTCTATATAGTGGTTGTGTATGTGATTCATTAAAGGTTGAGGTTTCACGTTGTAAGCCCTTAAGAAAAGATAGTAAATGCAATTAAATGAATTAATAATTTATATTTTTATTAATTTATTATGTCATTGAATTCTATTGTGAGTGTTTGTGTAATTGGTTGTATGGTTGGATAATCCTTAAATAGATTCTCTAGTCACAATTTTATCATATGGTATCAAAGTAGTGGTGTTACCAATTTTTTTCCACAACTCAATTGGTGGAGTGGAGCTGGATTAAACATTGTTATATCTTAAGGTGAAATTACAGTTATTTCTTCACTATGCTTAAGTATTATTTGCACTTTGTTCATTATTCTTCAAGTGATAGTTGTGCATTTAAATGAGGAAGCTGAGTTTTAGAAGTGCCAATTCAATGTTTTACAATTAAATGAAGTACAAAATTGAGCATATAGGCAACAAAGCATTTCAAATGCTTTCATTCATTTCATAAAGTGATTCATGTTTACATAGTTTCATTTGATTGCAAGAATTCAAATGATAATACAACATTGCATTGAGATGCATTTTCTTTTCAAAATGAAAAGCATAAAATGAAATCAAATATCCACACAAGCTGTGGATGGGACTATCATAGTGCATCATTAATAGCACACTACACTATGGAAGATGCAAAAGAAGAAAATCACATAACTAACGACATAATCATCATTTCCTGATTGGCCGATGGTCGACGCTGAAGTGGTGCACCTTTGTTTTCTCAAGCTTCGTTGACCTGTAAGAGAAAAGAGGGGGATGTCAGAGGCTCTGGTTATGAAGATACCTATATGAATCACCAACAATAATGCAGTCTACTATTAATTATACACTGAAACAATCAAGAAAAGTACAGAAGAAATGAGCTAAAGGAGAAACATCAATATGACCATTATATCTTGTTTTTTTATGCTAACACTGTTTTTTTCCTTGTGCAGGTATAAGGAAAATCATGATGCTGTTTATTATTCAAAGACCAAGCATGTGGAGAAAAACGGGCTCTCACAAGGGTAGAGCTTGACATGCTGCCCTTATTCATTACAATTGGGCTGATAAGAGATTACATCATCATATTCATCAAGAAAAGAAATGATATACAACTGAAAGAGTAAAGCAGAGTTATCTATTAAGCTATTAAACCAACTTTGCATTCATAACAATCAGGTAAATGCTTTTTGAAAGCTACAGGTGAACAGTGAGTTTAACTCACTCAATTAATTTAAGTGAGTACATTTATATCAAACGTTGTTGTATGGTTCACGTTCTTTTGCTATAGTGTTATTTTTTCATCATGATCATATGTCATGAAAGGTTCAGTTCATTAGTATTCTTTCTCACAACCAAGGATAGTGAACAGGCATACATTATGCTTTAATGAAGAGATTTGTTTCAATTTTAATCTCAGAAGAGAGTAAATTCACAGAAGATTTTATTAAGTGGAGCGTAAAAATGCATGAAGAGTGCCAGGTTGAAGCCCAAGAGTATGAAGGGACATATATTGCACTCAAATGGTAATGAACAATCAGTTCCAGTTTGGCTGATAAGTAAATACAACATTAGGAATTACAATGTGAAATGATTGTTCCAAAAAGACAAAGAAATGACAACAATTTTTTTAAAGAAGGTGTCTTTGAAGTGTTAGTTGTGCACTGGAACAATCAATTAAGATGAAGTTCATAGAACTACAAGGTTGCAATTAAAATTTCTACATAAGCCCATAAATTGAATGCACGATGAATACAAATTTTGTTTCCCATACACCCACATTTGGGGTTTGATTTTAAATACAGAGGTTACAACTTGCAGTGATAACCCATGTGAGGTTTTTCTATGAAATGACAAGAATAGAAGTAAATATTAATGGGTCAAGTCAGATTTATAGGCCATCTTCAAGACAAGCAGAGTTAATGCAATTTCCAGCTTACCATGCAAGGGTTTTCAATAGTAAGGAGAAGGAATGTGTGTGTAATGCACAGTGTTTCTATGGACAGGCTGGAACACAACAAGAGATGCACCAAGAGGGACATGCTTCATAATTTCAAATGTTCATATAGAAAAGACTGAGAAAAAAGAATGCCATGGTTAGTTCGACCCAACTTAAAATAGCAATATAAATTTATGTTTGTTCTTTTCAAAGTATACCCACATTGGAGTTCCAATTTAAGCATACAGATTTTCACCATTTCCAGATTACCCATATGGGTATTTTATCAGAACATCAAGGTAAAATTTTTGTCATATTTACAAGATAAGCAATAGAATACAGATGGAAATCATAATGGTCGAGCTCCGTGAGAGAAAGTATCAGAGTAAGGTTGTTTTCTTTGGAATAAAAAATACCCATATCTAGTTTTGTATTGAAGAGTATAAAAATATGAATTTCCTTTGGTGGGTTGAGCTTCAGAGTGGAGAATAATAGTTTTCATTCAATACCCATGATAGGGTTTGAGCTAGAATATAGTTTTTTTTATATATCCACATCGTGTTGCTACAAGAAAAACAAAATGCAGTGTTTTCTTCAAAGTAATGAGCACCAACATGGTGTTTTATTTCAGAATGCTGAGTATACACTTTTTGCTTTGGGTCAAGCCTAGAAATTTATAAAGAAATTCATTCTATGTATGAGTATGGTGCGGTCAACCATTGGAGCTCTCGACTTCAAGATTAGAGCTATATCTCATGGCAGCCAGTGAAGACAAAGAACACATAAATAACAAATATAAGCATAAAGAGTATAAACAAAGGCATTAGAAACTATCTTAGTTGTGGCTATAGACCAAGAAACTCAAGGGGTTAAGTCACAAAAGCTACAGACCAAGAAGCTCACCTTGTGTAGAGAGAAGAAGACAAAATCCACAAGCAAGCTCTCTCATAGAGCTTTTAGATAAAAGACTCGAGCTCATACAGGTCAACCAAGAAGAACATAGTCACATGAAATGTAAGGAAAAATCAGAAATAAAACATGAGCAGGCCATGGACTTAATGGCTTTTCTTATTCTTTCAATGAAGCAGTAAGATGCAGTAGTATACAAATGAAGCTTACCTGGTCAAAGATTTGACTATCTAAAAGCAAGAGTGAACTTTCTCAAAGCACACGAGCTCAGACTGAGTTCAATCATGGTGGCGTACTCTTTCAGGCAGAGCTCAATTTCTTCAAAAGGATGGTTGCAAAATGAAATTATTTTAGGGTTTGACTTCTTTTGTCTCATGCCCCAATTTGAGCCAACATTATAATTATCTAGAATATTCACAATTGTCAATAGCACATGGGAGATTCAAATTAGGGTTACCTTTTCATTATGAAATCAAAGTCTGAAGCTAATTTTTGAAAGGCTGAAAATTCATATGCCTAGGTCGATGTGTTGAATCTTTAGGGCTAGTGTTTCTATGTTGACATTCATACCCTTGCCTTGGTATGCATCTAGGATGTCAATACCTTAGGTTTTGTTTTTTTTTTAATTGATTTTAAAGGAAGTAAATTAAAGTTTGAATGGTAAATATCTTATGACCTAAGGTTAATATCACTCATGACTTAAGGATTTATTTTGAATTGATTTTGAAGAAATCAATTAAGGATATTGATGAGTGAGTGATATACATTGATATTTTTATGATTTTTTAAAGAAAAATCAAAGCATTGTATGGGTGAAATAAGGTTGTATTTCTTTTTGCAAAAGATTTTGCAATCTTTAATTGCAAAAATAGACAAATTGTAAAATCTGCAGTGATGTAAAGTTGAATCATAAAGCAATCCTTATAAATTGTTTTGTGATTTCTTGCTATTTTTAGCAAATTATTTTTGAATTTTCCTCTTGGTCGAGTTTGGGCTTTATCTTGGAGAGATAAGGCGTTTTTCTGGATTTTAAAGCAGACCCAACCTATTTTTAGAGGCTTTACAGTTTGATCATAAAAGCAATGTGCTTTTTGCTACTTTTATGCAATTTTTGGGACAGTTTGAAGCTTTTTTCCTTGAGTTGCTTTGTGAGCTTGGATTAGGGTTTCTTGAGAGATATATTTTTGAAAAGACTTAGTCTTTATGCTCTTCTTCTTAGTTCAGATTTTAGTTTCTTGCTCATACACATTTTTGAGCTTGTAAACCCTTCTTGTATTCAGTTTGAGATTATGTCATACTCCTTTAGTTGAATAAAGCAACATTCCTATTCCTCAATTCTGTTTCTATTGTAGTTTTACTTTGATGTTATATTGTGATTTCCATTTTGCAGAATCCTTATTACGCCCTAGAATTCTAATTTTGGTATAGAAAGTTCATAGAATACAGGTTGCATGTTGTATTTAGGTTTGAATCTTCATGCAAATTATTCATGTGTTTAGTGTTCATGAGGAATTGTGAAATACTGTTGTTTTTTGAAAGCTATTTGTGGGAAAAAACTAGATTTATCATTAAGTTATTATCAAGTCCTAAAAATCACTATAGGTAATAGTTTTCATTTCATTCATCTTTCTCTATCCATTTCCTTAGAAGAATCTTTAGAATAGGATCAATCATTCGGAGAACCAACTCACTCTGGAGATTCCTCTTCGTTTAGATCACCCACATCTGAAGAAGGTTTCCATGTTTCAGTAGATTGTTGAATCTTGCATTCAGTAGGGTGCAAATCTAATTGACAACCGTTTTTGGCACGCCCGGTGGGACTCTGAAAGCCATTTTCAGAGTAATTTTAATATTTTCAATTTGTTGTTTGTTGTATGTAGCAGATTTTCTAGCCTTCTGGAGGCTCATGAAAATATACCTAGCGACTCTGATTCTATTTTTGCATGCTAGTGCAGCCTACACATGAGAAAGATACATATAAGGTCAAGTTTTGCACCCTTCAAGTATCAAGAGTTGTCCCCATCACGAAGAAGAGGCAAAACGACAAGGAGGATTTTTGAAGCACCCACAAGATCGAAGTCGACACCTCCTATTTTCAGTTCCTTGGTTTTATCACCAGGAGTACCGGTTCCAATTTCACAAGTACCGCTAATGGCAGCACCAAGGCAACACCCGTTCTCGCCTTTCAATGGAGGTACCCCATTAAACATCATTCAACATGAGGACATACCAATTGTAGCCCTTAGAGGTCTGCCATACTTCACCAGGGAGGATTTCACCACACCAGTCGAGCACATTCGTGACGTAGCCACGTTATGCTCAGTGCATAATATTATGTAGGAGAACGTCGTGCTAAGGCTATTGGCTTCATCACTCAAAGGCAAAGCATTACAATGGTTTAGAGGTCTCGTAGCTAATTCAATCGTGACATGGGATGCGTTAGGTAATGGTTTATATCAACATTTTGCTGATAAATCTGACAACTTGTCTTTGTTAGAGCAGCTGAGCACCACTCAGAGGGCGTCACACGAGCACTTGGCTGACTTCAACTACCGATTTCAGAGAACCTAGGATAGGATTCCTACGATGGTAAAACCTTTACCAACACACTTTTCTATTTTAATTAAAAGCTTTGAATAGTAAAATTGTAGTCATGACAGTCTATGGGTGGGCTCACACTCCCTAACGCCTACAATATAGCTATTAATGTTGAAAACTGCCTCATCCAAGCTGGAGACATAGCTTCTAGACCTCCTATGCCTTTGTTTCCAGAAATACAGCCACCTATCCTTGCTGCTATACCTCCCTTGGCTGTTGTCTTGCCTGTTCTAGTGATAGGATATTATAACACAACCCAAGAAGTTTTTGTCCTAGCCCCAAATCAGAAGATGCAAGAGATTAAAAGCATATTAAAAACCTTTGGAAATGATCTCGTGACCATTAAAAAGAATGTTGGTCTAGAACATAAGCCTTATCAAGCCCCTTATCAGCAAAACCAACAGAATAGACCCGCTTTTCAAAATGATTATCAAGCCCAAAGAAGGAATTTTAATCCTAGGCCATTCTAGCCATATAATCCGAATGCAGATAGTTCATCAAAGGAACTTGTGCCGCAAAATAATGTTTCCCAGGACTACGATTGGTGTTATCCATGCAATCAGCCCCATAACCAATCAACATGTGCCAATGGAATAAGAAATTAGGCTTTAATGGTTCAAAATAACTATGTTGTTTCAGAAAATGTTGCAGATCAGAATCAAGAACAACAAGATAACATGGAAGTTTCCTTGCCGAACTGGTAGAGCTCTGAATTCTATGGCATGAATGGCCAAAGTCAACAAAATTCTCCTATTTCAGCTAATACTAGGTCAAAAAAGAGAGCTATGGATCTAGGACAGCAAGCTGGAAGTTCACAACAACAACCTATAATCAGTAAGCAGCCTGTGTCATCAGATGTTAACGCTGCCGCACAGCCTAAAATGCATATTCTGCAAAGAGAACAAGAGATACCTAGCAAGGAACAGTCAAAAATGCATTCTCAGCCTTTGCGGAGGCAAAACGATGCTGCTGCCACAAAAAACCAGAAGAAGGTAAATTCTTCATCATTTAATATAGTTGAGCATCTCAAGAAAACCACTGTCAGTATATCGGTATTAGATGTTTTACACCTTCTAGGGTAGAAAAGTTTATTGCAGGAAGCTTTGGCTGAGTTGTCTATTTTTGACAACGCTAATCAATGGGTTGCAAAGGTCATGCTAGCTAATGATTTGGAGGATAGAAATGAGCATAAAAGGAAAGAGGTAAAACCCCCTTCATTCTATTTAAGTTTGATTATTGGTGATAAAATCATTCATAATTGTATGGTTGATTCTGGTGCCAGTAGTTTAGTCATGCCTAAGAGTTTAGCTGACAAGTTAGGTCTTGTTTATGAGCCTAATCCTTAGAAAGGCGTAGTACAATTAGATGGGTCTACTGTTAAAACTACTGGTATTATTAAAAATCTAGCTCTTACCTTGCACACATCCCCAAGTTTTGCTATTCATCAGGACATACATGTCATTGACTTACCGCTGCACTTTGCCATTTTCCTCTCAAGGGATTTTATAGCCAAGTTGGGAGGCTTTTTGTCTTCTGATTGGTCTCATTTATTTTTTAGAACAAGGTATCATACGAAAGTGACCATAAATTTTGAGCCTCTCGCCAAAGACCCTATCAAACCATACTCACCAAATCCTATAAATGCTAACCTCTACGCCACCTCTGCATTGGAGGAGCAAACCATGACCTCAGACTATAGCACCCATGTAGATAATATCAATCTAGATGAATGGGTAGCCGAAGATCACAAGCTTGATCCGTTTCAACACACATATGAGATAGGATTAGGAGTCTATATGATTCGAGAGCCTGATTGTGATATGCCTAATCTTTGTAAAGAGGAAGAACCATCTGCAGAAACATGGAATGAGATTTGGAAGCTTTATTTCGATGGTTCGAGGAGCAGTGTTGGTGCCGGGGGTGGAGCTATGTTGATATCACCTGAGGGAGATAAATACTTTTCATTTTGCAGATTTTCTTTCACCTGTTCGAATAATACAGCTGAGTATGGAGTTTTGGTGCATGGCCTTGAATGGGCCCGCAAACAAGGTATTAAATGCTTGCAAGTTTATGGTGATTCAAAACTAAATGTAAATCAAGTCAGAAATTTAAATTTTTCCAAGGATGATTTGCTTAAGAAATACAAGCATCGTGTATGGGATTTAATGGAGGATTTTGATGCTTTTAATATCATGCCAATTCCTTGTAATCAAAATAAGCATGCTGACAGGCTCGCTGCCATAGGAGCCCAGTTTGATATTCCGAAGGAGATTCATAAAGTAGAGGCACGTCAATACGTGAAAATAGTGGTTAGACCTTCTGTAGTTGACAATAATGTGAGCTAGCAGGTTTTTGACAGCGATGAGAAAATCATAAATTTCTTGATTGCTGAAGTTGAGTTTGTAGATGGAAACCAACAAAAATGGAAGCAACAATATGAGGATCAGATTGTGCAATTAAAGACCAACAAGCTTCCAAAAGGATTGGTGACCTTGGAATCTGTGTTCAACTCAAATGACCAAGTGCATAAAGACAAATGCAACTTGACTATTAAAGAGGAACATTATGCAACCATCGAAATCTTCAAAGGAAAGATTCTCAAGCTAGGAAAGGTATGTAGCTAGGACGAACAACAAGCGTTTATTCTGTTATGTCAGAAATTTAATGATGTTTTTGCTTGGGAGTACAAGGATTTGAGAGGTTTTAACCTAGAACTAGCCCAACATACCATTGAACTTGAACCCGATGCGAAACCAGTAAGGCAGAAGTAGAGACCACTCAATCCCAAGTTAGAACACCTTATGAAGGCTCAACTGAATAAGCTAGTTGAGAGTGGTATTATTTTTCCTATTTAACACACCTCTTGGGTGTCAAATTTAGTACCAATTAGGAAGAAAAGTGGGGAAATTAGATTATGCGTCAATTTTCGAGATTTGAATAAAGCATCATTGAAAGACCATTACCCACTCCCTTCTATGGAGAAAATTTTACAAGTAGTTTATAGTTCTGATAGATTTTTTTTGCTAGATGGTTACTCAGGTTACAACCAGATTCTGGTGAAGCAGGAAGATCAGTTCAAGACAACATTTACAACCAAGTGGGGCATGGTGGCCTACAAAAACATGCCTTTCGGCTTATCCAACGCTAGAGCAACTTTTCAGCGTGTGATGGATATGGTCTTTCATGACCTTATGAACAAAATTGTTCTGGTATATCTAGATGATATTACTATTTTTTCTAGAAATACTAATGAACACCTTGATCATTTGGAGCAGATTTTTCAGAGATGCAGAGAGTTTGAAGTGTCTCTCAATCTGAAGAAGTGTATATTTTTAGTGCACAAAGGAAAATTACTTGGACACATTGATTCAAAGCAAGGTATTTCTATAGATCCTAATTGAGTCTCCGTAATTCTTGAATTGCCTTTACCAGCTCACAAGAAATACTTACAAAGCTTTCTTGGGAGGATAAATTTCGTGAGGAGGTTCATACCAAATATTGCAGCTTTGTTGTAGCCTCTCACTTCTATGCTTAAGAAGAATATGCCATTCAGTTGGACCAAAGAAGGTAAGAGGAGCTTTGAGCAGATTAAGGAAGCTCTCACAACTGCCCCTACTCATTAATCCAAATTTTGACAAAGACTTTATTCTGTATGCCTTTGGAGGAGTAGATACAATTTCAGCTATGTTATGCCAACCAAACGATGAAGGCATGGAGCAGCCTACTACATTTTTCAGCCAGGTGTTACATGATTATGAGGTAAAATATTCTTTTGTTGAGAAGCATGTTTTTGCTAAATTGTGAGGAGTTTAAAGAAATTCAGGCATATGTTGTCCAACAACAAGATTCATTTGCTGGTAGCTCATTCAACTGTTAAGGATTTTCTGCTTAACAAAGATATTAATGACAAGTGTGTTGGTTGGATTACCAAGGTAATGGAATTTGACATTGATATAAAAGTAACCAAGCTTGCTAGAGGAAAAGGTTTGTGTGAATAGATTGCTGGTAATGAGGATAACAACTTAAAAGAGGCTGCAAGTATAGAAACAATGCTAAATAATGACGTTGCAAATGTTGTTCTAGTGTCTCCTGCTACGTGGTTGCAACAGATGATACATTATTTGCAAATTGGTGAGTGCCTCGAAGGCTTAGATAGAGCGAAAAGAAGGTATTACAGATTACAAGACATCGCTTATGCAATCATTGATGGCATTCTTTATAGGAGAGATTTCCAAGGTGTCTTATTGCGCTGTATTCAGCCTGATCAAGTTGAAAAGCTTTTAGCAGATTTTCATGACAGACCTTCAGGAGGTCACTTTGCTGGGAGAACAACTCTGAAAATTATGCGAGCTAGTTATTACTGGCTAGATTTGTTTAAAGACACTATTGCTTGGGTCAGAAAATGTGAGAAATGTGCTTTGTTTGCTGGTAAACAAAGGTTTGCACCGCGGCCCCTGCATCCAATTCAGGTGGAACAACCCTTTGCCAAGTGAGGCTTAGATTTTATTGGTCCTATTAATCCACCTTCAAGTGTGGGTCATAAGCGGATTCTTACTGCCACAGATTATTTTACAAAATGGAACAAAGTTGTTGCTTTAAAGGAAGCAAACAAGACTTCAGTGCTTAATTTCTATCAAGATCTCGTATCAAGATTTGGTGTCCCAGATTCAATCATTTCTGACAACAGTTTGGATTTTATTGGTTTGAGGATTTCTGATTGGTTAGTTAGAAATAAAATTTATTTGAACACGTCTTCCAATTATTATCCATAGGGTAATGGTCAGGCGGAATCTACAAATAAGAATCTGATTCGGATAATCAAGAAGACTATTGAAGATCATCACAAGACATGGCATGAAAAGCTTAAGTTAGCCCTTTGGGCTAACAGAATAACCCCTAAAAGAGCTATTGGTTGTTCCCCTTTTGTTTTAACTTACGATAAAGAGGCTAAGTTACCTGTTTCAATTGAATTGCCAACTTTAAGTTAAGGAGTTGGAGTTGTTGAATGAACAACCTCTTGAGGTGAGGTTTGCACAACTAGTAGAGCTTGAGGAAACTAGGAAAGAAGCTCTAAGGCAGTTGGAGATACATCAAGCTCAGATGAAGAACTCTTTTGATAAGAGGGAAAGACCACGTGAGTTCATTATTGGGGATCTAGTTTTCAAGTGGAATGAATTTAAAAGTAGACCTGGATGTCATTCCAAGTTTGATGCAATGTGGGACAGTCCTTATGTAATCACAGAATGCAAGAATCATAATGAATTCTAACTTTCTAAGTTGACTGTCTATCCCAATTAATGGGATCCACCTCAAGCATTGCCTCTGAGATAAGTTCTATCTTGTAGTTAAGTAGAGTATTGAAAATAAGTGTGTTCCGCACATTTACTTTCAGTAGTTTTGCTTTCCCTAAGCGCTATTGTGCATGGTCTGTGGGCCATTAGGGCCTATTAGTTGCTTTCAGTTCTATTTTTGTTTTTTTTTGTTGCTCTTTGGAGTTCTACTATTCAAGTTTTCGAGTTTCAAGAAGGGGCAGATTTGACTCCGCGCCCAATGGAGTGTTTTAAAGCCACTGATCTATGCTTAGCAGGAAAGCATTTAGCGAAAATCACCAAAATGTTACCAATTTTTTGCCACAACTCAATTGGTGGAGCTGGATTAAACATTGTTATATCTTAAGGTGAAATTATAGTTATTTCTTCATTATGCTTAAGTGTTGTTTGCACTTTGTTCATTATTCTTCAAGTGACAGTTGTGCATTTAAATGAGGAAGCTGAGTTTCAGAAGTGCTAATTCAATGTTTCACAATTAAATGCAGTACAAAATTGAGCATATAGGCAACAAAGCATTTCAAATGCTTTCATTCATTTCATAAAGTGATTCATATTTACATAGTTTCATTTGATTGCAAGAATTCAAATGATAATACAACATTGCATTGAGATGCATTTTCTTTTCAAAATGAAAAGCATAAAATGAAATCAAATATCCACACAAGCTGTGGATGGGACTATCACATTGCATCATTAATAGCACACTACACTATGAGAGATGCAAAAGAAGAAAATCCGGTATGTGCAGGATCATGATGGGCCAAAAAGTGGCAATATTATGGGTATTTGTAAGGTATGTGGCCGACAAATTTTTTTTTACCCAAAATTGATGAAACGAAAAGGGTTTTTAGAGGAGATTCTCAGCTTTCCACCAATATAAATTATGCTTTAATTTGAATTTAATAAATAATTATTATTCATTTTCTATTAGAATTATGACTAAAGTCCTGATCAATAAGTTGATTGAAAAACATCTATAACTTTCAAATGGTATCACATTTTTTGAATCCGAAACATGTGTCACATTCTATGCTTCACATACTATAGGATTAAAAAAAGAAAAAATTAAATTTCATGAAGTTTTGACCAAGTTAAGGTGGTTAGACATACGAGTTTTATATTTTTTAAAAGTTGTAATAAAAAATTAATAATTAATTATTCTCTTGGAAAAAAATTACAAAAAAATATGCATCACATCTGGACATGAGTCCTCTACTTATATATAAAATCTTATAAAAAAATATTATCATTTTATTATCGTTAGGGTGGTCAGACATACACCTACTTCTTATTTCTTCCTGAAATTTAAGTCCTACTACATTGAAATTTCAAAATTTCAGCAAATAGAGTTTATTTATTTTTAAATAAACCTAGTAGTTTAGAAACTACATTCAATTTTCTACAGATTCTATTCTTACATATTTTTGAAATAATATAGATAACTTATTCAATTTTTTATGTCAAGTTGCCTAACACTGATTTTTCTGAATTTTTTGCCACTTAAGGGCTTGTTTTTTCCATGATGATTCTGCACATACCCAATCACATAAGTAACGACATAATAATCATTACCTGATTGGCTGATGGTCGATGCTGAAGTGGTGCACCTTTGTCTTCTCTAGCTCCGTTGACCTGTAAGAGAAAAGAGGGGGATGTCAAAGGCTCCGATTATGAAGATAACTATATGAATCACCAACAATAATGCAGTCTGCTGTTAATCATACACTGAAACAATCAAGAAAAATACATAAGAAATGAGCTAAAGGAGAAACATCAATATGATCATTATATCTTGTTTTTTATGCTAACATTGTTTGTTTCCTTGTGCAGGTATAGGGAAAATCATGATGTTGTTTATTATTTGAAGACCAAGCATATGGAGAAAAATGGGCTCCCACAAGGGTAGAGCTTGACATGCTGCCCTTATTCATTACAAGTGGGCTGATAAGAGATTACATCATCATATTCATCAAGAAAAGAAATGATATACAACTGAAAGAGTAAAGTAGAGTTATTTGTTAAGATATTAAACCAATTGTGCATTCATAACAATCAGGTAAATGATTTCTGAAAGCTACAAGTGAACAATGAGCTTAACTCGCTCAATTAATTCAACTGAGTACATTTATATCAAACGTTGTTGTATGGTTCATGTTCTTTTTCAATAGTGTTATTTGTTCGTCATGATTATATTTCATGCAAGGTTTAGTTCATCAGTGTTCTTTCTCACAACCAAGGATAGTGAACATGCATACATTATGCTTTAATGAAGAGATTTGTTTCAATTTTCATCTCAGAAGAGAGTAAATTCATGGAAGAGTTTATTAAGTGGAGCATAAAAATGCATGAAGAGTGCCAAGTTGAAGCCCAAGAGTATGAAGGGACAGATATTGCATTCAAATGGTAATGAACAATCAATTCCAGTTTGGCTGATAAGTAAATACAACATTAGGAATTACAATGTGAAATGATTGTTCCAAAAAGAAAAAGAAATGACAACAGTTTTTTAACAGAAGGTGTCTCTAAAGTGTTAGTTTTGCATTGGAACAATCAAGCAAGATGCAGTCCATAGAACTACAAGGTTGCAATTAAAATTTCTGCATAAGCCCGTAAATTGAATGCAAGATGAATACATATTTTGTTTCCCATACACCCACATTTGGGGTTTGATTTTAAATACAGAGGTTACAACTTGCAGTGATAACCCATGTGTGGTTTTTATATGAAATAACAAGAACAGAAGTAAATCTTAATGGGTCAAGTCAGTTTTATAGGCCATCTTCAAGACAAGCATATTTAATGCAATTTCTAGCTTACCCATGCAAGGGTTTTCAACAGTAAGGAGAAGGAATGTGTGTGTAATGCACAGTGTTTCTATGGACAGGCTAGAACACAATAAGAGATGCACCAAGAGGGACATGCTTCAGAATTTCAAATGCTCATATAGAAAAGACTAAGAAAATAGAATGCCATGGTGAGTTTGACCCAACTTAAAATAGCAATATAAATTTATGTTTGTTCTTTTCGAAGTATAACCACATTGGAGTTCCAATTTAAGCATATAGATTTTCACCATTTCCAGATTACCCATATGGGTATTTTATCAGAACAACAAGGTAAAAGTTTTGTCATATTTACAAGATAAGCAACATAATACAGATGGAAATCATAATGGTTGAGCTCCGTGAGAGAAAGTATCAGAGTAAGGTTGTTTTCTTTGGAATAAAAAATACCCATATCTAGTTTTGTATTGAAGATTATAAAAATATGAATTTCATTTGGTGGGTCGAGCTTCAGAGTGGAGAATAATAGTTTTCATTCAATACCCATGAGAGGGTTTGAGCTAGAATGTAGTTTTTTTATATATCCACATCGTGTTGCTACAGGAAAAACAAAATGCAGTGTTTTCTTCAAAGTAATGAGCACCAACATGGTGTTTTATTTCAGAATGCTGAGTATACACTTTTTCCTTTAGGTCGAGCCCAAGAATTTATAAAGAAATTAATTCTATGTATGAGTATGGTACGGTCAACCATTGGAGCTCTCGACTTCAAGATTAGAGCTATATCTCATGGTGGCTAGTGAAGACAAAGAACACAAAAATAAAATAATATAAGCACATAAAGTATAAACAAAGGCCTTAGAAACTATCTTAGTCCTAGCTACAGACCAAGAAACTCAAGGGGTAAAGTCACAAAAGCTACAGACCAAGAAGTTCACCTTGTGTAGAGAGAAGAAGACAAAATCTGCGAGCAAGCTCTCTCATAGAGCTTTTAGATAAAAGAACTGAGCTCATACAGGTCGACCAAGAAGAACATAGTGACATGAAATGTAAGGAAGAATTAGAAACAAAACATGAGTAGGCCGTGGCCTTAATGGATTTTCTTATTCTTTCAATGAAGCAGTAAGACACAATAGTATACAAATGAAGCTTACCTGGTCAAATATTTGACTATCTGAAAGCAAGAGTGAAGTTTCTCAAAGCACACGAGCTCAGACTGAGTTCAATTATGGTAGTGTTCTCTTTCAGGTAGAGCTCAATTTCTTCAAAAGGATGGTTGCAAAATGAAATTATTTTAGGGTTTGACTTCTTTTGTCTCATGCCCTAATTCGAGCCAACATTATAATTATCTAGAATATTCACAATTGTCAATAGCACATGGGAGATTCGAATGAGGGTTAGCTTTGCATTATGAAATCAAAGTATGAAGCTAATGTTTGAAATGGCCGAAAATTCATATGCCTAGGTCGATGTGCTGAATCTTTGGGGCTAGTGTTTCTATGTTGACATTCATACCCTTTCCTTGGTATGCATCTAGGATGTCAATACCTTAGGTTTTTTTTTTTTGAATTGATTTTAAAGGAAGTCAATTAAAGTTTGAATGGTAAATATCTTATGACCTAAGGTTAATATCACTCATGACTTAAGGATTTTTTTTGTATTGATTTTGAAGAAATCAATTAAGGATATTGATGAGAGAGTGATATGCATTGATATTTTTATGATTTTTTAAAGAAAAATCAAAGCATTGTATGGGTGAAATAAGGTTGTATTTGTTTGTGCAAAATATTTTTGAATCTTTAATTGCAAAAATAGAAAAATTGTAAAATCTGTAGTGATGTAAAGTTGAATCGTAAAGAAATCCTTATAAATTGTTTTGTGATTTCTTGCTATTTTTAGCAGATTATTTTTGAATTTTCCTCTTGGTCGAGTTTGGGCTTTATCTTGGAGAGATAAGGTGTTTTTCTGGCTTTTAAAGCAGACCCAACCTATTTTTAGAGGCTTTACAGTTTGATCATAAAAGCAATGTGCTTTTTGCTACTTTTATGCAATTTTTGGGACAGTTTGAAGCTTTTTTCCTTGAGCTGCTTTGTGAGCTCGGATTAGGGTTTCTTGAGAGATATATTTTTGAAAAGACTTAGTCTTTATGGTCTTCTTCTTAATTCAGATTTCAGTTTCTTGCTCATACACATTTTTGAGCTTGTAAACCCTTCTTGTATTCAGTTTGAGATTATGACATACTCCTTTAGTTGAATAAAGCAACACTTCTATTCCTCAATTCTGTTTCTATTGTAGTTTTACTTCGATGTTATATTGTGATTTCCATTTTGCAGAATCCTTATTATGCCCTAGAATTCTAATTTTGGTATAGAAAGTTCATAGAATACAGGTTGCATGTTGTATTTAGGTTTGAATCTTCATGCAAATTATTCATGTGTTTAGTGTTCATGAGGAATTGTGAAATACTGTTGTTTTCTAAAAGTTGTTTGTGGGAAAAAACCAGAGTCATCATTAAGTTATTATCAAGTCCTAAAAATCACTTGAAGTAATAGTTTTCATTTCAGTCATCTTTCTCTATCCCTTTTTTCAGAAGAATCTTTAGAAGATGATCAATCATTTGGAGAACCAACTCACTCTAGATATTCCTTCTTTATTTAGATCACCCACATCTGAAGAAGGTTTCCATGTTTCAGTAGATTGTTGAATCTTGCATTCAACAGGTTGTAAATCTAATTGACAACAAGTGGTTTTAAATCCCAAAGGACCTAGGAGAGAGGGAGTGGGAGAGACCCGAGAGAGACTTGAGAGAGAGAGGGAGTGGGAGAGACCTGAGAGAAAGAGAGATGGAAAGGGAGGGAGAGAGAGAGGGAAAGGGAGGAAGAGAGAGAGAGAGACCTAAGAGGAAGATGGAGAGTGATGGACAAAGAGACCTAAGATGAATATGGATAGTGAGAGATAGAGAGACTTGAGAGGGCGAGAGAGAAATACCTAAGAGGGAGATGGAGAGTGAGAGAGAGAGACTTGAGAGGGAGATAGGAAGTGGTAGGGTGGGAGGGATAGGAGGGAGAGAAAGAGGGAAGGAGAGATTGTAGCTTATGTAATAAGAGATTGTTGTATTTGGAATTTAGTATAAGATTGTCTTCATTCTTAGATGTGTATTAGCCTAAAATAAGGGAGACATGGAGAGGTAGGTAGAGAGAGGTAAGGTTGAAGGAATAGATGGAGAGGTAGGTAGAGAGAGTGAGGAAAATATGCAACACAATTTTTTCCTCATCTCCATTGGTCTTACCTGTTAACACCCCCTACTATTCATTGTCATGATTTTCTTACATTTTTTCATATCTTTTACTAGAATCTTTAGATCAGCTACTCCCTCATCAACGCTTAGGATAGAAACATCCCTTTCTTTGATAGAGTTTTCAATATCTTGAATACTTTAATGTAGCTTTGTAGCCACTTTTTTCTCATCTTTGAGAGTGTCTTTATGATTAGAGAATGTAGATGTTTCTTTTAACAAGTTCTTTACAATACTTGTCTCCCTTTTTAGATAATCCTTTCACATCTCCACGCAACTGATTCTCTTTTTTTTCGCTTAGATATGATTTTTCCTTTTCCTTGTCATCTATTTCCAATTGTATTTGTTCCATGGAATTCTTAAGTTCAAGAATAGTTGAGTTCATTTGTTCAACTCCACTTATAGCATCATCTCCCACATTCTTGAAAAAATTCATATGCAATACAAAACCTCTTGAATTTATCCACTTCTACATTGCCATTTTCACATTGCACATACTGCACATGAACCTTCCTCAACTTCTCAAGAGTGGGAAGAATCTCTTCAGTCAATACACTATCTATCACATTCACTTTGGTCTACTTCTTTATATTCCTTATCCATTTCAACTTCTCAAGAGAAAGAAGAATCTCTTTAGTCAATACATTATGTCTTATCATTATTCCAAACCATTTGTTACCATCCCCCTCCATTATACCAACTCAAAAAATTATTTGTATCCCTATCCAAAAAAATTATCCCTATCCATCCTTGAAGCTATAAATCCAATTTTGGTGACTATGTCCCATAATCCACCATCACATCTCCCCCTCCTACTAAGTCTATTTTGGGTCCTTCTATCCCTCCCACCCTACCACCCCCTATCTCCCTCCTTCCCTCTCTCCCTCACACACACCCTTACCTCTCTTCATACACCTCCCTCTTTCCCTCTCTCTCCCTCCCTCCATATCTCTATCTCCACTCACCCTCTCCCTCTCTACCTACCTTTCCCTTAATCCATCCCATCCCACCTCTCTTTCTACCTACATCTCCCTCCTTCCCAACTTCCCCCCTCTATCTACTTCTCTCTCCCCTTCCCTCTCTACTTTCCTGATCTTTATCTACTTATCTTTTCTACCATTTTTTATGATGAATTTATACACTTATATTTATTCTTGTATATATTTCCAAAGAGAATTATCCTCTGTACTAGATCTTTATCAATACCATCATTGTTTTAAAAAACTCTAGTTGCTCTATCACTTTCTTCTTTAATAACTCATAGCTTCTATAAGGCATTTGAATATTTCAAACTTTCATCCACATGCCTTATAAACACATTTGAGGAAAATTATGAATGATTAATTATGGTTATTGCATCAATTACATGGTAAAAAAGAGTCATCTTCAATTGTTTAATTAATCAATTATAGTGTAAATATGGATAACATTAATCATTTATAGTTTCATCAGTTCATTATTCAATTTATTCAATTAGTAATTTATAATGCAAATATGGACAACATTGGTAAAAAAATGTATTAACTAAAAATCCATATTGAACTTAAGAATTCCATGGAATAAATACATTCCTATATACTTCACTCTATCGCTCCTCTCTCACCATCCCTGCTAACCTTCCTCTTCACATAGGTGGAGAGAGGTATAGAGGGATAGAGGGATAGGGGGAGGGAGAGACATGGAGAGGTAGGTAAAGAGAGGTAAGGTTTAAGGAATAGAGGGATAGGTAGGTAGAGAGAGTGATGGGAGATAGGGAAAGTAGAGAGGGAAGAGGAGATAGAAGTAGATAGAGGGGGAAATTTGGGAAGGAGGGAGAGGTAGGTAGAAAGAGAGGTGGGTGGGATGGATTGATGAAAAGGTAGGTCAAGAGGGAGAGGGTGAGTGAAAATAGAGAGAGGGAGGAAGGGAGAGAGAGAGAGGAAAAGAGGGAGGGAGAGAGGTGTAGGTATAGAGAGAGGGAGAGAGGGAGGCACATCCACCTTATCTCTAGACATCATTATACAATTGAAACTTTTCTTTTATTCCATTAGTCAACATTATCATCACATTTAAGAGAGATAGGTATAGAGAGAGTTAGGGAGAGAGGGAGGGCTAAGTGGAGAGAGGTAAGAAAATTGAAAATACATTTTATAGTTGTCAATCCAGGGAGCACATGTAGATAGGTAAGATATGATGACCAATTAGAGTACCTTCAACCATGATGAGTACTTATATAGTAGTTAGTTCTATCAATCGAGTAACTTACTTTATTTGAGTTTATTTATTTTTATATTGCATTCCTCTTCACCATGAGCTCCTTATGTACCTTCTCTTGCACTAAAACTAATCAAATTGACCTAGTTTCTCTATCACTTTATTCTTTAATATTTCATAGCTTCTATTTGGTCTTGATGTTCTCTAAAATTATTTCTTATACAAAGTGGTAGGGTGGGAGATCTATGTATAGAGAGAGTGAGATAGGGGAGGAGGGAGGGAGGGATGATGAGAGGGACAGGTGGAGAGAGGTTGTGTGTGTAAATGGGAGAGAGAGGGGGGGGGGTAAGGTGGGACATGTAGGTATAGAGAGAGTGAGAGAGGGAAGTAGGGAGGGAGGGAGCGGGAGGTGGAGAGAGGTTGCGTGGGAATGAGGTCGAGAGGGAGGGAAGGAGAGAGATATGGAGAGCTAGGTAGAGAGAGGTAAGGTAAAAATAATAGAGGTGGGTAGCTCGATAGGGATCTATATAGGGTGGGAGAGGCAGAGAGAGGTGGTGTGTGTGTGAGAGAGAGAGAGAGAGAGATAGAGGAGGGGAGGGAGAGGTAGAGAGAGGGGTAGGTAGAGTGAGGGAGATGTGGGGTGGGAGGGATGGAGGGAGGGAGAGAGAGGGAAGGAGGGAGTGAGAGATAAAGGGAGGGTTAGGTGGAAAGAGAGAGGGGGGAAAAAGGGAGAAAGGGAGGAGAGAAAGGTTAGGAGGGATGGTGAGAGATGAGAGATAGAGAGAAGTATAGAGGTATGGGGTAGGGAGAGGTCTAGCGAGGTGGCATGGGAGGTATAAAAGGAGATAGAGGAAATGAGGGAGATATGGGGAGGTAGGTAGAGAGAGGTAAGGTTGAAGGATTAGAGGGAGAGGTAGGTAGAGAGAGTGAGGGGAATAACATGCACTAGAAACTTGTACCTAGGTTCCAATTACCTCCCTCTTTCTCTCCCTCCCTCTATCCAACTTACTATCTGTTGTCAGTAGGTAGAGAGTGAGGGAGAGAGAGGCAAGGAGGGAGATAGAGAGAGTTAGGGTAGGTGAGGTAGGTATAAAGAGAGTTAAGGAGAGAGGTCGTTTGTTTTCATAAGGAAATAAATGATCTAGGGGGAAGTTTGTTTTCCAACACTACAAATAATTTGAGAATTTTTTTGTTCCAATCATATGAAGAAGTGAAATTCCATTTTCGCTATACCAAAGAATTGTTATAAAATTTTAAGGTGGACTTCATTGCATTCTTGGTGTGTACGCAACAAAAAACTTTTCATAAGGATATAATTGACAGGGGACAGTGTGTTTTCCAACACTACAAATAATGTAAGTAGTCAAATTTGAAGGTGGAATTCATTAAATTCTTGGGGCATACAAAACACAAAATTTTCATAAGGAAATAATTTCACAGGGGACAGTGTGTTTTCCAACACTACAAATAATGTGAACATTTTGTGTTCCAATCAAATGAAGAAAGTGAAATGCCATTTTTACTAGACCAAAGAGTTGTTATAAAATTTTAAGGTGGACTTCATTACATATTTTTTGCTTATAAAACAAAAAAAAAATCATAAGGAAATAACTAATAGGGGACATTGTGTTTTCCAACACTACAAAATAATGTGAGTAGTCAAAAAGTTAAATATTTCTCTTTTGGAAATAACTGACAAGGGACAGTGTGTTTTCCAACATTGAAAATAATGGGGATACAGTTCTTGTAGAGCTTACCAAAGAAAAGAAAATGTTGTGGTTTGTTTTGTATGCAGACAATTTAAACTCATCATAAGTTATATGCTAAATTATACTTGGATAAAATTTGGGATTTTTTAGCAATCTAATTAGAGAGGTGTAGGTAGAGAGAGGTGAGGTACAATGAATAAAGAGAGATGTAGGTAAAGCTAGATACAAAGGTAGGGTGGGAGAGGTATAAAGAGAGAGAGAGATCTAGTGTGTTTGTGTGAGATAGAGAGGGGTGAGGGAGAGGTAGAAAGAGTGGTAGGCAGGAGAGATACAGGGAAGTTGTAGGGTGGGAGGGATAGAAGGACCCAAAATGGACTTAGTAGGAGGGGAAGATGTGATGGTGGATTGTGGGAAATAGGCACCAAAATGGATTTATAGGATGGAGGGATAAGGATAATGTGTTTGGGTTGGTATGATGGAGGGAGGTGCAAGGAATAAAGAGAGATGTAGGTAATCTAGATAATGTAAGGTAGGTATCCTTCATAATAGGTGTACTAGAATGTATGAATGAAAAGGGAATCACCTAAAAAGGACTGCAGTGCCATGAATACTAAAGTGAATGAGATAGATAATGTATTGACTAAAGAGATTATTCCTACTCTTGAGAAGTTGAGGAAGGAGCATGTGCACTATGTGTAATGGGAAAATGGAAATGTAGAACTAGAGGTAACAAGTACTAGAATGTATGAAATGACAAAGGAATCTTCTCTAAAAAGACTTGAAAAGAAGCAAACCAAAGTGAATGAGATAGATAATGTATTCACTCAAGAGATTCTTCTTGCTCTTGAGAAGTTGCGGAAGGTGCATGTGCAGTATGTGCAATGGAATATGACAATGTAGAACTGGAGCAGCAGGTACTAGAATGTATGAAATGAAAAATAATCTTCTCTAAAAACACTTGATAAGAAGCAACCAAAAGGAATGAGATAGATAATGTATTGATTGAAGAGATTGTTTCTGCTCTTGAGAAGTTGAGTAAGGATCCTATGTAGTATGTGCAATGGGAAAATGACAATGCAAAAGTGGGAAATTGACTTGAGGGGTGACTAACCAATTGGGTTGCCAGGGTTAGAGGGTTTTAGAATAGAATCATGGCTGTGGATACATAAACCCACTTTTTTCCAACCTCTAATTATACATATATAGTATAATCACTCACAACCCACTATTTTTTCCAATCTACAATTATTTTATGCATTTATTTTTCCATCATATGAGGAAATTGAAAAAAAAAATTACTCTAAGTAATACTTGTGATAAAATTTGAAAGTGACTTTCATTACATTCATACTCTCTAAATAATAAAAAAATTTCATTACAACAATTGTAGATTGGGAAACACTAGGTGTTATGAAACTTGCAACCCAAATACTATTGTAAAATCCTCTACAGATAACAACCAAATTGGTTAGTCATCCTTCAAGTCAATTTGATTAGTTTTGTGTACCCCCCACCTAGAAATCCTCACCAAGCTCTCCACACTTGAGATTCAAACAAGTAGAATACAATCACTCACAACCCACTGTGTTTTCCAACCTATGATTATTTTGTGCATTTCTTTTTCCATAATATGAGGAAATTGAAACAAATTTTTTACTCTAAGTAACAGTCATGGTAAATTTTGAAAGTACCTTTCACTAATTCATACTCTCTAAATAAGAAAAGGTTTTCATTAAAACAATTGTAAGTTGGAAAAGACTCCTAGGTGTTATGAAACATGCAACCCACATATTATTGTAAAACCCTCTACATGTAACAAACCAATTGATTTGTCAGCCCTCAGGTTAATTTGATTTGTTTTATGTATCACCCACCTAGAAATCCTCCTCAAGCTCTCAACCCTTGAACTTAGAAAAAGAAGAATGCAATCACTCACAACCCATTGTGTTTTCCAACTAGCAACTTTTTTGTACATTTCTTTCTCCATCATATGAGGAAATTGAAACACAATTTTTTAAAAGTAATAGTTATGGTAAATTTTGAAAGTTCCTTTCATCACATTAGGAGGGATAGTGAGATATGAGAGATAGAGAGAATTATTTCCAATTGTATTTGTTCCATGAAATTATTAAGTTCGAGAATCTTTGACTTCATTTGTTCAAATCCACTTATAGCATCATCTCTCACTTTCTTGGATTGCAAAAATTTTATGATCTAATTCACTTTGGTAGATGCTTGTGTTTAAGTGTTTTTAGAGTAGATTATTTTTTTATTTCATACATTATAGTACCTTATACTTGTAGTTTTGCATTTCCATTTCCCCATTGTAGATAGTGCACATGCTTCTTCATCAAATTCTCGAGTAGGAAGGATCTCTTCAATCAATATATTATATATCTCATTCACTTTGGTCTGCTTATTTTCAAGTGTTTTCAAAGAAAGAGGCAAGGAGGGAGATATATTCTAAATAAGAAATGGATTCACCCTAATCCTATGTAATGGAAAAAATTATTCCTATCCTTGTTGATGTTTGAGTAAATCTATTTGATATATATTATTACCTTTATCTCACTTTGAGTAATGGTGCTAGAGGAGAGGGCATGTGATTTTGAGATTCAATAAGATTATTGTGCAGTATTATATGTGAGAGTAGCTTGGTATCCAAAATCACAAATGAGTATGTGTTTATTAACTAATACCAAAACTAACCATATCTCATAGTAATGAAACATCTATTTGGTGTAATGATCCTCTTCCTATGATGTAATTGTATAGTAAATATGGTAGGTAGGGGGAAGAAAGTTTGCATGTTAGCTTGTTGTTGATGGCATCCTTGCATCCACTAGTATCATATCAAAAGCATTAAAATGCATATAGATCATCATAGTTTGACTCTACATTACTATAATCTCATTGCTCAAATCTAGCCATTGGTCAAGTTATCATACTTCATTCAATAGTTGATGTAATATATTGGTGTCTTATGTATTTTTTCTATAGTTAACAATGTTAAAGTTCTTGAATTGATGGTTTCATATTAAGAATATTTTCATTTCATTCTCTACATACAAATTCTTGTTTCACATTACATTATAATTCAAAATAATTTCTTGCACTTAAGAGATTATTCCTACTCTTGAGAAGTTAAGGATGGAGCATGTGCACTATGTGCAATGGGAAAATGAAAATATAGAATTGGAGGTAAGCATGTGCACTATGTGCAATGGGAAATAATGTGGTTATTGTTAAACCCATCATCCTCTTTATCATCTTAACTGCTCCACTTTTCTAACCTCTATATGGTAATAATTTCCTCTCTCCCTATCCTCAAAATGGTTGTGTAATAGATGCATAAAGAGGGAGAAACATATAGAGGGGTACTCCTTGCTAAGCCTTAGTTGTCTCCTAAATAGAATTATAGTATGGGGCACTAGGGGAAAAGTCCTCTAGGTAGTCATCTCCAAGGTTATATAATAATAAATAGATTATATAATTCTTGACTAAGCCATTTATATCTATCATAGATCTCATCACTCAATAGTATACTTGTATAGCTTGATGTCCTATCCATCTCTGGTACATTTTTATTTAAGATTTTATAATTTAGTCCTCATCCAATTAAAGTCACAAGTTATTATGTGACCATAACAAATTGATGATTTTTTTGCCACCTCATGGCCCTAAGAAGTGTAGGATTTTCTATAGGTATCACTTACTAGTATAGTTTTATGTTATCTAAAATCCATACCATGACAAGAGATAAGTGGTTGAAGGAAAATTTACATTCTTGTGTAACATTTAATAAATGTGTCAATAAATTAGTGATATAGACTTATCAACTCCCTACGTAAATATTAAATTTCTCACTCTACTCAATGATCACTAGGGAGGGAGAGAGGTGTTGATAGAGAGGTAAGGTGCAAGGAATAAAGAGAGATGTATAGGTAAAAATAGATACAAAGGTAGGGTTGGAGAGACCTAAAAATAGAGATATCTAGTGTGTGAGAGAGAGGGGGGAGGGATAAGTAGAGAGAGGGATTCTTATTGAATACAACCCATGCATATAACCAAAGCACGAATTAGATCATAAACTTTTTGCAAGCAAAGAAAGTGAGATATGATGCTATAAGTGGAGTTGAAGAAATGAAGTCAAAGATTCTTGAACTTAAGAATTCCATGGAAAAAATACAATTGGAAATAGATGATAAGGAAAAGGAAAAACTCAGATCTTAGTGCAAAAAGAGAATCAATTGGGTGGATACATGAAAGCATTATTTTGTAAAGGTATAGACAAGTATTTTAAAGAACTCGTTGAAAGAAAAAATTTGAATTTAAATTACAAAGACAAATTCCCAAAGCTAAGAAAAAGCAAATCAGGAAGCTACATAAAAGTATTCAAAAATTGACAACTCTATCAAAGAGAAGGATAAGCTATGGTCCTAAGGGTTTATGAGGGAGAAGTTGGATCTAAAGCTTCAAGAAAAATATATGAAAAAGAAGTTATAAAATCATGAAAAGGAACAGCAAGGGATGTTATGATAAGGATAATTCATCCACTTTTGTGATTTCCATTTGTGCATTGTGCCATGTGAGGGAGGGAGAGAGGGAGGGAGAGAGAGAGGGGGAAGGAGGGAGGAGAGAGAGGGGAAGGAGGGAGATAGGGAGGTAGGTGTGAGGGATAGAGAGGGAGAGAAAAAGGGAAGGATGGAGATAGGGAGTGGTAGGGTGGGAGGGATAGAGGGAGGAAGAGAAAGAGGCAAGGAGGGAGATAAAGAGAGGTAGGTTAGGTGAGGAAGGTATACATAGAGTTAGGGAGAGAGGGAGGGGTAGCTAGAGAGAGATAGTGGAGAGAAGTTGTGTGTGTGAGAGGGAGAGAGAGGGGGAAGGTGGGAGATAGGGAAAGTAGAGAGGGAAGGGGAGAGAAAAGTAGATAGAAGGTTTTGTATTGCGCATGAATTTGTGCAAGCAAAGAAAGTGAGAGATGATTGTATAAGTGAAGTTAAACAAATAAATTCAAAGATTCTTGAACTTAAGAATTCCATGGAACGAATACAATTAGAAATAAATGATAAGGAAAAGGAAAAAATTAGATCCAAGTGCAAAAAAGGAGAATCATATCACATTCATAAAAATCTCACCATGATAAATGCTTGTGTCTTTTCTTCACTCATGTTTGGGTCCATTTTGGCTTACCAACATCCATAATTTATGACTACAATCCATGAACCTTTTACTTTTGGTAGACATTGTGAACCATGTTAAATACATAAAGGAATTAGTCTATAGGATTTAATTTGTAGATAAGAAAACAAATGGAGGAGGTCAAATATATTCTTGTAAATCTATTTCATGTATACTATGTTTTGCAACCACACACTTAGGAAGATAACATCCCTTACAACATTACTTAATTGTATTTATTCATAGTTCTACATTGCATAGTTCTTTCTAAACATGTCTTGGGTTCCCATCTAAGACATTTATTGACACATCCTACCAAGCATCACCATCCACAATGGAGTTAGACGCTCATGAATGAAAACTTGACAAGGCACATGAAATTTTTTAGAGCATAAAGTGTATGTACCAATAAGTTCAATAAATTCTTACATTCTAATAATATAAATATAGAGAGTTACACAAAATTCACCATAAACTTCACATATTTTATGTTGGTGACAATTTTTTTTTATATTCAAAGAACCTTGATAAAAGGGACCACATCAAAATATTAAGCCTTTGCAATATGATCCTTATGTAAACCATCTCCACAAGCTAGTAAAAATTCCTTTATTCTTGACCTCCCTCAATACTTGAATTTATACTTGATATTCAAAATGGAACTCCTTAAACCATATTTACCCCCTTTATCATATTTCACAACTATCCAACATCCTAAAAAAATTAAACCTATAACATTCAAAAATAAAATCAAGGGACATAATTGACACCATTACCACTAATATTGACCATAATTCTCATAAAATTGTTTAGGAAATCAAGATTGGACAATATACAAATCAAACTAATTGGTACGCTCTTTAGAAAATATACACATACTTTCCTTAAATTACTATTGATGAAATGCATATTATTCTAATTGAGATAGAACAAATGATTTCAATATCTAGCCTCATACACCCTCTTTAGAAATTATTATTATTATTGATTACCATTAAGGTATAGTAGTGAAATCATTATTATTCTATTTTTTGTCATGTATTAAGGTCTCAAGGATCACCCTCATAAGTTCTTTAGAGTCTAAATAAGAAATGGATTCATCCTAATCCTCTGCATGTGATTTTGAGAGCCAATAGGATTGATGTGCAATATTATGTGTGAGAGTGGCTTGGTGTCCCAAATCACAAATGAGTGTGTGTTTATTAGCTAATACCAAAGCTAACCATATCTCATAGTAATGAAACATCTATTTGGTGTAATGATCCTCTCTCTATGATGTAATTGTATAGTCAATATGGTAGGTAGGGGAAAGAAGGTTTGTATGTTAGTTTGTTGTTGATGGCACCCTTGCATCCACTAGTATCATATCAAAAGCATTAAAATGCATATAGATCATCATAGTTTGACTCTACATTAATGCAATTTGATTCTTCAAATCTAGCCATTGTTTGTTATGATAGTTCATCCAATAGTTGATGTAATATCTTGGCGTCTTTATGTATTTTTTCTATCTTTAACAATGTTAAAGTTCTTGAATTGATGGTTTCATATTAAGAATCTTTTCATTTCATTTTCTACATACAAATGCTTGTTGCACATTACATTATAATTCAAAATAATTTCTTGCACTCTCTATATAAATATCATTGGTCATGACTCAAAGGTGATTTTTAAATAGCTCCAAAAGATATTTTTTTGTTAATATTGGTGAAGTTTAGTAGCACATTGTGAAGAGTATTATATCACATATCAACTCAAAAGATTATATTCTATATAGTGGTTGTGTATGTGATTCATTAAAGGTTGAGGTCTCATGTTGTAAGCCCTTGAGACAAGATAGTAAATGCAATTATATGAATTAATAATTTAATAGATTTAACCATAATTTTGGTTCAATGAAAGTTATAATCTTGTCCTCGTCTATTTGATTGGTGTTAATGCAACTTTTTTCCTTCACTATTTTTATTCAAGTGCTTTCACTGTTTAGAATAGTGTTTAGTATTCGTATAATAGGGGTGGAACTATTGGTTCTGATCACTTTTTTCATCGGACCCTAGTAGGTCCCTCACTACGTCGTCTCATCATATTGTATATGTTTCTATGTATGTATGATTTTATGTATGTTTTTATGTGTTTTGTATGTACATAGGTGCATTTTTTGAGAGATTAGCTCCGTCCACCATCTATAATTTATGGTTTGTCTAAACATACAACATAGAAACATGCAATAGATCTAAACATGATATCACAACATCATATCTTTTACAAATCATCAACAACTAACATGTCTCAATGCAAGCCATACCCATCAACCGACTTATAAAATAACATCATCTCTAACCATATAATTGATATAAATATACAGATTAAAGACATACAATACATCTCAAACTTACATCATATCTTTTGCAAATCATCAAAAACTAACATGATATTGAACATCAAAACATAATCATAATTATATTTATAAAAGAAAATGATAAACAATCAAAACAACAAATACTATGTATTTGATGACACAGTTAAAAAAAACACTATTTGGAGAAGAATTCAAAGCAACGAACATTAAGACATTACATCATAAACAAGATAGATCTTGATTTCGTTGCCTATATAACCCAAAAACATTCAATTCAGAAATGCGACCGAGAGTTAAATATTTGAATTTAATGTTATCATCATTTATGCATGGTTATTGTAATTGAAATTATTCTTATTGTGGGTTTTTGAAGCCATCTGTATACTCCAAAAGTTTGAGCACTCAACAATTGAAAATAAATCATCTGCCAATAGTGGAAATCTATATCAACTGTTTTCAAACCATCAACAATGCGGGCGACGTTGGGTATTTGATCGATGCAGTCACTTCCAAACAGAGTTAGTATGGGACTTATCTTCAAGTGTAATCATAAGAAATGTCCATTTCTTTTGGCATTTTACTCATTATCCTATTTGTAAATCTAGTCTGAACAAGGAAATACGTTAAAAAGAATCACTAGTTCAGAAACTCTTTCTGATACACTGAAGGGTGGAGCAAAATCAGTATTGACTTCCTTTATCCAAAGTGGCTCTTTTATTTCTGCAACTTGCAATGACGTATGGGAAGTTTAAAATCTTCAACCTTTTTTTCATAGATCATTGAGGCGCTCCAGGTATTCTGCGTGGGAGCATAGGCACTTCAGCGCTAATTGTATTCCTCGATTTTGTCCAACGCATGCCTTCCATAGGCAATTTCTAGAGCCACAACACCAAAGCTGAAGACATCCGATTTCGAGTTGGCCCTCAATATTTCAAAGCGCTCTGGCGCAATACTGATGGATTTAAAGATTCAAATTGTCGGATCTGGCACGAGTCTCTGGCAGGTTTAAACTCATACAGGTTTTGTACTGTGAACTGGCTTGCACTTTCCAGCTGACGCAGCGGTCTATTCTCCTTACAAAGTGGAGTTTAAAAACTCCCGCTTATTTTGAAAACTCCCAAACGTCTGTCTCTGTTATTTCTGTTTGCAGCGACTTCCGTGTTGGACCCTGCACCACACCATGCCATCATGGTATGCATGTTTCTATGTATGTTTTTATGTGTTTTTGTATGTACATAGGTGTGTTTTGTCTAAGAGTTAGCCGACTCCCCACCAAAAAGGGGTATCCAAGTCTACCTTCTCCAAGATCTTTGGAGACAACATTATTTACATATAGAAATAACTAAAAGATATACATGTCAAGAGATTTACAAGGTGAATAACATCAATACCAACATTTTATGGTTTTCTGATTTATATTCTTTCTACATTTTCATTGCATTGATTAATACATAAACACACTAAAATTTATGCATTTAATTGATAATATAATAATCCATTCTATATTTTAAGTTTTTTTTAATGATAAGACGTGCACTAGTATCTAAATATTTCAGGTTATTCCAAACATTAGACTAAGTTTTTCCTATGTGGTATACATCTATATCAAATTGCATGTTGCCTCTCAAAGTACATAGGAAGATTGAGTGGGCCCATAATAAGCCTTGTCTTTCCTCCAAATTGTGAGAGATGAATACTTTGTTAAGAATGGGATAAAAACATTCTATTGTTCCTATATGTTCTCTTCTAAATAATTATGATAAACTAGATGATTCCCCATAAACCTTACCACTTTTTGCCATTTATATACAAGTTAATCATGTAGAGATATTACAATCTAAAATTATACAATAGAAATTCATGACAAAACAAGTTTGATGAAAAATATATTAAAATTTTAGTTCTTTGAAAAATAGTTTCCACTCAATGATGTAGGAGAATCTATCCACATGCTGGCCCAAATTTATTTATTTATTTATCTTACTTTTCTTGTTTCAGGAATTGCATAATGTGGGAATACCTTCTACATGTTAAATCTTCAAAATTGGATTTTTGGTACTTGCACAGTTTTCACACTTGAAATTGTTTCGATAAAAACAATTAATTTTCAAAATCGATGATTAGAGAAAAATAATTTTAGGAATATGTTTGTAAATAAATTTCAAAAAAATGTGACAGATTTCAAAGCTTAATATCTCACAGATTTCCAACAATTCACCTTGGGTTGCAATAAAATTCATCGTCATGACAAATTCATCGTAAGAAAAATTCACCACCAACAATTCACTGCCACAGAAAATCTATGAACTGCTGTGGTGAATTTTCCTTGTATCTATGAATTTTCAAACGATGAATTATGATCAACCATTTATTTAAATAAAAAAATGCCAGGGAGTGGTCACTAAATAAGGAAAATTTGAGGCGTTAAAATCATTATTTCAGAAGAGAAGGCGCAGAAAGAGAATAAGCAATTAAACACCAGCTTATTGGGTGCAAGTGGCTCCTTAGAAATGATTAATACTGGTAGATTTTAAAGTGGCAAATAAGGCAGATTTAAAAGGAGAAAATGAAATGCCAAGCTGGGAGAGAATGTTGCAGAATTAAAAACAGACTTACCTCGTATTTTTGACACAGAGAGAAAGGGAAAACAACGCCAGTTTCCTTTGTATAATGGCGCCTTAAACTTGGGTGGTAATTGTTGGGTTTTAAAATGATAAATAATGCAGATATGAGGTGAAAGTGTAACGCCATTTTCTGGGAAGAAAGTATTCCTCCAGTGGCGTCTAGGTTTTAGTAAATTATGTTGTAGATTTAAAATAACTTTTGGCACATTCTTTACTGTTGAAAAGAGGGAAGAAGGGATACCAAAGCTAGCCGAGTGATTGCAGGAGAATGAACAAATGGACTTCATGTATTGTGAGAAGAGGAATTTTTTTTGCAGAGAAGAATGAGTGTTTTTAACGAATAATGGAATGTTCGAGGAGGTGCAACAATATTGTAAAGAAATGATATTAATTCAATAAAATCTATTTGATTTTTTCCTGCAAGTTTGCTATTATTTGTTGTGTGTGGGGACTAGCGACTTAGCTGTGAAGGTTGACAACTCTTTTGAGGGTTCTCGACCTCTGATATGCATCAATTGGTATCAGAGATAGCATAATGTTGGAATGTGAGTAAGGAGAAACTGTTTGTTGGAAGAAGAAAGAAGTGGAAAAGGAAAAGCTTTCTATGAAAGATTAGAGATGAGAAGTTGGAAAGATTGTCAGAGAGGTGAAGGTACAATCTTAGAAGCTGGAAAATGTTTGAGAGAGCCCTAGATATTTATTTACAATTTCAGAGTTAGATGCTCAAAACGATTTGTTGTAACTAATGAGAAGAGGTTTGTAATTGCAGAGGGTAGAGATGGAGGCACGAGAATCGAAGAGGGGTGTACGTTATTTGGTAATTTCAATTGAAGTTGTAAGTGATTTGTTGAAGGTAGAGTTTTGTAATTGTAGAGGTTAATACCCTAGAGGTTGGAAAGGTCGTTGCAAGTGAAACCTTGTGATTGGAAGGGGACATGTGAGTCTCTAAGAGAACATTGCAGTAGTGAGCAAGATGTCTTCAAAAAGGAGGACAAATGGGTTATGACAAGACTAGTGAGAATCTTATTTTTGAAAAAATGACGAGAAAGAAAGTATGAAGAGTTTATTTTTGAAGAAATAAGTAGAACCAGGAAAGAGTCAATGCATTAGAAATTAATTTGAACAATGCCAATGTTGTAGATAAAAGAGGATATGATGAAGAATGTCATGGAAGTGGCATGAAATTAATGGATAAAGAATATAAATGCTATTGAATGGCATGATGGAGGGATAAATTACTATTGTGAAAGGAGGAGAAAATTTGGGTGTAGGTGATGAACTAGAAGAGTCAAGTGAAAAGAGAATCCTCTTGGAAGAGGATAGAAAGCGGAAAAATGAAAAAGAAATTAGAATGGTGAATATTGAAGCAATGGAGCAATAGTGTATAGAAAATGAGAAAAGAGAAGAAGCAAAGTTGGAGAATGTTGAACCTATAGTGGCTGTGGATGAAAAGGAAGAGAAAATAGTTGAGATTTTTTTTAGCAATATGTAAGCTGATTTGTTTGAACGAAGTGTAGTAAATGAAATATATGGAGGAGTAAAAATGGTGACCTTTCAAGGTTTCATCTTTGATGAAGAAATTGGTGAAGATGAAGATATCTTATTAGAAGAGGAGATGAGAAAATTGAATAGGTTATTGAAGGGAGATGTGTCAGAAGAACATGAGAATAAATTGTTTGATTTTCATACTTTTGTTGTGATTTTATTTGTAGGTATGAAGGAAGGTGGTGTGAGAAGAAGGAATTAAGAAAACTGTCATGTATTTGGTATTGAAGAAGATATCCTCATGCTAGAGGATGAAAAAGAAGAAAAAAATGATATTGCATCAGTTTATTTTTTTGAAGACATGATATAAGGAAGAAAAATTAGAGTTGTCGTGATTGAAGAAGAAGAATATAGATGAGTATAGAGAAGAAGTTTCCGAGACAAAGAAGAGTGAAATGACAACAAAAAATAATGAATATAATATACTATTACATATTGTGGTAGTAAAAAAGAGTGGCTTGCATTGATTGCAGATGGAGAAAAAGTTAGAGTAGTAGTAGTAGAGAAGAGGTAAAATTTGGATTTTCTGAATTCTTTGATGGTAAAGATGATGTTGATTCACATGTAGATGACAAGGTTAGAGTGGAAGGATATGAGGAAGTTGAAAAAGGGGTGAATATAGAGGAAGGACAGATGAAAGTTTTTGATTTTGCAAACTTGTAATCGAGTGTTGCAAAGGGTATTATGGATGCAATTTGGTGGAGGTTGCATTATAATATGTTGAACCCCATGAGAAGGAGAAATGCCGAGAAAATGGTTTCTCAACCTTACAATTATATGAGGTTACTATTTATAGTAAGTTTACATTTGAGCACAAATAGATGTGAATTTTTTTCCAAAGCTTTGGATTGGTTAAATAAGCATGATCGTAAAGTTTTGTTGCAAGATCATACTAAGATTTGAAGATATTAATTTTTTTGTCTTTCAAAGAGCTTTTTGACGGTTCAAATGGTTCGTCAAATGGACGTGCCTGAATCAAAAGTTATGGACTTCGAAAGTTGGGTCTCCTGAAATGGGAGATGTAAAAAATATGTTGGACACATAAATGAGTTTTAAAGAGGGAGTTACATGGGGTGGTGTTTGTTTTGACATACCATAGGCATCTACTATTGGAGATAAAGATGTATGCCACTTTTTAGGTGGTTTTAGTTCATGGTTTTGTAATATCATTTGATAATTTTATGTATTGTATCTCCCACATATTAGGTGTAAGAGATGGAGATTGTGTGTAAGATTCTTATAGCTATTGAGTTGTCTCTAGATCTTTGGTTGGTGATACTCTTGTCAAAAAGTTTACTCTGCAAACTATATATTGTAATCTTGTTGATTTATGAATAATATATTGGATGAATTTTAAAGTATGAGGTTTTTTCTCAAAAAAGGACTTTCTCCATGTAAATCATTGTGTTGTGGTATGAATGTTATTTATATTTATTTTTGTTTAATTTTTTTGTAACTATTCAAATATGAAAAGTTTTTTCATAACCCTCATCTCAAGATTAGTGTAGGAAGTTGTTTCACTACCATAACTTCCTTACAAGAAAGAGAGGAAAGATGAAAGAAGGAAGAGATACAAAAGTTCACTATGGGGTGAAGAAGAGAAATCAAGTGGATAAGGAAGATAGGTGTATAAAAAAAACCATATAATTTTCAAATTTTTATGAGTTTCGACTCATGAATTTTTTCTATTACACGATGTGTCTAATGGAGGAGCATCAATTTTGTAAAATTGAAGTTTTCACGCATTGAAGGTTGTTTGGAAAAAAATAATTAATTTTCAAGATCAATGAAGGATAGAGAAAAATAATTTTAGGAGAGTGTTTATAAATTAATTTCACAAAATATGGCCAAGGTTTCAAGGGTTAATTCCTTACAGCTTTCAAAAAAATAATTCTGAAATTTTATAAAGATTATTAAATAATAGCTTTTTTGGAATCTTCATGGGGCCATTTGTCACATCCTCACCAATCTTTAGAAGAAAATATGCATTCAGACGAAAGATATTAAAATCTCAATTTTTTCGTAGTCTTCCACACATTCAAAGCACTAAATTGATTGTTTTATTATGTATTAACATTAAAGGAGTTTGTAACTGATATACAACCATTTATTTTCATCTTTTAATCATAATTTCCATGCAAAGAAAATAGAAGAAACCTTAAATTAAAAAGTGTAAGGGAGTGGCACCTAAATAAGGAAAATTTGAGGCATTGAAATCATTATTACAAAAGAGAAGGTGCAACAAGAGAATAAGAAATTAAACATCGTCTTATGGGTGCAAGTGGTGAAGGAAGAGGTAAAAGAGAGAAAAAGAACACAAAGTGTAACATGCCCATTACTCAACTCAATAATTTCTCCTATGTTTTACCACAAGTGAATTTAAACTATTTGCCAAACATATAGCAATAAAAATTTTATTTTCAAAATAAGATAATGTGCACATTTGATATAGCAATAAATTATCTTTCTCGTTTCATTCAACAGAATGTATAATCTTTCCAAAGAAATGATTTCATAAACTAGATACAAAATACATTTTTCATCTCTCAAAGAAATAGATAAAAGATATATACATAACTCATCTGAGCTTCAATGGCATGCTAGAAATACAAATAATCCAAGAAACCCCCTTCAAATTTAGGCTTGCTGACTGAGAGGAGAAGTATCACTCAAGCATTTTTCCACCATCCATGGACTAGCTGTGGTCCCCCACACATCTACTACATATGGTAAGATGGCCCTACCTTTCAAAAAAGAGCTTGGTGTTGTGTCCTACATAACTAGAACTTTACCATACAGTGTCTATATTCTACTTCTATGACAATCCTTGACTAGCATGCTAAAAGGTAACACAATGAACTAACAGTGTAACCAGTGGCGAATTACACCACTTTGGCCAAAGTATTCGTCACCCCTAATTCAGAATGGGTGTCACACGCTCATCCACCAATCTAGCTCAATTTGTTATGACCATTCATATTCTATGCATAGGCTATCCCCTTCATTGGATTCAATCTAATCCCATAAATAACCTATATACTATAAGTTCACTATGACACATCTAATAGGTAAAACATGTGTTTCCATAACCTACCATTTCAAATCTAGCTTTAGCTATATAGAATCCACTCTATTAAAGTATTTAGTACTATATATATACACCCACTCCTTAATATGGAGTTCATATAAACACTTCAAGAAATAGAGATTCTAAACTATAAACAACAAGTGACTTTCAATTTCACATACCTAGGTTGAAAAAAATCTTTCCCTAATAACATATTATGTTTTACAAATAAAAACATGTGAATCACATAATAATTCCAAACTCAATCAAAGCATAAAAGAGTAAGATTCAACATGCTTGTAAATGCAAAGCTCCAGTTCAAACTAGTTGGTTTCCAATCCTAGTATCCTCAAATTATCTTTCAACTTGGCAACTATAATTCCACTCTTTCCCAAATACTCTCACAAAAATATATCACTAAAACTCTTGCAAAACCTCTCACAAAACTCAGAAGAACAAAGCAATTCTTAAAAAATAATAGTAGAATTTAGATATGCGTCCCTTTGAGGTATAAAACACCTCTATTTATACACAAAAATCAGCATCTAAAGGATAGAAACAGGGTAATAGATTTGACACTTCTCAGCTCATTTGGTTCGACTTAGCAAAGCAAGTAAAAGGTGGCAAATTACAAACTTAAGACTCAACAACATTGCACAACAAATCACTTCTTTCATGGACAACAAGAGTATGATTCAGATATGCAAGGTAAATAATCACAAAGGTCGACTCTTTCTATGCCATCTTCTAATCAACTTATTCTCCCATTTTAATTTGGCCTCCATCACTAAAACAAGCTCTCAAAACATAATTCTAAAGGTATGTAGTTATTCATAAGTTGGCACCGCATAAACTTCTTACGTGCTATTTGGTGTTTTAGATAAAAGACCAAATCAATGCTTTTAAATTCCTTTCAAATTGCCTTCAATAGTTTTGACTGTCTTATAACCATTTCCATGCACCTCACATAATGTTGCGTATATTTTGTAAAGCATAGTAACACTTATGAAATGTTTATAGTGCCACCTCTTTGCACGCTACTCATTATTGTTGCGTTTACATTGCTTAAGATATGCACACTAAATTATATCATGTATAGTATGCGCTTTTTATATATAATCAACGCTTATTCAAACATTATATTATATCTAATATATATATATATATTAACTTACATGGTTATACAAAATATGTCATTCGATATTCAAATGTATAAACTTAAATTCATTTATTTCCAAATTAGTATTACACATGTATATATCTACATATATACATATGCATATTTATATATATACTAATATACTTGTATGGACATTGACATCATGTCAATACAAACACGTATATCAATACACACACACATATATTGTATATATGTATAACATTACCTCAAAATATTAAAAATATACAATTGCAATAACATCAACTGACATATATACACTAAATATATATATATATATATACATGTCGCTTTGTCCATTCGATGTTCCCATGCATATGGGTAATCCATCCATAAGCATGCATAAATATGTCTATCTACATATACTTATGTACGTCCTTACTCATGTGTATGAGTTCATCACAGACATGCATATATGTATGTATATATCTCATCAATAATACTCATAAAGAAGTACTCAAAGATACAAAGAAACTCAAACACTCAATTCAAGAATGTTTATCACAATCAAACCAAAACCTCTCCTAGTTCACAAAAAACCAAACTATGGTATCTTACCTTTTTCTTGTAACTATTGACTTGACTTGACCAATCTAAAAGTCAGTGTGTGAAAACTCAGTTAGGCTCATTAAGGTTTACCAGACCAAAACTCTTCTCCTGAGTGATACTTCCCCTCCCTTCTAGAGGCATGAACTTGTACCTACAACTAACTCAAGGCACATTTGCAAAGGTAGTCAGCTGATCACGAAACAATATTTTCCATTATATACTTCTATAGTTATAATTAAGACATATATAGCATCAATTTGAATCAACCATTTATTCATTATATTTCTAATGATTCATATAGACAAAGTACAGTCACATTTATTTCCATCAAAGTTACAAAAAAACTCATATATGCAAGTATTTCATATATCTTGGTAATAGTAACTAGGTAAATACACAATGGAGTGTAACACAAAGAAAAAAAAATACAAAAAATAAAACACAAAGAAATTAAAATGATTCTATTTCATATGACTTCAAAGAAACATGACTAATCTATAGAAAAAACGGTAGGTCATAGGCATGATAACATATAAAAACACATTAAAACATACATAGAAACATACATAACATGATGGGATGTCATAGTGCAGGCCCACCAAGTCGAGGGATAAAAGTGATGAAACGAGCAAACAAGAGGACATGTTACAGTGACAGAAGTGAGGATATAATGGCATCATTTGGTCATTTTTCTTGCTTTTTTTTGGTGGTGACATAGTGGTGGGAGTTGGACAATAAAACTCGTCGGCCTAGTGGCTTGCATGAGAAGTTATCCTTTTCACTAAATTTTATGCACCTGTGGGAATTGGAGGTGAACTGATGTAAGTAAGAGGAGCGTTGAAAATTGTAATAAGTATTTTTTCAAGAAGGTTGGAAAACACCCTATTTTGTGAGTTTCTTTTAGCCTGCATGTTGAAAGCTAAAGGTTGGAGTGCACGGGGTAGAGTTGGAGGAGAAAACAAACCAAATCAAGCTGGAGTGATTGACCAATTGGGTTGTTACTTGTAAATGGTTTGAAATACTATGTGGGATGCAGGTTTCATAACACTTAGGGTTTTACAAACTAGAATTTTACAAAACAAAATGAATGTATTGAAAATATTTTATTTTTTAGACAATATGAATGCAATGAAATGCCCCTTCAAATTTATAATGACTCTTAATTAGAGTAAAAATTACATCTAAATTTCCTCATATGATTGAACAAAAGCACAAAATAATCGCAAATTGGAAAACACAATGTGGGTTGTCAATTATTTGATTCTACATGTTTAAATGTAAAGGTTTGTCTCATAGGGAGGATTTATAGGTGGTGGATACATAAAAATAACCAAATTGAGTTGAGGGGTGACTAGCAAATTGAGTTGTTACGTGTAGAGGATTTTACAACACTATGTTGATTGTAAGTTTCTTAACACCCAAGGTTTTTGCAACATGGAATTTATAAAACAATATCAATGTCTTGAAAACATTTCATTATTTAGAAAGTACAAATTTAATGAGAGGCCCCTTCAAAATTTATAACAACACTTAATTAGAGTAAAAATTGCATTTAAACTTACTCATATGATTGAAAAAAATAATGCACAAAATAATTGCAAATTGGAAAACATAATGTGGGTTGTCAGCTATTTGATTCTGCATGTTTAAATGTAAAGGGTTGTCTCATGGGGAGGAGTTGTAGGTGTTAGATACATAAACGTAACCAAATTGAGCTAAGGGGTGACTAACCAATTGGGTTGTTACATGTAGAGGGTTTTACAACACTATGTGGGTTGCAAGAACTTCTTAACACCTAGGGTTTTGCAACATAGAATTTTACAAAATAGTATGAATGTATTGAAAACCTTTTGTTTTTTAGATAGTATAAATGAAATGAAATGCCCCTTCAAAATTTATAACAACTCTTAATTAGAGTAAAAATTGTATTTAAATTTCCTCATATGTTTGAAGAAACAATGCACAAAATAATTACAAATCGGAAAACATAATGTGGGTTGTCAGTTATTTGATTCTACATGTTTAAAAGTAAAGGTTTGTCTCACAGGGAAGAGTTGAGGTGGTACATACATAAAACTAACCAAATTGAGCTAAGGGGTGAGTAATCAATTGGGTTGTTACATATAGAGGGTTTTACAACACTATTTGGGTTGCAGGTTTCTTAAAACACCTATGGCTTTGTAACATGGAATTTTGAATGGGTTGAAAACATTTCATTGTTTAGACATTACAAATGTAATGAAAGGCCCCTTCAAAATTTATAATGACTTAATTAGAGTAAAAATTGCATTTGAATTTCCTCATATGATTGAAAAAACAATGCACAAAATAATTGGAAATTGGAAAACATAATGTGGGTTCTTAGTTATTTGATTTTGCATGTTTAGATGTAAAGGTTTGTCTAACAGGGATGAGTTGCAAGTGGCGGATACATAAAACTAACAAAATTGAGCTTAGGGGTGAGTAACCAATTGGTTTTTTATGTGTAGATGGTTTTACAACACTATGTGTGTTGCAGGTTTCATAACACCTAGGGTTTTGTAACATGGAATTTTACAAAATAGTATGAATTTCTTTAAAACCTTTTTATTGTTTAGACAATACAAATTTAATGAAAGGCCCCTTCAAAATTGATAATGACTCTTAATTAGAGTAAAAATTGTATTTAAATTTCCTCATATGATTGAAAAACAATGCACAAAATAATTGCAAACTGGAAAACACACTATGGGTTATCAACCATATGATTGTGCTTGTCAAGGAATTTTTATCTTTTATAAGTTGTGCAACACCTTTTATTTTTGATCTATCAAAATTCTTTACACGGTCATTATAGGTAAATTGAACATTTCCTAATTGAGCCTTGAGGTGCATGATATCAACCTTCAACTTTTGAACTACCTCAGATTCTTGCAAACACTCATTTTGTAATTTGTCCATGTTCCCTTCTTCACAAGAAACACCTTTCATTGTTGTCTTTATTTTCTCAACTTCCTATCTTTTAGATTGCAGTTCTCTCTCAACAACATTAATTAACCTCCTTTTATTTCAATGATAAAATATTTTTTTAATCTTTTAATTCCTTTTCTAAGTGGTTAATTGTAGTGTTTATGTTGTTTTTCTTTAGTTTCAGCACTTCCAACTAATGCTTTTGCATGTGCAAGTTGACCAACTACATGTGTTTCCTCATCCCTACTGCTCTTTCCTGTTAGCACCCCCTAGCATTCCTTTTCATATCTTTTACTTTAATATTTCGAGCAGCTCCTACCTTAGGACAACTTCATCCATTTCTTGGATAGAGTTTTTAATGTCTTCAATTATTTTATGTAGCTTTATAGGTACTTTTTCCTTAGCTTTGAGAGTTTCTTACTGATTAGAGTGTAGATGTTTCTTTTTTAATAAGTTGTTTACAAAACTTGTCTACCTTATCACATAAGACTTTCATGTATCCACCCAATTGGTTCTCTTTTTTGCACTGATATCTCATATTATCTTCTTTTCATCTATTTCCAATTCCACATAATTCTTATGTTCAAGAATCTTTGAATTAATTTGTTCAACTCCACCTATAGCGTCATCTCTCACTTTCTTCTCATGGAAAAATTCCTGTGCAGTACAAAACCTCTTGAGTTTTTCCACTTGTGCATTTCCATTTTCTCATTGTGCATATTGCACATGGACCTTCCTCAACTTCTCAAGAGAATGAAGGATTTCTTTAGTGAATACATTATCTATCTCACTCACTCTAGTCTACTTTTCAAGTTTTTTCAAAGAATATTCCTTTTTTATTCTATACATTCTAGTACCTGTTGCCTCTAGTTCTACATTTCCATTTACCCATTGCACATATTGCACATGCCCCTTCATCAACTTCTCAAGAGTAGGAACGATCTCTTTAGTCAATACATTATCTATCTCATTCACTTTGGGCTACTTATTTTCAAGTTTTTAAGAATAAATTCATTTTTCATTACATAATTTCTAGTACCTTTGCTCAAGTTCTACATTTCCATTTGGGCCATTGTGAATATTGCACATGCACCTTCCTCAACTTCTCAACAACATGAAGAATCTCTTCAGCCAATACAATATCTTTCCCATTCACTTTGGTCTGCTTCTTCTCGAGTTTTTCTACAGTAGATTCCTTTGTCATTTCATACATTCTAGTACATTTTTTGTATCGACTTATGCATTTCCATTTTCCCATTGCACATACTTCACATGCTCCTTCCTCAACTTCTCAAGAGAAAGAAGAATCTCTTCAATCAATACATTATCTATCTCATACACTTTAGTCTGATTCTTTTCAAGTGTTTTTACAATTGTTTCCTTATTCATTTCATAAATTCTAGTACCTGCTGCCTCCTCAAGCATTGACAAGATCTCAAGAGGCTTCATTTTCAAAAATTGAGTGATGCACCCTTGCATAATGAGAAATTATGGGTTGTTTACATGTAGTTGCATAGAATTAAAAAGGGTCTATATACACAAGGATTGTACAAATTGGGAACTGACCTGGTACTTATTTCTCCCTCCCACAAGAATCTAAGTAGCATAATGTAAGACACCTTCAAAATTTAGAACTATTAATTAGAGTTAAAATGGTATTTCAATTTCTTCATTTGATTGTGGAAAAAATGCTCAAAATAGTTGCAGGTTAAAAAAACACAGTGAGTTTTGAGTTAATTCATTTTGCACCTTTCAAGATAAGTTGAGAGGAGGGGAAGAAGTTGTAGGTGGGGAATGCATAAAAATAGCAAAATTGAGCTAAGGGGTGAGAAACCACTTGGGTTGTTATGTTTAGAGGGTTTTACAATTGTATGTTGGTTGCAAGCTTAATAACACCTAGTGTTTTCTAACCTTGAATTATAAATAGACAATATGATTTTAATGAAAACCTTTTGTTGTTTAGATAGTATGCATGTAAGAAAAGGAACCTTCAAAAATTACCAAAATTGTTACTCATAGTATGAATTGTGTTTGTATTTCCTCATATCATTAAAATATAGGTAGGTAGGAAAACACAATGGATTGTGAGTCAGTTTTTTCTACTTCTTCAAAGCTCAAGGGTGGAGAGTTCAGGGAGGGATTATAGGTGGGGGATACATAAAACTAACCAGATTTAGCTAAGGGGTGACCAATCAATTGGGTTGTTACGTTTAGAGGGTTTTACAACACTATCTCGGTTGTAGGTTTTATAACACACCATGCTTTCCAAACTCAAATTATAAATAGACAATATGATTCTAATGAAAACTTTTATTTCCTCATATCATTAAAATAATGGTAGGTTGGAAAACGTAGTGGGTTGTGAGTTATATAATTCCTCTTGATCAAAGCTCTATTAGGAATTGCATGCAAAAAATATCAATTAAATGCAAATAAAGATTAAACAGAGGAATGAAAAACATAGAAATAATAACAAGAGACAATATTTAACGTGGTGCACCCAAACATGGGCTACATCCACCAACAAAGAGTCCAATATTATTATCTAGTAAATCGAACCGATTACAACTAGTAATCCTTACAACTCAATACCACTGCAAATTCTACAATACAATGCCAACGAAAACCCTAATCCTTAGCCTTTTATCAAGACTTATGTCGGTTATAAAAATAGGGTTTTTTATGTTGGCCAATAGAAAAAATAACACCCAACACCTTTGTTGACCTTGGACCCCGCAAGGGGCACTACCCCTTGACCTCATCTTGGGGGTGCTAGCCCCAAACCCCCGTTAAATAATTTGGGGGGAAACCACGCCGATAAAAGTCGGGAAATTTAACCTTCAAGTTTGATTAGGCTCCATATACCAACAAGCTCGAGGGTGGATAGTTCAAGGAGGAGTTGCAGGTGGGGGATACATAAAACTAACAAGATTTAGTTGAGGGGTGACCAACCAATTGGGTTGTTATGTTTAGAGGGTTTTACAACACAATGTGTGTTGCAAGTTTTATAAATCCTTGTGTTTTCCAACCTTCGATTGTACATAGATAATATAATTGTGATGAAAACCTTTTTTTTTAGATAGTGCAAATTTAATGAAAGACATCTTTGAAATACATAACAAGTCTTAGGTAGACTAAAAATTGTGTTTCAATTTCCTCAAAACATTAAAATAATGGTAGGTTGAAAAATACATTGGGTTGTGAGATATAATTTTGCTTGTTCTAAGATCAAAGGTGGGAGAGTTTGGAGAGGAGTTGAAAGTGGGGGATACATAAAACCATCCATATTTAGCTGAGGGGTGACCAACCAATTGGGTTGTTATGTTTAGAGGGTTTTACAACACTATGTAGGTTGCAGGTTTAATAATGCCCAATGTTTTCCAAACTCCGATTATACATAGACAATATGATTGTAATGAAAACCTTCTATTGTTTAGAAAGTACCAATGTAATGAAAGGAACCTTCAAAATTTATAACAAGTCTTTGGTGGACTAAAATTTACATTTCAATTTCCTCACATCATTAAAATAATGGAATGTTAGAAAACATAGTGGGTTGTGAGTTATATAATTTTGCTAGTTCTAAGCTCAAGGGTGAATATTTTAGGGAGGAGTTGCATATGAGGGATACATAAAAACTAAACAAATTTAGCAGTAGGATGACAAACCAATTGGTTTGTTATGCTTAGAGGGTTTTATAATACCGTATTTTTTCCACCCTCTAATTATACATAGATAATATGATTGTAATGAAAGCCTTTTTTTGTTTAGACAATATGAATGTAATGAAAGGAACCTTCAAAATTTATAACTCTTTGGTAGACTAAAAATTGTGTTTCAATTTCCTCATACCATTAAAATAATGGCAGGTTGGAAAATACAGTGGGTTGTGAGTTATATAACTTTCCTTTTTCTAAGATCAAGGGTGGAGAGTTCGAGGAGGAGTTGCAAGTGGAGGATACATAAAAATAACCAAATTTAGTTAAGGGGTGACCAACCAATTGGGTTGTTATGTTTAGAAGGTTTTACAACAATATGTGGGTTGCAGGTTTTATAAAACCATGTTTTTTTCAACATTTGATTATACATAGACAATATGATTGTAATGAAAAAAAATTATTGTTTAGACAATATGAATGTAATGAAAGGAACCTTCAAAATGTATAGCAAGTATTGGGTATACTAAAAATTGTGTTTCAATTTCCTCATTTCTTAAAAATAATGGCAAGTTGGAAAACACAGTGGTTGCAAGTTATATAATTCTACTTTTTCTAAGCTCAAGGGTGGAAAGTTTGGGGAGGAGTTGCAGTTGGGGTATACATAAAAATAACTAGATTTAGCTAAGGGGTGACCAACCAATTGGGTTGTTATGTATGGAGGGTTTTACAACACTATGTGGGTTGCAGATTTTACAATGCCCAATGCTTTCCAACCTCCGATTATACATAGACAATATGATTGTAATGAAAACCTTTTGTTGTTTAGAAAATACGAATGTAATGAAAAGAACCTTCAAAATTTGTAACAAGTCTTATGTGGACTAAAAATTACATTTCAATTTCCTCATATGATGGTAAAATAAATGCACTAAATAATTGTAGGTTAGAAAAATTAATGTGGGTTGTTAGTTATTTCATTCTGCATGTTCACAATTAAAAGGTGGAGAGGATGGGGAGGAGATGCAGGTGGGGGATACATAATACTAACCAAATTGACCTAAGGGGTGACTAAAAAACCTTTAAGCTTTAGAGTAGCTACTCCTTCATCAGCCGTTAGGACAATAATATCCCTTTCTTGGATAGAATTTTTAATGTCTTAAATAGGTTTATGTAGCTTTGCGACCACTTTTTTCCCACCTTTGAGATTTTCTATTTAATTTGAGAATGCACATGTTTATTTTAATAAGTTCTTTACAAAAAATTTCTACATTTTTAGATAATACTTTCATGTCTCCACCCAACTGATTCTCTTTTTCTACACTTACATATGATTTTACCTTTTTCTTATCATCTATTTCTAATTATATTTGTTCCATGGAATTTTTAAGTTGAAGAATGTTTGAATTCATTAGTTGAACTCCACTTATAGCATCATCTCTCACTTTCTTTGCTTGCACAAATTCATATGCAATACAAAATCTTTCAAGTTTATCCACTTATGCATTTTCATTTTCCTATTACATATACTGCACACACTCCTTCCTCAACTTCTCGAAAGTGAGAAGAAGCTCTTTAGTCAAAACATTATCTATCTCATTCAGTTTGATCTACTTATTTTCAAGTGTTTTTAGAGCAGATTCCTTTTCCATTTGATAAATTATAATACATGTTGCCTCGAGTTTTTCATTGTCTCTTCACCTTTACACATACTGCACACGCTCCTTCCTCAATTTATCAAGAGCAAGAAGAATCTCTCCACTCAACACATTATCTATCTCATTCACTATGGTTTTCAATGGAAGTGACCTTCACAATTTATTACAAGTGTTGTTTATAGTTAAAATTGCATTTCAAATTCTTCATATGTTTGACAAATAAATACACAAAAAAAATTACATGTCGTATAAGATAGTGGGTGTTTAGTTATTTCCTTCTACTTGTTAAATGGTAAAGGGTGGACAACTTAGGGAGGACTTCCAGGAGGGAGACACATAAAAAAAAAAATTGAGGTGAGGGGTGACTAACCAATTGGTTTCTTAGGTGTTTAATGGTTTTTAAAGAGTATGGGGCTTTCAAGTTTCATAACACCCAGTATTTTCCAACTTACAATTTCATAGTGGCATAGGTGAAATTTTAGAGTAGATACTTATAATAGGAATTATGCCTAATACAACAAATAGTTGGTAGTAAGATATGATTTGTATTAATGGAAATAGATAGTGTGATTTCTAAGTTGCACATGATTTGTTAATTATTGTAATCTATTCAAAATTTCACTTGATTTTTTCATCCATAAATTGTGATGAAATATGCAAAGAACAAGGAAGTGAATTGAGATTTAGTGTAGTTATGAAACAAATGGTTTCCATTCAATGTTATCTACAATATATCGTTAGATTTATTATTTCTTTTGTTTGTGTAATCGAGCTAGCTCATGCATCATCCCCATTCGAAGAATGTTTCAAACTATCCAAGGAAAGTAAATTTGTCAAAGTTTTGTACTAGTTAGAGGGTGAAGATAGAAGAAAAACATGACTGCAGACTTCAAAATTGTGAATGTTTGAATGAGATATTTTCATAGTCCATAACAAAATATAAGTAAGAGATTACCCACATATACACATGCACCACACCCAACTTGTGGTGTTGTATTGTCAATTATTTTGTTCATTTCTATAGGTGAATACATTTCATTTTCCACGTTACCATTTTAGGCCACACACAAAGTTGCGGGTTGAAATAAACATTATTTTGTTGAAGTTGTAAAATTGTAGGTTTTTCGCATGTAAGATCTACTTTTTTTCCTCATTTAAAGTTACATCAAATAAATGGTTCGATTAGAAAACCTTTGTTTGCACCTAAAAGATGTATTACCACCTACAATAAAGGGAACCTTTTTTCACATTTTAGCCTATGTTCATTCACTCCTTTACTGATTCATTATTTTATTGATCAATAGATGCAAATAACACATTTTTTTAAGGCATTGTTGGCAGCCATCTAGAATTAATTACATATTATTATGCATGTTACACTTATAGCTACATACAAAGTTGCAGGTTGGACTTCTCATCATGTTGTTTAACTTGCACTTTTTTAGTTCATGCATTGTCATATACGCTTTTTCTGGTCATGTTAAGTCACCACAAATAAAAGGTTCGATATCACAACATTCCTACTCAGGTAAAAGAGGCTTGTACACCCCATATGCTTTGAACTCTTACTTTTATTTTCATATAGGGTTTCAATTTTACTTGCAGTCTCTATGTCTACTTGGAGGTTCAACTAGACACTATATTTTCCAACCTACATTGGCTTACATCATGGTTGATAGTAAATTTTACACCTTTATGCACTTCCTGATTCCCTCCATTACTGCTTCATTATTTTTTCAACAAATGCAAAAAATGTGTTATTCTTTTAGCGTTGCTGACAACAATGGATGCACATTTTATGACATAAAAGGTTGTTATAAAATTTTTTGGTTGACCTCTAACCTTTCATCTCCATTAACAAATACACACACACCACAACCAACTTATCTTCCCAAAATAATACATTTGTTGTTGCAACTGTAGAAGTAATTACATACTATTATGCACATTACACTTGTATGCCACATACAAAGTTGCAGGTTGAACCACTCATCATGTTGTTCAACCTGCACTTTTTTATTTCATGAATTTTCAGATGTGTTTTTGTTTCTCATATTAATTCACCCCAAATAGAATTTTTGATATCACATGCCTACTTAGGTAAAAGAGGTTTGTACACCCCATATACTTTGAACTCTTATTTTTATTTTCATGAGAGGTTACAATTTTATATGCAGTCTTTATGTCCACTTGGAGGTTCAACTAGACACTATATTTTCCAACCTGCATTGGATTACATCATGGTTCATAGGAAATTTTACATCTTTATGCCTTTCCCGATCCTCTCTATTACTGATTCATTATTTTTCAACAAATTCCAAAAACATGTTATTCTTTTGGCATTGCTAGTAGTAATGGAGCATATTTTATGACATAAAAGGTTGTCATAAAATATTTTTGTTTCCCTCTAACCTTTCATCTCCATTAGAACATACACATGCACCACAACTGATGTATCTTCCTAAAATAATACATTTCTTGTTGCAACTGTAGAAGTAATTACATAATATTATGCACGTTTCACTTGTACGCCACATACAAAGTTGTAGGTTGAACCACTCATCATGTTATTAAACCTACACTTTTTTATTTCATGAATTACTAGATGTTCTTTTGTTTCTCATGTTAAGTCAACCCAAACAAAAGGTTTGATATCACAACATGACTACTCAAGTAAAAGAGGTTTGTAGACCCTGTATACTCTAAACTCTTACTTTTGTTTTCATGTGGTGTTGCGGTTTTACTTGCAGTATTTATGTCCACTTGGAGGTTCAACTAGACATTGTGTTTTCCAACTTGCATTGTCTTACATCATGATTGGTAAGAAATTTGACACCTTTATGCCTTTCTTGATTCTCTCCATTAGTGATTTATTATTTTGTCAACAGATTTTAAAAATGTGTTATTCTTTTGGTGTTATTGGCGGTAATGGATGCACATTTTGTGACATAAAAGGTTTTGGTTACCCTCTAACCTTTCATCTCTATTAACACATACATATGGACCACAACCAACACATCTTCCCAAAATAATACATTTTTTTTACAACTGTAGAAGTAATTACACATTGTTATACATGTTACATTTGTATGCCACATAAAAAGTTGCAAGTTGAACCACTCATCATGTTGCTCAAATAGCACAACTTACTTTCATATCATGTAAGATGTGCATTTCATGCTCGCATGAACTTATGCCAAAAGGATGGTTGGTTCTCACAACTTTCCACTTTAGGTAAAACAGGTTTGTGTGCCACACCTAAAATGGACTCTTCATTGAATGTCCATGTACACTTGTGATTGTGCTATAATTGTCTATGTCCAATTGCATATTGAGCTACACAATTTTATTTTCAATATGCATTTGTTTCATATTTTATGCCGAGCTTGATCCAATCTATCAGTTACTCATTATTTTCCTTAGCAGAAGTTGGCAACCTTCTATTGGTTTCACGTTGGTGGCAGCAATATAGGCATACTTTTTATGTTCGAGGAATAATTTTTTTTTTTTTTTACACAATCTAGTCTAATTTTAAATCTCTGTCCAATTCCTACCTTACCTAGAATGGGAAGAGAACCAAAATGGAAAAGCAAAGATGAGTTGGAGGTGCAACATGTAGGGGATGGATGCTCTCATTTTCCTCTTATGATTTGGAGTGGACTCCTATTTCCCTTGAAGAGATGGGATCACTTGACTTTTTCACAACAACTCCTCTTAGAAGACTTGATGATTTCATTCATGGAAAAGGGTTTCTTGAAGGTTTTGAAGCTTCATTTGTATGCCAGAAAAAAGAGAGAATAAGAGAATCATAGGTCTGATCAACAAGAATAATCATAACACAACAATTATGTACCTTCTATTGATATTTTATTCTCTCTTGCTTTAAGATGATGATATGATGCTTCCTTTATAGCTACTAGTTTGTGTACGGTCCTAAAGATTGTAGGAACAAGCCTCCACCACATAAAAGAGCACAAACATTTACAAAAAAGTGAGGTTGTCAATGCCACTTCATTGCAAAGGTTGTGTATGGTAGGCCAGATGTTGTGTATCTACTCTTAAAATAAATGTGTCACATCGATGCCAAAGGTGAATTTTTCCATGGCATTGATGACAAAATCAGAGACTTGCATGCAAGGTTTTCCCCTAATCTATCCGCAAAATGAAAAAGCTATATTAAAAGTCTTTTGGTCATGTATGTGAGTATCGATGCAATAATGGAAAAATGCCTCAATTATCTTATTTTTTGTGGAATGATGAGTAAGAGAGATGAATTCTTGACAAGAAAGGATGTAATGAATTCTTGGAAAAAGGTGTGCTCTATTCACTCACAAAAACATGGATACGGTTTGTCAAGTATCATAATGTGGAATGCATAGGACAAGGATAACTTCTACTTTCAATAGCCCAATGGAAACATGACACCTTTTGTTATTAGGGTTTAGACTCCATGAATGTTGGATATGATGGTTTAGCACTCACACAATTCATTCATCTCCATGGATTCCATGTTTTCCACTAACAAATATGGGGTGAGACATTAGAAAATCAATGAATACTTGTTCATCTTTTCAATGATCTTATTGGCTATGTATGTGACAATGCTCACATTGACTTGTTATGTCTATAGTACCAATTGTAAACTTTTCTCATTTTCGATGAGCAATAGAGTGGTGCTCTTGTTGGATAGGTAGTCTCCTCGTGAAACAAGATCGATGACATTTTCGGTTGGCTATACGTGGTGCATGCCCATGGAAGAAAATAAAAATTGAATTAGACAATCAATGCTTTTTTGATCAATGATGCCACTGTAGAATTTTAGGCCATACAGTAAGTGCATTTTTTGGTAGTTTATGTACCTTTCTCATTTTCTATTTATTTTAATGCCTCTTTGTCATACAAATAAGTGCCAAACAATATCCTTTCTATTTTCTATTAGGGTTGTCTTTGGATGTCATTTGCTTCTATGCATTTGGCATGTTTGAAGGGCTTGGATGAAGAACATACATAAGTACGTAGCCAAGGATAGGGAAATGGGCATCTTTCACAAACTTGGTACGATCATGATGGTGATCAGTGATAACAAAGACAAAACTACTCAGCTATTGAACAATTTCTTTGAGGAGTTCAATGATTAGCCCTAGATTTTAGAGTACTTCAAGACGACATGGTGTGAAGGAGATGGTCAAATTGGTGAGTTGACAATTTTTATCACCTTGTTTGATTCTCACCATTCACATTCTTTGACGTTACCTCTAATATGTTGTGGTTTAATTCACTCTTGGTTTTTTTCATAGACATGTGAGTGAAAAATTGTAAATTATTCCCACATGCCAACCAAGATACAAATGTTTCCATCGAGTCATACCATTAAATGTTGAAAACTCAATACTTATGTGATTGAAAAAAACTGCACAAGGTGAATGAATTATTTGTATTACAAACTTGTGTATAGAATGAAACCATTCAAGGTTAGGCAAAAGAAAAAGTTGCAACATCATGGATTTTTGACTAACTATAAGATTTGAAATATTAAATCTAGTTTGGAGAGGGTGAAGGCAATTCCGAATGATGTTTGTGTTCTAAATGAAACACATCCTATATAGCACTAGGTGAAAAGTCAAAGTTCGTGAAACTACTACCTGGTTCAAAAATTTGGCGACCACCTTTTTATTTGTGAGTTCCCTTGGAGTTTGTATGGGAATACTTGCAAACATGTCCTTAAGGTTTCCAAACTGATTAAAAGATCATCTAACACTAAAGGGGTGGTCCATGGTAAGTGAATTTCAATTCAAAATGCTTTACTTTATGGGAGACAATTGTGTTTTCCATTTTCTAGCGCCTAATACAAGTTTCTTGTGTGTTGTCATTTAGGTGATGGATGTGAAGCCATTCATAGAGGGACACATTTGAATGAGACATTGTCACACGGGGGCATCCAAGAAAACAGTCCTAATAATCTCACCCCTACAAAAGCTCCTTCTATCAATGACAAACATGATGTACATTTGTAGAAAATGTGTATTTGAAATGAGACAAATCGAATCTTGAAGAAAGTGAAGCGTATACCACCCCAATGTCTATAACAAGTACACTCATATGTACAATGTGTGGAGAGGTTTCCACAACATTTGCAACAATCCAATGCATTGTTGTTTCAATTTATATAGGATCTCGATGTAGCTAGAACTAGCACTATTCCTATTTGTCCATGGTTTAGTGCAAGCAGGGATCATCCTCAACATGCAACCCACAATAGGAAGTGTATTGTAGAACAGTCAGACCACCAAACTCCAATGTGTGATACCTTTCCCTTGTATAGGAACAATATCATTAATATGAATTTCAATATGTAATATGACACGTCAGGTATGCCTACTATGGATGGGCCAGAGGATATGAAATCTAATATGGGTGAGTATGAGAAAACCTGTTTCAATTTCTATATTGTAATAAATATGGTATTTTTTAGATTTATCTTCTCATTAAGAGGCTTCTAGCACCTCATAAAATTTCTATATTTTTCTTTTCTTTTTTGTTCTCTTTAACATTCAAATGTGCAGAAAGGAGTCCTCGTCAGTGAGTCTTTCATGAGTGTAAACCCAATGGAAGGTATGGTTCCAATTTAACAACTATACATAGGTTTACAATGCCATTTTTGGTATGACATTATGCAATAGCATGCTTCCATATAAAATTTTGACTATGGTGGCAAGCTGATGTTGGCCGTGTGTTCACTTTAGTGCTTTTTGAAGATTTATTGAGTGTAGAAGCATATACATCAGTGAACCCCCATTTGTAGGTAAGCATTCCATCCTTTAAATGATGTGTTATGGAATGTCTTATAGATGACTATTTTAGGATGATTTGTTTAACAAGTTATTTACAAAACTTGTCTACATTTTCATATATGACTTTTATGTCTCCATTCAACTGATTCTATTTTTCTAAACTTATATCTGATTTTTCCTTTTCGTTATCATCTATATGTAGATGTATTTTCTCCACGGAATTCTTAAGTTCAAGAATCTTTAAATTCATTTAGTCAACTGCACTTATATTAAATCATCTCTCACTTTCTTTCTCTACACAAATTCATGTGCAATACAAAACCTCTTGAGTTAATCCAATTCTACATTGCCATTTGCCCATTCCACATACTACATGCACCTTCCTCAACTTCTCAAGAGCATGAAGGACCTCTTTAGTAAATACATCATCTATCTCACTCAATCTTCTCTGCTTCTTTTTAATTATTTTTATAGTTGTTTCCTTTTTCATTTCATACATTCTAACCTATTTGAGTAGAGGGGTGAATAACCAAATGGATTGTTACAATATATTCCTTTTTTATTTCAAACATTCTAGTACCTACTGGGGTGGTCCCACAATATTGGTTTACAATTTTTGGCCAAACTAGACATTGAACTAATTTTTTCTAACTAAATCTTCACTTTCGGGCATCTATATCGGCTAAACAGTGAGGAATTTGAAGATGATGCAAACTAGTGATTTGTGACATTTTGTATGTAGATTCTAAATATATTTTTTTCAAAATTTTTGGAATCAGATTGCACTTTTTTTCCCATCTCCTTTGAAAACTAGTTTTTTTCAATAAACACTATTTTTAAGGAGTGACGCTCACTGTATAGCACATAACCTTTTTTCCCTAGAGGATAAAATTCTATTTTTTTTGAATTTAAATTTGTAACTATGATATCTAGTGCTTCCAATTGGTTTCATAGCACTTGTTTTATTGAATATTTTTTCCTTAATCAAGTTTCAAAGTCAAACCAATTACAATTCAGAAATAGGCCGATTGTATAACACATAACCTTTTTGTATGTATCAAAATTCTTTTTTATGTTGCATCAAGGACTTCAATATCTGGTGCACTCATATTTTTCAATTTTTTTTTTTGATAATCTTCTATTTTTCCACATTTGCAAAACATAGAGCTTGATTTTCAGTGAAAAACCTACATTCACAAGAAATAAAAAATAAATATAATAATAAAATTAAATTTATTTAAAATTATACTTTTTGGGAAGCTTATAATAAGGACTACATATTTACAAAAAATAAATTTTAAATGAATTCATTTGATCCCCCAAAAGGTAAATCAAAAGTGGATTTTTATCAGCATTTTGATAGGTGTAAAAGAGACTCCATTATAGGTATGGTTTAAAACTAGCAAGGTTCTATCCAAGGGGGTTTGATCTAAGGTAGTTTGATCAAACCCTCTTCAATTGGAATGCTTTAAATGGAACTTGCTAAGGATTAAATCATTATATTTTCTAAATATATGTGATTTTAGCAAAAATCAAAATCTCCCAGAAATTGTAAACCAGCTTTGTGGGATCACCCAGTGCCTCCAATTTTGCATTGTCATTTTCCCATTGCATATACTACACATGTACCTTCCTCCAATTGTGAAGAGAAGGAATAATATCTTTAGTCTATACATTATCTATCTCATTCACTTTAGTTTGCTTCTTTTCAAGTATTTTTGTAATAGATTCCTTTTACATTTCATGCATTTTAGTACAAGCTTCTCTAGTTGTGCATTGCCATTTTCCCATTGCACATATTGCACATGCTCCTTCCTCAACTTCTGAAGAGTAGGAAAAATATATTCAATCAATAAATTATCTATCTCATTCACTTTGGTCTTCTTCTTTTCAAGTTTTTTCCATTTTCATTTTAGTCATTCTAGTACATTTTTCTCCAGTTATGCATTGTCATTTTCCCATTACACATACTATACACACGCCTTCCTCAACTTCTCAAGAATAGTTAGAACCTCTTAAGTGAATACATGTACCTTGGACATGCACCACATCTATTTTTTTGAATGAAAAAAATTCATTTCAATTTCTTTGTATGATTAAAAAAAATGCACAACATATTGGCAGGGTGGAAAACACAGTGGGTTCTATGTTATTTAATTTTGCTTGGTCAAAGCTCAATTTCCCAAGAACGGGTAGAATATCTTAAGTGAATACATGTACCTTAGACATGCATCACATCCTTTTGTTTTAGAAAAAAATGCATTTCAATTTCTTCTTATGATTAACAAAAAATGCACAACATATTGGTAGGTTGGAAAACATAGTGAGTTATGCGTTATTTAATTATGCTTGGTCAAAGCTCAACTTCTCAAGAACATATAGAATCTCTTAATTCAATACATGTACCTTGAACATGTACCACATCTATGTGTTTGAGTGAAAATTATATTTCAATTTCTTTGTATGACTAACAAAAAATGCACAACATATTGGCAAAGTGGAAAACACAATGGGTTTTGTGTTAAATTTTATTTTGTTTGGTCAAAGATCAACTTCTCAAGAATGGGTGGAATCTCTTAAGTGAATACATGTACCTTGGAAATGCACCACATCTATTTTTTTGAGAAAAAATTCCATTTCAATTTCTTCGTATGATTAACAAAAAATTGCACAACATATTGGCAAGGTGGAAAACACAGTGGATTCTATGTTATTTATTTTTGCTTGGTCAAAGCTCAACTTCTCAAGAATAGGTAGAATCTCTTAAGTGAATACATGTACCTTGTACATGCACCACATTTGTTTTTTTGAGAAAAAAGTGCATTTCAATTTCTTCGTATGAATGAAAAAAAATGCACAAAAATATTAATAAGATGAAAAACATGGCAGGTTGTGTGTCATTTATGTATGCTTGTTCTAATTTTTCTTCATATGGTCAAGATTTAAAAGCTTATAATTTATTTGATGCAGGTATATATGATGTTGTGTAATGCACATACATGGGTCTCGAGTTGGGTGACCAACTACCACCGGTATCTTCCTATAAACACCAAACCTGCACAAACTAACAAGAGGTCAAAAATCAAGTGACAAACATGTTAGAAAGAAAATAAATGTTCCCTATGAAATTCTTTAACCAAAATCACTATAAAACATGAAATAACAAGAAATTGAACAAAATAAAGCATGTAGTGTAAATAAAATCAGCTCAACCTCCATCCCATAGGGAGAGTGGTGCTCCTTTGATGTGGAAAGAAGCCCTTTCCCAATCCATTTGATAATATTGATGAAGTGTAGATGACCTAAGTGTAAAATTGACTATAATCTAGCAAAAAATTCTTGAAAATGATGAAAAGCTATGGAGTGAAATGCCTATAATGACAATGCTCTCAGTTGTGGATCCATATTGTGAAAAGGATGCTTCTATTTATAGAAGCCAAGGGTTGAAGAATGAGAGGATTTGATGAATGTGGGATAAATTGAGAGCCAATGAGAATGTTTCAAGTTTCATAATTCTATTGGAGGAAGTTGGAGCACATTTTGGGAAATGTGTGAGTGGAGGAGGATGGAAGAGAAGTAAATGTTTTTTTTTTAAATAAAAGGAATTAAGCTGACTTAATATATTGAAGAGAAGTAAATGTTGATGGTTGAGAATTTGAAATTGGTGTAAGAGGAATTGAATGAGATTTGAGAGGATGTAAGAAGATTTGAAATGTTGTAAGATAATTTATTGCAGATGTGAAAGGTTCTTGAAAACCTTTGGAGGGAAATTGAATGCGAGGTTGTTGAGAGGAATATTCCTCAGAATATTCCTTTGTGAGGATAATTGAGGTAATTAGATAATTAGAAGAAATTGATTTTATGTGCAACTTGGTGAGTTAACCATGGTTGATTTAACTCTTGATGAGTTAAAAGCTGGAGGAATTGATAATGATGATTAGAAAGTTGATCTAGGATTTAATTAATCTAGAATTAATTAATTGGAGTGAATTAGGAGATGTGACATTTGATTTGAATAATTTTTAATCAAATGAGAGGATTAAGAGAGGATTTAATTAAATGATTTGGTTTAATTAAATAAGATGAATAATTAGTTAGAGGGTGAATTAATCCAATATATTTAATTATTTGATTAATAGCTAAATTTTAATTAAATAATGTTGATTATTCAATTAATTGATGAATTTGAAGTGATTTAGGTAGAAATGATGTTAGTTGATCAGAATTAGATGTAGAGTATCAATCAAGACTTTTTTCGATTTCTACGTGCTTCCATGTAATGTCCTTGCTTGGATAGATAAATTGAGTCTCCCATATAAGTTGAGGGAGAAGATGTTAAGGAGAATTGACACAAATGGGCCAAAGTGTTGTCACATCAAATTTGATAATTATGCTCATGTTACCTTAACAACCTCTATGATATATGGGTGTTAATGAGCTTGGACATTAGAGATCATAATCTACAAATAGAGATTGAAGATTTCCGTGACTAGTCAATTCATCTTTACCAAGAGCTTTGAGACCTTTTCCTAGCTAGTTGCATTTGGAAGGCATCCATTAAACCAATAGTAAACATCAACAAGAACAGTCTTCCCAATGAGTTGAGCATGAAATTCATGAGATTCCTTAAGGGGAAATATCAAATTAGTTATTGCAAGGCTCCTATTGAGGAATAATTGCTTGTTGTCTTCAAATTAAACTACATCATTAGGTTCGAGGTGCATTGTGTGATACCATCATTCAGGCTATTACATGCAAAGTACGAGGATACCTATGTTGTATGCTATAAAGTATAACTTGAAAATCAGAGTGTGGAAAATTCTTCCTAATAGTGACAATATAGAAATGTTACCTATTCATAAATGGCTGACCTAGTGAGAATGTTTACAAACTATTTAGTTATTATAGCCAATATTTGTGAAATTTTTAGTCACAAATATTTGTAAGGTTTTTACACAATGTATATATGAGTATATCCAATTTCAATAGATTTATGATGTCATTAGTGATTACCTCACACTCATTGCCATGTGTTATATTTACACTGATGTTTGGAACTTTTATGGGTAGTAAATACATAACACATTGTGTTTACCATAATGAGTATGATTTTTAGTTTCTTGTGATGATTAGTTATCTATTACATGTATGATTTTTTTTTATATATAGATGGATAAACAACTACACTTAAAGTTGTTTCATATGATATTTGTGATGTTTTCTTATGTCCAAGTTAGATTCCTTTATTATTAAAATATCTTGTTTCCCTTGGTATGATATGACTTTATAACCTAATGAAATATGCACCACTCTTAGAATAAAATGATCCACCATGCATTCTAAAAGAGAACATGTTTAACCCAAAAATTACAAGTAGAACATTCATTTGAATGTATGTCAAGAATTAATATTATATCCAAGGAGAAATTGTAGTAATATTTAAGAGTTCTTATGGTACAATCATGTTTTATATACACACATTTTATACTTTTGCAAAGACATAATAAGCTTGACATTATATTAACAAGTAAATGCATTGCAATGTCTCCAAAATTCACACAATAAAGCACAAGTTATATAATTAATCGCTATAATAAGGATCAATACCTTTTGGATATGATTAAGGACCCACCATTCAAAAATCAAGTGCATTTAATGATACAAGTTAAAAGTTGTACAAAAAAAATGATAAGGTGTTTTATACTCTATATAAAATATTCAAAACTTTAGAAAGATGATGAATGAGAATCCTAGAGCATAAGATGAATATTGAATCAACCAAAAATAGTTTATTTTTGTTTAAGGTCTTATTTGTAAGGTTTCCAATACATTCATAGTATTTTTAGAATTCACATGTATGTTGGAAAACACTGAGTGTTAAGAAGCTTGCAATCCACACACTCTTGTGAAACCTTGTATACATAACAAACCCATTGGTTACCTCTCAGGTGAATTTGGATAGTTTTATGTATCCCCCACCCGCAAGTCCTCCCCATCCTCCCCACCCTATAGCTTTGAAGTTATAGAAGGAAATAACTGATAGGGGATAGTGTGTTTTCCAACTTGCAAATAATGTGAGCATTTTTTGTTCCAATCAGATGAAGAAAGTGAAATGCCATTTTACTGTAGAAAAACTTGTTCTAAAATTTGAAGGTGGGCTTCATTACATTCTTGGTGTGTATGAAATAAAATATTTTCATTACATTCATACTGTTTTCTAAACCTGTAGGTTGGAAAACATGGGGTGTTGTAAACCTTGCAACCCACATGTTGTCTTAAACCCTATACACATTAGAACCCAATTGGTTTCAATCATATGAGGAAACTAAAATGACTTTTTTTTACTATAAAAAATAGTTGTGGAAACTCTTCAAGGTGTCTTTCATTATGTTACCATGATTGTTAAGGGAGGGATAATTAAGTACCACATCAATTCCCACTTTGTGCAACCCTTGCATGCACCTAACCTTTTTCATTCTATGCAGCTCAATATCAATAACCCACATTTTCTCATTATGGAAGGGACCATCACTAAATTTTTGCACATGAAACCTCCACTGATCTTGTGGATGCTTGAGGAGGCAATGGGTAATAGAATACATGAAATGAAAAAGGATTTTTCTCTAAAAACACTTGAAAAGAAGAAGACCAAAGTGAATGAGACAAATAATGTATTGACTGAACATATTGTTCCTACTCTTGAGAAGTTGAGAAACGAGCCTACATATCATATGTAAGTGCACAAATAGAGAATGAGACAAGTTTTGTAAGGAACTTGTTAAAAGAAACATTTGCATGTTTTGTAATAAGAAATACATTGCCAAAGCTGATTAGAAAGTGGCTATAAAGCTACATTTAATAATACTTATAAAATAAATTAAAAGATAAGAAGAAGATTTTATCGTCAAAAGAAAAGGAGGTTAATTAATGTTGTTGAGAGAGGAATTTGAAAAACCCTCTACATGTAACAATCCAATTGGCTAGTCACCCTTCACCTCAATTTTCTTAGTTTTATGTTTCAAATTAGATGAAGAAAGTGAAATGCCTTTTTTACTCTAACTACGAGTTCTGAATTTTGAAGGTGGACTTGATTGCATTATTAAAGTGTGCAAAACATAAAATTTTGATAACACCTACACTATTTTCTAAAATGGTATGTTGGAAAACACAAGGTGTTATAAACCCTACAACCCACATGTTGTTTTAAAACCCACTACATGTAACAACCCAATTGGTTAGTCACCCCTTAGGTCAATAACCTGCTTTGCATATCAAACATCCACAAATAGAATTTAACACAATTATTCATTTGAAAGTATCCATGAAGACAAAAATAGTTGCCCACATATATACACACATAACATTTATTGATATACTCTATTGAATACCATGTATGCAATTAGTCTATTCAATACCATTTACTACTATATTCAAAATTGTTGAGCTCAAACGATTTAAATGTCAAATTTTTGTTTCATTTATAAGAAAGCTACCATAAACAATAAGACTTCAGGTGGCATTGCCTACCGTTATTTCACATTGTTTATAATGTAATTATATAGGGCAATGAAAAGTCTGATATGAAATGTATAACAACAGAGTGTTCAAACATAGGAAAATAATATATTTCTACACCATAATAATTCAATAATTAAATGATAAAATCCACAATGCACAATGACTATTATCGACCTATCTCATAGTCTCCTATGCTACCTATTATGTGCAATTGAGGAGGCACCTTCATAATATTCTTTGTGCCTCTTGGGAATCCTATTCATTGAGGGAGGGTTATTCCATTTCCATGAATCCTTGTAGATGAACATGTAACAATAGATTTTTGTGGAGGTTGTGGTTTTACCTTCGCACTTTGAAGACCATCATCCTATATGAAACCCATGAATGGAAATGACTACATTGAACAATTAATGTATGGATGGAAAAAAATATAAGGTACTATGATATATACAATTCTTTTTTGTTTATATGTACCTCTAGAAGAGAAGGACTCAAGTCAGAGAGCTTCCATATGGTGAAGCCACCCTTAGATTCTCTGATAGTCTATGTAAAAGCACTAGTATAAGGTAGTCTACAATCATGATAAATGGCCTTAATAATGGTGATTCTCATAGTACCTTGTGGGAGTGAAATGTTGTGGCAAAGAGAACATCTAGTCATAACGTTTACAATTCCTTTTTCAACCAGCTTACGCCTTGAGTAAAGGTCAACATGATCATCGACCTTGAAAGTGATGCCCTCAATATCTATCCTCTCCTCATCAACAATATTTTGTTGCAATGGAAATGCCATTAATGTCAATCATAATTAAATTCATAGTAAAGGATTCATAAATAAATTGGAACAAAAGCATGGAAGTGTGTTGTGTCAGTACTGATATAGATGGCAAGCTAATGCTCTCCCCATCGCCATATCTATCTTTATTACTTTCTCCCACTTCCATTGCAACTACATCGCCAATAATCTCAAGGAACATTTTTTGGTAGACCACACACATCCAATAACATTCTTATCATGTAAAAAATGGTAGAGGTGTGAGAAGACAAAGAAGATTTAAACTAAACTTTACAAATTTAGACAACAGATTGATAAACTCATAGGAATGCAATTCTCACCTCAATATTTGTTTTCCCATTGCTTTTCATCTTCTTTTCCTAAAATCAAGAAATAGGAATATCATCATCCTAGTACGCAAATGTGAAAAACATAATAACGTACAATCTCTACCGATAATCAATAAATCAAAACAAATACTTACTGATTTTTTGGCCACTTGTTTTCTCCCCTTTGTAGGCACCCTTTCTTCTTTGTTGTGCTCTCAAGGACCATTTTCCTGTCCTAATTGGATACTTCCATTCTCATGCCGACCACTTCAATGATCATCCTTTCCCTGTAATTGCAAGAATTGAAACGTCACATAAAATATAGATGCATCCAACCAATTCATTGAAATAATCAAAACAAACATTAAATAGAAGATTTCAAAATCATCATTTCTTCTAGTTTCTTCATGTGAAGGAGCCTTGAAACTTTTGGGTGTCTATGCTCCTTCTTCTTCTCAATGAAAGATGGAGGGTTGGGAGGAACACCATCATCTTGTTCTTTCATCGATACTTCTTCATCTTCCAAATCAACAGTACCCTACTTGAGGGTAGCATTCACTTGGTGACCATCACCCTATCATGGCATGTAAGTTAACATTTTTTGAACCTTGTATGGATTGAAACAAAAAATATGAATGAACCAAAATTAAGATTGAATAGTTCAATTCCACATTACCATTTTTCCCATTTTCTTTCTCTGGTGTAACATCAATATTTTTCCTTCTTTCCTCCTTTTTCTCTTTGGTGTTGTATAATCACATTACGAATGTCACCTCATCCTTTTCATTTGGAGGAAGTTGACAATAGTGTTCTTTACCATACGCTTTGCAGACCCTTTGAATAATATGTGTATGTTGTATATTATACTGTAGCTTTATTTGGTACTCCAAATTATTCTCCTTCTTTTGAAGATATTTTTTCAATTTGTTAGGGGGAGGAGGTAGGCGTTTTCACTGTCCCCCCAAATTTACTTTTGCCACACTTTTGTGGTGTGAGAATAGGAAGTTGGTGTTCCAACATCCTATGCATGTTGAACACTCTCCAATCCCAAAATTTCTTGTACATGTATCATATATATAGTAATATATAGGTCTCTCACTCTGCTTTGTATTCAATAGCAACTTGCACAACAAATTTGGAAAATAAAATAGCTTACTATATTTAATATTAAAATAAATTGAATGCACAACATATACACACAATAAAGATAATTCAGATATATGATGGAATGGAGTGGAGCGAAGAAAACGGGTAGGAAGTAGAGTGTGAGGGGTTTCTTGAACTCCTTTGACATTGGTGATGATGATGGTGAGGGTTCTGATGAGGATGTAGACACTTTGGAGGGCTTGTTGGCTTCTTTGGTTGTGGATCTGCTCTCTTTTTCTCCTTTAGAGCTTTGGGGTATGAGTTTTTTTCATTTTTTTGCTGTTGGTTTTGCTCTGGTGAAGCCTCTAGAGGAGGGATTGCTAGTCAAAGAGTTATCCTTGCCCTCTCTTTGCTACGTGGGTTTCTTTTTAGGAGATCCCATTATTTTTTTCTCTTTGGGCGGGCCTGTTGCTACGGTGTTAATGGTTCCTCTAGCTTGTGGCCCTCTTTTGGGGCATTTGGTGTTTGTGTTGCTGGGAGTTGGTGGTTGCAACATCGCTTCCTTCCCTTTGGGTGTTGTTCGGCCTTTTGTGCATTCTATTTCATGGTTGCTTGGCAAGGCTGAAGCTTTCTCGGTGCCTCTTGTTCTTTCTTAGACTCTTTTCTGGAGTCTTTTCACTCATGTTAAGGATTTGGTGTTGATTGTGGTTGGTAGTCTTGTTGTGAGGATCGCTCGTTCCTTTGTGGTTGGCATGCAATTTTCTATCCTGGTTGACTTCTTGTTGGGGTTGCCTATTGGTCGTGCTATGGTGGGAGTGGCCACTTTGCTCCCTTTGGTGACCTCGCTTTTTCTTGTGGTTGTGAGGTTTTGGCATGGCTTTGTGGGGGTGTTTTGTTCGGCTCTTGTTCTTTTCTCAACTAGGATTTTTCTCAAGTCCTAGATCTGGTTTGCTGTTATAGGATTGGAGGCTCCAAGTTTTTTGTGTTGGTGACTGAAGGTCACTTGTGGTCTGAGCTTATACCTTTTCTTATTTTGAAAGCTCATAAGCTTTTTTGTTTTTTACTAATGGCTAAGAGGTTACCAAAGGATGCTACGGTTGCTTATTTGGTTGTTGTGTTGGCTTTCTCCTTAGACCCTATGGAGGTGGGTTATTTTCCTTTTGAGTTGGAAATGGAAGGTGAAGGTTTATAATTCCCTCATTTTTTGATCCTATTGAGGTGGTCGCTTCTCCTATGGAGGTGGAGGTTGAGGGGTTTGGAGATTTCAGGATGTGTTAGTGTAGCAAATCGTGATATCCTATCCAATAGGGGGGAGCTATATCCTTTAGAGGTGGAGGATGAGTTGGTTTCCTCATACTGGATGAGCGTGTGCTACAAGGATGCTGACTTTTTGATTTTTTTAGGTGCCTTCCCTTGTCTACTTTTTATGGAGGGTTGGTGGATTGTCGGGCTCCTATGTTCTGATGGGGAGTCTTGTTGCCTTTGTTTTCTGTCTCTTTCAGGTAGTTGTTTGTTAATCTCTTAAGGTTTTCAGTCCTTGTCAAAATTTGGTTGTGTAGGGTTTAAGGTCCCTTCAAAACCTTTTTATTGTAGAATGGTTTTATTTGAATATCTATTTTTGGTTGCTATTGTTGGGTTGCGGTTTGGCTTGCTGATTATTTTTCTTGAAACATCTTTTCCTTGTAAATGGTTTTGGGTCCCTTCAAAACCCTCTTTTCCTCATCAAAAACATATACACACAACCAAATGATGCAATAATTGAATTATTATATCTACCTTCTTGTCCTCCACATCACCTCATGCTTCATTCACACCCCCCTCATCCTTCTAAGGGTTTCCCTTTGCATCCTCTTCCTCTTTATCATGGACTACGTGACATGAGAGTGACTATATCCCTAGTTATTGAACTGAATTAAATGAGCAATATATTGTCAAAACCATTATATTCATAACAAAAATGAAATTGTAAAGCATTCAAATTGATGCATTGAAAGGAAAGAGTAATTGGAAGTTGACAATCAATTATCGAACATGTTGTTGCCTTAGTGATCAACATTCTCCTAAAATGAGGGAAGGTCTTGTATACAACCTTTCCTACCTCCTGATTAAAACATTCCCACTTTCTATTCAACATCATAACTATTTTTCAACAGTTAAAATTACACATTTGAATGCATCTTGTAATTAGTGGATCTTACCAGGATGTATGTCAAACATGATCATTCCGAAGGATATCCACCACTACAAACCTTCTCAGGTGCGTTGGCCACCTCAACAACATTCATCATAGTACGAAACACTTTCTCTTTTAAAGTATGCATACCTGGTTGTTTGTAAAATGTAAAAAATTTGTAAGTGTTACGAATAGTTAAAGTTTCAAAATTTATTGCACCATTTGTTGTAAGCAAGCATACATTTTTTCAATCATATGAGGAAATTGAAACACAATTTTTAGTTTACCTAAGACTTGTGATAAATTTTGAAGGTGCCTTTCATTTCATTCATATTGTCTAAATAAAAAAAGGTTTTCAATACATTTATACTATCAATAAAATTGCAAGTTGGAAAAGAGATGGTGTTATGAAACAAGTGTAACTTGCATACTCTTTTAAAACCCTATTTACATAACAACCCAATTGGTTAGTCACCCCTCAGCTGAATTTGGTTTCAAGTATGTATCACCCACCTATAGAATGAAATAACTTGCTTCCGACTGTGTTTTCCAGCCTACAATTATTTTGTGAATTTATTTTTCAATCACATGAAGATACTGAACTACAATTTTTACCATAACTAACAATTGTAGTAAATTTTAAAGGTGCCTTTCATCACATTCATACTTTCTAAATAACAAAATGTTTTCAAGACATTCATACTATTTTGTAAAATTCCAGGTTGGAAAGCATTGGGTGTTATAAAACCCGGAACTCACATACTGTTGTATAACCCTTTACAAGTAACAACCCAATTGGTTAGTCACCTTTCACCTCAATTTGGTATGTTTGTGATTGTCTTGAGAACCTTTTTCCTTTTAGATAGAAAGAATGTAATGAAATTTGAAAAAAAATGGGTGTTATGAAACTCACAACCCACATAGTGTTGTAAAACCCTCTACACATAACAACCCAATTGGTTAGTCACCCCTTAGCTCAATTTGGTTAATTTAATGTATCCCCCACCTACAAATCCTCCATGTGCTCTCAACCCTTTAGATTTAAACATGCAGAATGAAATAATTGACAACCCACATTATGTTTTCCAATCTATAATTATTTTGTGTTTTTTTTGTTTTAATCATATGAATAAATTAAAATCCAATTTATACTATAACTAAGAGTTGTTATATATTTTCAAGGTGACCTTCATTACATTCTTATTGTCTGTGAAACAAAAGGTTTTGAATACATTCATATTATCAATATAATTGCAGGTGGGGGAAACCAATGTTTGGTTTTATTTTTTAATTTTTCATTGAAATTTTAAATAAATTACATTTTTATAAACTAGACTCCATTTTACACATATTCAAAATAATGTTTTTTGATTAGTTTAAAAAAATTATAGAGGTAGCACAACCAAAATTCTATTTTTTAGGATGTGTTCACTTTGAAAATTAGTAAAAAATGAAATATTCATTAAAAATCTATGAGAAAAATTGGGAATAAACTACATGTTGTTAACTAATTTCTCACTGAAGTGATTATAAAAATACCCAAAAAAAGTTAACCTTTTGAAGGAGCCACAAAAGACACTATGTTATATTTTTCTGACAAAAACAACACCAATTTGTGTGACTCCCTTTTTTTAACCCTTTAATCTCTACCATTTTTAAAAAAAAATAGTAGTTTAGAAAGTAGACTTGGAGCACTACAAACATTGTTTTTGTTGCATCTTAAAATTTTGAGTGTAACTATCCTCAATTTCTCATCCAAGGTTAGTATTTCCTAATTCTCAAAGAAGAAAAAAAAAAGTGGCCACTTAAGACCTTTTGCCCCTTCCCCCAAATTTTACACTTACTCTACCCTCAAGAGAAAAAAAACCTAGCTTTCATTGTTTTTGTTGCATCTTAAAATTTTGAGGTAACTATCCTCAATTTCTCTCATCCAAGGTTAGTATTTCCTAATTTAAAAAAAAAAGTGGCCACTTAAGACCCCTTTTTGCTTCCCCTTCCCCTAACCTTTTATACTACTCTACCCTCAAGAGAAAAGACAAAACAACCTAGCCTTCAAAAAAATCCACACTCAATGTATTATTATTTAATAATGAAACATTATAATACACTTACAAAGTTTCCATGTGAATACTTCTAAAAAATCAAGCTCTTTCAATGCATCCTCTATGTGTTCAAGCATGTAACCACACATCCCATGCTAGGCTTCACATATGTTCTTAGCAAGAGATCTCAATACAAATGACAACCAAGTCAAATAACCAACTAGCCAACAAGTCAACCCCAACCACTAAACATGCTACTACTTTTATATATTCAACTTCACACAAAAAAACCAAGTGGTATAGGTAAAACCATGTCTCTCAAAACCGTGTGAGTGTACAAAATCATTGATTCCAACATTTAACTTCTTGGTACTAAGTTTTCTCATTAGCCACCCACACATAAAATACCTAACCAATGTCACACACAAATTTATAAGTGAACCCAAATAAATATTTAATATGGCTTAAACACATCTCCTAAACATGCACCATAAATAAATATTTCTTTTACATACTGAAATTAATTATTTTCTTATGTACAACATCCTTTTCCTAATAGTTGAATCATTTGTCTACCTCATGTTTTTGTGTGTGTGTGTGTGTTGTTTTACACTCTCATCCTCGTTCATTGTCTATCCTTTCTTCTACCATTATCCTATGCATTAGAATTCTTCCATGCATAGATGTCCTCTTCAATCTTTCATTTTTTGCACATTCTTTTCCTAATGTGCAAGGCCTGCACATTTAGACACTCCACACATGTGCATTCTTTGTCCTTAGTATTTTTCATGCATAATCATTATTCCACCTTATGTGCATCCTTTCCCTTGAGTGTTTTGCTTGTCTTGTACAAAATTTCTTAGTTCCTTGGACCTAAGAACCCAAAAACACTTGTCCTAAATGTTTGATTGCAATAGGCATTGCATTGGTTCGAGATGCCCTTACTTCACATCACACAAGGTAAAGTATCATCAGGAATATATCCTTTGGGAATGGTATATCTTCATCACAATCTAAAGGAGGGAGAGAAATGTGTTGAAAGTTAACCTATGATCATAAATATCACCAATATCAAGCATAAGAAAAGAAGTGGTTATATGGAACTCACTCGAGCATGACTATAAATTTGATAAAAAATAAAAATAAATAATCTAGAATCAAATCTACTCTCTCTTTATATATATAAACAATGCTAAATTTATATTTTACTTATATATAATATCATCCTTACACACTAATTATTACATAAAAACAAATAAATCAAAATATATCAAAGAAAAAACTTATTTAATTTTGTTTTACCATCACAAACACCATTAAAAACATATATGTACATTTATTCTGGTAATGAACTCAAGATGTGTAAAGGGCATACTCTTTTGGTAGGACACACAACATGATATAATTATTCTCTCTGTCGTCAACTATACCTTCCTTTTAAAAAGAGATTTCATAATGGGATGGAAAATAAATGTTATTCTATTAGAAAATAGTTTAGAACATTATGGTCCCTATCCATTGCCATATTAAAAAACAAAAGATAATGATCTGAATATCAAATCTAAAACCATTTCCTTTACAACTTGCGCCCATGATAGATACTCTTTTGCGTTTACAGCTTGTCCGCATTCCTTTACAGCTTGGGCGTACCAAAAGAAAATAATATATTTCCATCTTCTTTTTACCTGTCAATAGTCATTATTAAAGGCCGTCATTCTCAGGAAGCTGTACATATTCTCCGCAAACTGTTTTACCCGCTTCCCTCTTTCATCCGCTCAGTAGCTAGTTCATTGTAAAAGGCTGCCTCATGTGCATATCACAAATGGAATCTGATGCGCTTTCCAAGTAAATCCAATTCAATTCATGCAATGTATTTTTTTATCATAATTTTTATTTACTTTCAATTCTTCTATAATTTCTAATTTTTTATTTATTTGTGATGGCTTAATAGATTTTTCACTGCTCCGGTTGCGGCTGATGATTTGCTGAAATTTCAAGCAGAACTTGGGCATGAGTACCAAGAACTCTCATTGGAAGCTATAGTTGCTGTTTTGAACAGGATTCCAGTTGTCTTACCTCCCTCCCAAGGAATCTCTCCTAAAGCAGGTACCCATTTCTGTTTATGCTATAGCTACCCAAGAACAACAAATATAAAAATAAGAAAAGAAGCTTTGCTGCAGTGTTAAAAGTTAATTAAATCACCGTGTTGCACAAAAAGTTGCACAAAAAGTTCCACTAGTGAGATAATTCAATAGATACTATTTTGGTGGTCAAGAACTGTCTTTTAAGTCATTTTTTATAGAAGTCTTATGACATGATCATAAATTTATTTTTCCCCCTCTTCTTATGACGATCCATTTTCCTTTTTTTGGATAGATTTCATGAGTTCCTCCAGGCTCCATATCTTACCTCTAATCTCTGTAGCTTTTGTTTTCATCTGCATGCTTTTGGATTTTTATTTTTTATTTTATTTTATTTGGGTCATATTCAAACATTTTAAAGTATCCAATATGTTTGGGCTCATTTGTTTTGTCTATAAAATCAATTAAAAATTGAAATCTTATCTTTAATAAAAATAAGATAAAATAATTTATTTGATATTAAATATTTTTTATATTAGTTATTAGTATTTTTAAAATTTATATTTAAAAGTTAAAAAAGTAATAAATTTAAATAAAAGTGATAAAATATTTGATATATGTAATAAACGTATTTATAAAATGATGTAAAAGATTATTAATTTTCAGTTAATTATAATTTAACAGTTATCAAATTTTTAAAATCATAGATAAGATAAATTTTATTTTTCTATATAATCAATATTAATTACGACACATTATTAATTTCATCAATATGCTATTAAGCATAGGAAAGATTAGGAATTAATGATTAAAAAATAAATAAATAAACATCATTCATAATTATAATATTCACAATAGTCACATTAAAAATTTGTAGATGTATAACATCTTGTCATGTGATCAATTTCAGCTACACATACATCATTTGATTTCATTCATATGTTACTAAGGATAGTCAAAATTAGGAAGTAATAATCACAACAACAAACTAAAAAGCATCATTCAACTAATTTTTCACAATAAATGCATTCAAAATTCATAAATAATTCATCAAAAAATTATAAAGTACAATAACAAATAACAACTTACATAGGCACAAATCAATCATTTGAAACTTTGTAGTACATTCTAATTGATCAATACATAATTTATTTATCTACATTATTAGACTTTTGAGTTTTTGTTTCGCTATAGTGGTAATGTGAGAGTTGTAAAATTTTGGCATGGCTATGACAATTATGATATTGATAAATTATTTGAATTTTGGTGCTTTAGCTCATGGGAGCTATGATATTGGATTTAGTATTTTATAGATAGTTTAAAATAATTATTTTGCTGATAAAAAAAACATATTGTGAATGCATCCAAATACAAAAGATGTAGAAACAAAAAATTGTCAAAATTGTCATAGAAAAATGGTTAATTTGGATACATGGTAAAAGAAGGGGTGTTGTAAAAGTCTATATATGTAGTTCAAGGGATAGTTATATAATAGAGTATTGGGAGATAGAAATGGAAATATATGTATTATTTAATATGAATTCTCCACTATGAATCACCAATTAGGAACCCATGCATAAAATATTTTTCTGGTCAAGAATTACTACAAACTAATGTTGAACCCTAAATATCCACTTATAGGTCATGTTTCATTTGATTTTGAATAGCTATAAAAATTAATTGATATATAATATATTTTACATATTTTTTAGGGCTAATTAAACAACCTATTGAATTGATTACATAATCTACAAAATTGATAAGGAAATTAATATAACCATTTCATAATCTCAATTACAATAAACCAATTAATCATATACATATCAAAAAAATGTGTATAGCATTAATGCCTCTTTAGCCCTTTTAATATCTCTATAAAGAAGTATAGACTACAATATATTGTATAATTGTATAACATAATAAAACATTCATTAGTATAATTCATACACAATACAATAAATATATATACATTATGCGTTTCAAATGAAATTTAGTTATATCACACATATATCCATTTCATATAATTATGTCTTTATATAAATAACACATCTTTTAATAATTAAATTAAATTAACAATATTTTATTAATTTTAATAATAAACAACTTTAAAAAATATTAACCATTTTCTATCTATTTTACATAAATTAAAATTCACAATATTTATAATAATCTTTCATTACAAACAATAATATTTTTTTCAAAATTGAAATATATGATAAATAAATTTAATGAGAGGAGGTGTCAAAATATTGTGAAGTCTTAGAAATAAGATTTCGAGGATGTTAAAAGCGAACAATATACAATTATATATTTTTTAATTTTACAAAAATACATTTATGGACTTAATTATTCTTCAGTTTTCTATTTTCCTTAATGTTAAGATGTGCAGAAAAAACATGATTTCTAAGAAATTTATGTTGGGTTTGTAGTTGGTGTTGAGGATGCCAGAAATCGTGTGACAAAACTTCTAAACATGGAAGGTGGATCAGTGAGAGCGGTGGTTATTTATGGACGAGGTGGGATAGGAAAGACTACTTTAGCCACTACAGTTTTCAGCAAGCTCAACCTCACAAAATACAAATACAAACATTGTAGAGTTGCTATGGAACAAAATTGTTCAGAGGCTGATCTTAAGTTGCTGCAACACCAAATTTTAAGAGACCTTTTTAACCGTAATATTGAATTGAGGAATCTGAATGAAGGTCGGGAAGAGTTGTCCAAAGAGTTTAAAAACCCCCCCTCTCAACCTGTCTTCATTTTTGTCGACAACGCACTGAAACAAAGTGACCTAGAAAAGCTTCTGCCTATAATTGACCTGGCGTTCCTTCCACCAAAGAGCAGGATTCTTCTAACAACCAGAAATCTGAGCGAGGCTCAAATAATTTTGCAGGCAAATATTGAATTCCATTCTTATTTAGTACCTTCTCTTCAACAAGAAGAGGCACGCAAACTCTTGTGTGAGTTTTCTTTAGAGAGTGGCCAGGAAAATTTTGACCCCACCATAGATGTTGAGGGCCTCCTCCAAATATGCCAAGGAATTCCACTAGTTCTGAAAATTGCTGGAGCGGAATTACGTGCACATTCTCAGAACGTGCATACTTGCAGGGAGATGGTTGAATATCTCAAGTCAAGGCTGTTGGAAGGAGCAGAGGGCGAATTAAGTGAATGCATGGTGGACTTTGTATATCATCGCTTGGATGCCTCGTGTAAAGAGGCATTTCTTGACATAGTATTCTTCTTTTGTGATTGGGAGCTGAGCAGAGTGGCCTTTGCTGTTGGAGAGATAGAGTTTGAAAAGCTTAAAAAAGCTGCACTTGTAACTGTCACGGATGAAGACAGAGTGAAAGTTCACGATATAGTGAAAGCACGAGGGAGAATGCTATCACCAGAAGGGGAGAGAATCACCGATGTAGAATCTCTCACTGATGTTCTCCAAGATGCACAGGTCTGTTTTCTATCCCGCCGTTACCAGAATTCTAGATTTTGTCCATATTAGTATATAGAAAATTCTCCAATCCAAATTTTGTAGAGATTTACGTATAATTCATTTTAGGAATTTTTAAAAAATTCAATCAGTGCTTTATATTTGAAACATACTTTTGAGGTACAAACATTTTTCTGCAGAGGGCAAAGAAAACGAAGGGGATTTGCCTTAAAGCACAATTTGAGTTGGAAGCATCTCATCTCAACTTAATGAAGAGATGTTTAAGAGTTTTGATCTTGACAGAATCGACAAGAATAGTAAACGGAGAATGCAAAGGAGCCTTTGAAAATCTAAGGTTGCTCAGCCTCGACAACCCCAATAATTACTCACATATGGATGTCAGTAAACATCCGAGATTAGCAGTATTCATTTTGGATCCCTATCCTCATGATTTTTTTGTTTTGGAGCCCTATTCTGGTGATTTTTTTGAGGCAAGCTCTACAAACTCTGACTACTTTTTAATTTTATTTATTTGCTAAAGATTTCCTTCTACTTAATTAAATTATATTTTTAATTGTTAATTCGAAACAGTGAAATTGTTTTGCAGGTCTCGGGCGTTGCATCTTCGTTGAAATATATGTATATAGGAAGAGCTACATTAGTTAATCTTACCACCACCCTCTCCCCACTTCAGTCTTTGCGTTGTCTAACATTGCAGGATTGCAGAGGGTTTGATAGCCTGCCTGAAACCATTGGGAACCTACATGCTTTGGAAAAGTTGGATTTATTTGATTGCAACAATTTGACAAGCCTTCCACACAGCTTTAGCAGCTTATCTTCTTTAAAAGAGTTGGTTTTAGAATCTTGTGAAAGCTTCGTGAGTCTTTCAAACAATTTTGGCAGTTTATTTGGTTTGGTAGAGCTAAATTTATATGATTGCTCCAATTTGACAAGCCTGCCAGACAGCTTTGGTAACTTATCTTCTTTAAAAAAGTTGTGTTTACTTTCTTGTTCGAGATTGGTGAGTCTTTCAGACAACTTTGGCTGTTTAATTGGTTTGGTAGAGCTGGATTTAAACAGTTGTAAAGAGCTATCTGTGTTGCCAGAAGGTTTCGGAAACCTTGGTTCTCTGGAGAGGTTGATATTGACAAATTGTGAGAAGCTCTCGAGTCTACCTCAGAATTTTGGTCAGCTCAAGTGTTTAAAATATGTGAGTATAAATCGATGTAGGGTATTACAGACCGTCTCCGGTGATTTTGAATGTTTGAGTTCACTGATTGTTATTATTGCTTCACACTGTTCTCAATTGGAGGAAAATACAATGGACAAGATAGTGAAGATGAAGGGATTGATGATTGTGGATATAAAAGAAAGCCCTATGTTGGAAAAGCGGTGGGAACAAGTGAAGGATCAATATTATTTAGCAGTAGTGACGCGCAGAACATGGGTAATCGCTATATCGCACTTTCTTGTGTTTAACTAAGACTTTTTATTTCACTAGTTGTGCTCATCCTTGATCTTAATTGGGGGCATTCGTTGCATTGCAGGGATCCTTCTTTGATGAAGATATGTACGAATTACCATATGCAGATGCAATGTGTAGAGCATTTCTTCACAGAGAGTCAAAATTCGTACATGTTGGCGAGAATGGGCAGTTAGGGGAGTCGGTCTGTCCAACCGTATATGTAAAGCTGTGTGTGTTGTTAACGGTGTGTGATCTGACATCACCATCGAATAGCAGATATTTGGAAGCAGTGAAGACGAAATGGATGGAGGTGGTCGCCTCGGAGGAGGAGGAGGTGCAGATGGTGTTTGTGGAGGTGGGAAGTTCATGGGAGGAAAGCGAAAGAGTTGTTAGAGAAATCCTCCCGCACTTACCGAGGGGCACCACTGCTTGGATTGCTCCTGACAACAGGGCCAGGCTACTCTTTGCCTACTCCCTTTTCAAGGCTGTAAATCAATATGGGTATGATGAGAGTGATAAGAGTGATCTTATCGTCAGCATCGACTATACATATGTGGATAGAGAGGGAAGGGAGAAGATGGAAGTTGTCAACTGGGAGTATACACCTGATTTTGAAGGAATTGAGTACAGAGACAATTGGGAGAAGATACTGTTCCCTATTTCCGAAGCTGCCCGCTTCCACGACGATGAATGTCTATGATACCGCCTTTTTTTGGGAGAGCCTTGAATTTTGTGGAAAAGAGTATTTTGTATTTAGTATTTAGTTATTATAGTTTACTAGTTTTAATTTAAATATAGATTAAATTTTTATTTCTATTTTTTTCATAATAATAATATATTTATTCTTATGATATGAATTAATTTTGTAGTTTTATATTTTGATTTTATTATTTGTTAATAATTCTTTATTATTATTAATATTAAAATATATCAATTTGAGGAAAAAATTAAGTATTTTTATTATTAAAAAATATATTTTATATTATTAATAATATTTATAATATTATTATTGTATTTTATAGTTATATTTTATTAATTTTAATTTCTTTTTATCTTTATAACAAAAAATAATAATCTTTATTAAAAATTCATTTAATTTTTTTTATAGCTACATTTTCATATTCTTATTAATGCTATTATTTATAATATGATATATTCTCAACTAAATATTAGATTCTAAAAATATTATTATTATAGATAAATTCTAAATTGTATATCATTATTATGCTTATTATTAATTTAAAAAATATTATAAGTTTTACAATCCTTAATAAAATATTTACTAGAGTTTCCTTTTTTTACCTTCTTATAACATCTCTAATAAATTTTAATATTTTAATTTAAAATATCTAGTTCCTCATTTAAATATTATGGATCTAGTACTTAATGTTCTTTCTTGGTATATTACATTCTTATTATTAATTTAAAAAATATTATAAGTTTTACAATCCTTAATAAAATATTTACTAGAGTTTCCTTTTTTTACCTTCTTATAACATCTCTAATAAATTTTAATATTTTAATTTAAAATATCTAGTTCCTCTTTAAATTGAATATTATGGATCTAGTACTTAATGTTCTTTCTTGGTATATTACATTCTTATTATTATCAATAGTTTAGTGTCATTAGTATTATGATTAATATTAGATTTTATAAATGTTGTTAATATTATGATTTTTCACATTTAGTAATTTAATTCAAATAATTTTACTATGTTTATATTAGTTAAAGTGGAAATGAGTAATAATTTCATTAATTTGTCTAATTTATTAAATTATTAAATTTGTTTATATGATAACAAATTTAATGTTTATTTTTGGACTCTAAGGTATTTAATATTTTCTATATGTGAAATTAATAACTTATTTATTTGGATGATTTTTATTCTACTTGTACAATATTTCTAATACTTCTTTTCTCTTTGTTTCCCTATAATTATTTTTGTTTACCTTAATCTTTCTTATTTCTCAAGTCTTCTTGCCTAAATCTGTCCTCTCTTTCTATTTAGATACCAAAGCCTACAATTACGTCTCATTTGGTCCCTTCTTAATAGTGGATCATGATCTATTTAAATATCACATTTTAGTGGTTTAATAATTAATAGTAATTTCACACCTCATCTACATTAAAAAATAGTAAATAGTTATTCTACTTTTACTAGAAAAAATATGTGTGTGATTTAAAAAGATTATAAAACTATTACACAATTATTAATAGACGCTCTTTCAATTAATAATATGAAATAAACATTATAGGAGGAAAATGTGATTTATAACTAGAACATTAAGAAGCTAATGATCTAACTTTCTAGAAATATTGTAGACATATTTTCTAAAACCTTGTTGGGATTCCCAAAATATTCATTCCTTTGTTAAAATATCACAAGTTCCATAATATTGAACACACATTTCATCATGCTAGGCTCTATTGCTTGAAGTTTTCCATTAAGATCACTAAAGAGGTTATTAAATATATTTTTTCCCACCTTTTTTATTTTCATTTAGAGTTGGATGAGTCCCTATATCCATAACTTTGGATTAGAATGACTATTTCTTTGTGAAGGAATATACTCATAAATTTAGTTGGGATATAAGAATAAAAAATATTATTTATAATAATAGAAAACATGTCAATCCTCTCATTTATGCTAGTTGGAACATTAAGAGTATAGTTATTTCTATCATGCAAACCTCTTAAATGTTATTGGGCCTAGAAACTCTAATATTAATTAATTAATTAGATAAGTCTCCTTTGCAAGCCTTAAAATTGTAACAAGCCCAAGGTTTTACCTATTGTTTTCACCTAAGTTTAACCCACATGTGAATTCACCAATACATAGCAATATTTTTTTTCATTTAAATAACAAATGCATATTTGAAATAATCTCATTCCAATCCCGATTGTGTTTCAATAATAAACATGCATATTCAAAATAATCCCATTTCAAATTTCTATTGTATTTCAATAAAGTAATATTACATAATCCCAAGTAATGATTAAAATTTCATATACATTTTTCATGAAGATATAAGATCATGATTACATACATAACTTTTGCTAGCTCAATGGAATAAATTACAAATGGTCTAGATGTCCTTGTTGGCATACATCCTTAAATTTTGGTTGCCAATTACCTAAGGGAGAGCATCACCCAAGTGTTTTTTCACCAACCATGGACTTATTGTAGTCCCCACACATCTACCATATTGGTAAGATAGCCCTACCATTCAACGAAGAGTTTGGTCTAGTATCCCTCATAAATGATAATAGCCTACCTAAGCTTAGTGTTGTGTCCTACATAATTAGAGCTACCATACAATGGATACCCACCTACATGCATGATATTCCCAACTTAGATATGCAACCCTAGCCCATAGTCAATTGACAAAATCAATGGCTACTTACACTACTTTGGCCAAAGATTTGATCATTACATTCAAACTTGCTTTTAAAGAGTGGTGTCTCACCTCTATGAAGTGAACGTCATATGTTTACCCAACCTATTACTCAATTTGGTAAATATTATGACCATACTAACTCATTAAATAGTCTATTCCATATCATGATTACATCCCAAAGGGATAATATAATTCAAGTGACCTAACTATAGCCCACTAGGTTACTCCCAACCTCAATTTAACTTAAACCTAAGGACCAATATAATTAACCACAAAGTTTTACCTAGCATCATAAGCTAACAATTTCAAGATAGCACTACACTGTAATATGAATTCCCATACTATATATGTAAGCATACATAAGGTCTATAACAACATAGGTATTATAGTAATACTCTATGCTTATCTTAATTTAGTAATTGCAACCATATAAGTCCAAAATAATGCATACTATACATATATCAACCAATAAGGTTTCACCAAAATAAGAAATCACCAAAGATCATACAAGTTCACCAAAATAAGAATCCATCAAATTATATGCAAGCAAGTTCAACATAATATATCATGAATCTTTCATCAAACACTTGCAATCATAAGAAAATATGATATCAAACATCAAAAGAATAGAGAATTAAAAATAGCATGCTTGGAAAATAGCTCCCAATATAGAATTTTCCTCCTAAGCTTGGTGTCAAAACTCCGTTTGTTGCTCCTCCTTTTAGCTTGCTCACCAATCTATCTCTAATTCCAAATACTTAAAATACCCAAACAAAACCTCTAACTCTCTCATTGAAATACTCTCTCTCACACACTTCTCCTCAACACTTGGGAACTTATCTTATGCTCAAGAAATTCTATAGAAAAATGGATTACAACAATGAAAATAATGAATGCTAAAACCCAAAGACTATCCTCTATTTATACAAAATGTTGAGAAACATAATGCTAAAATTAAGTTCTCAAATATACAACCTTTTCCCTTCCATTTTCCACCATTAAATAGTAGAAACCAACTTGTCTTCTAAATGAGTTGACTAAGCAAGTTTAAATGAAATGTGGTTGCTCAAATAACTAAAATACAAACACATAAATAGCCCCAACAAATTTAGCCTCTTTACAATGGTTGATTCACGTTTATAAACTACCAGCATTAGCTCTTTAACCTAGTCAAATACAAAAATGTTGTCGTATAGGTTTCTGATTTAAATTGTGGTTGTTGGTTGTTTGCCAAAACAAGTCAACCTCTTCCATTATCTTCAACCAACTCATGGATTGACCAAGTCATGCGCTTTCATATGGTTGTGCATGACCTTTCAACTCTCAACTTTGACTTCTATTTGCATTCTTCCACTTAACATGGTGCAACATAATATTTATTAAATTCCTTTCAAATTTTTCCCAAGCACTTTTACCTACAATATTAATCCATAGTGAAATGCACTTTTATTTGCAATTATAATCCTCACGTATGTGTGAGTATATGTGTAGCATATGGTTTATATGTTGTTGGATAATGTGCAGTTTACTTTATAACATTCCATATATATGTATATATACATACATATATATACATACATACATATATATATATATATTTGTGTGTGTGTATATATATATCATTATTTTAATATTCATAATAAACACATGTGTAAGTATTTATGCCTACATATGTGCACACACACATATATACTCACATGCATGAGTTATCACATTAACATACATATATACAAATCAATTAGTATATAAATATAAATACACGAAAAAGAACTTAAACTCAATATAGAGATTTAGAAATGTAATTCAAACCAAGAAATAATCAAGAAATCAATGGATAATACCAAAATCATTTCAAATCATTTCCCAAACTATGAGTGAAGGTTTACTTACCAATTCTCAAAATAACCTGACTCAACTAGACCAAACTAGGATGTGAGTGTATGATAGCTCAAGTAGGTACATTAGGGATTATCAAACCAAATTCCTCTCTTGGGTGATACTCCCTCTCTCCTCCTAGAGGGATTGATTCCTTCATGCATCGAACTTAGCACATCACAATAGAATTTAGTAGATAAAATAACATTCATATGCACCATATATTATTTGCATCATCAAAAAATTAAAGTAATCTCATTGCAATATATATTCACTCATTGCATTTTCCATCAAAATATACAAAATATGCCATTTATTAAATCATTTTAACTCATCAAAGTAATAGTAAATATGTAAGGGTTTAATTGATAATTTTTTGTCTCTTATGAGATTCTTTACTCATTGTAGGGTGCAACACATGTATAGAGAAGGGAACATGTCTACTCATTGCACTGCCAATGAAGCACTAAGGTGTAATGGGTGGACTTGCTAGGTCAACAATCATCTGCCGACATCATTAAAGGACAAGGTCCTGAAAGGAAAATATGAATATGTTTACAATTTGTAAAAATGATGATCGAAAAAGGCTAAAGAAGTGTGGGGAATCTTGTGATTTAAAAGACATAAAGTATAATGATGAGGGTAGTGGTATGACATCGTGTATGAAGATCTCTGAAAGAAAAAGTAATAATTTTCCCCTTTCTAAGATGGTTAAGTATCATATGGCCTTAATCAATTTGATGAAGGGTGTCAATTCAAAGCATGTTGATATGCCTAATGTCAAATCCTCCCATGATTGTGAAGATTTTCCTCATATGAAAATTAAAGTGTCATTTATTAGTTGTAAAACTAATAATGATCTTGATGTCCTGGGAAATGTGTCATTGGTTTTCTCTTAGAGAAAGTTCTTGAAAATTACTTCATTCTTTGTTTCTTTCCAAACTTGTTGCAATAACACCTTTTGCAAGTTTGGTTGGAAGCTGAAGTGGAGTGAGGTTATGAAGAAAAGTGTGCACAACCAGAAAAGGTTGTAGAGCACTAAGATGGGTGAGCCGAGGAAGCGCACAAAACCTTTGAACTACCAAGCACTCAAACAAAATGTGGACCTTTGGAAGCTTTTTGAAAGAGCTGGTAGGGTTCCTTCTTCGAGGCCATGAGGGGATACAATTAAATTCTTACTGCAAAGTTTAATAACTCATGGAGGAAGGGGAATGCAGCAATTGGGGCTGTCAAATTTGAGGTGATGACGTAGTTTATTGCTGAGGCCACTAGTTTGCAGAATCGGGGAATCAAGGAGGCAAAAAAGAGTAGCACTGAATACTAGCCCTTTGTGGAAAAATTTCTTCATGAAGATGAGAAGCTTTCCATATTCTAGAATGGCTATGCAAGGCTCGAGTTCTCGACTCCGCATTCCCTTGTGAGTATGTTTTCCATGCGGTATTTCACGCTTGAAGGAAGATATATGACTGTGCACATGTATCATTTTCCTTTGCTGAACCATTTAAGGCACAATGAAAGAATCAGTTCTTATTGTTTTATTTACTTTATTCCCTACAAATTAATTTTGAGAAAGGTGCAAGTCCTCCCCTACATCGAGGTCTAATGTTGGCCCTTTACAAGCATGCTTTAGCGTTGAACCCCCATGGAAACCCTTTAGCTGCCAGACAAGATAATGTGAACCGTAATGTTGGAATTGAGAACTACAATGTTGGTGATAATGAGGAACCATTAGAGGAAAAACCTATTGAGGAACCTAACCCTCAACCCCCTCCCATTGTTATTGTCAGAAATGTGATTTCCCTTGCTAAAATCCCTTCCCCTGCTGCCAACACCTCTAATCCCTCAACCTCTATGGGTTTGATGAATCCTACTAAAGGCCCCATTAAGCTCAAGAACTTTGAAGAAGTGAAAGCATTCCCCTCTTCTCTTGGAAATTCCCAAGTCCAAGATGTTGAAAAAGAACCTAAAACTTAGAGTGAAGTCATTACTATAAGTGAAGAAAAGGAAGGGTTGCAAACTGAGGACTTCAATGATAGGAAGCAATGTTAGGGTGGTGGTGGCTATAGATCTGCATGCCTGGCCAAAGTTGCATCCGAGGAAAGGAAAGGGAAACAAAAATTCACTTTCCATGAGGAGGAAGAGTTGCAGGTGGAGGATTTTGAAGCCTAGGCTGATAAAGAAAGTGATGAGATAGAATTTGAAGATTCTACTTATGACATGGGTGAAGAGGAAACTAAGGAGGAGAATGGGGATAAGGTGGAGGAGGAGACTAAAACTGAAGATGTGCGGAAGAATGATACCCTGACTACTCTTGAGTATAGGAATACTGGAATTGATACAACTATTGAAGACTCACACATTGATTATCTAAAAAAGCATACTTACCTATATGCAGGTGTAAATGAACAACATGGAAAAAGCTTTAGTCACATTGATGAAGGTAACAAATGGCTTAATGCGTAGAGCAATGGTCGGTGTTGTGTCTAGGAAAACTAAGATCACTAGGAAGCTGAATAAGTTGGGAAAGACAAACGACTTGAAGGATCTGGATGAGACTAAGGGGCCTCACTGGAGAGAATATATCTCTCTAATTGGTGATTATTGGGACCTATTTAGAAAAGCCAACTAATGGATTTTCTTCTTTTTACTATTCATGGATACCTTGCTCTCTTTTTTTGTTTCATTTTAATGTCCCAGATTACTATTTCCATATAGCTCTATTATGGTTTTAGAATTGCTGGTATATGGTGGACCTAATAAATGGTCTTCGTAGTTTAAAGTACTCTAGTAGATATCTTTTTTTTTTATTATGTATAATGGTTCTATGGTTACTATTATGCTATGTGGCTTTCGTGCCACCCTAGACATGCTATTTTTTGTTTTGGGTTGGTGGTGTTATTTCCCACCTTGTTTTCCTTTTTGAATTTTGGTTGTAACTATGGGATTATGGCCCTTTCCCTATACTAATCCAATAAAAAATAGTAAATATGTAACAACAGAATGGGGTGTAACATATTCCCCCATATGAATCATTGTCCTGATGATTTTAAGTATCATACATAAAACATAAAACTTAAAGGATAATAAAGGTTATTTTAAGAACTTTCAAAGTCTAGAAAAATGTGAGGAAACTTTTGCTTTATCTCAGCATAATCTTCACAAGTGGAAAAATCTTCTGCATACTGATCCCACTAGACCTTGCATTGCAAAACCTCTCTATTATGTAGGTGAAGCTTATGTGTTTTGAGTAGTCTGAGAGGCTCAATTGTTACCACTCCTATGTCTTGTACATGTAAATAATTCCAATCAATAACATGATTATCCCTTGCCATATACTTCTTAAGGTATGACACGTGAAAGACATTGTGCATCCTAACAAGAGCTGCTGGCAAAGAAATTCGATAAGCAACAGGGTTAATTTCTTTGAGAACCTCAAAAGGACCTATGTAATGTGGAGCCAATTTGTGAATTTCCAAACTTTATAGAACTCTTGTCAGGCTTAACTTTGAGCAAAAAATTCTCTCCTACTGAGAAATGTCTGGGTACCTATTTAAAATCTGCATAACTCTTTTTCCTATCATTAGCTTATGCTAAACTTTTCTTGATCACACTAACTTGATCCTCCATTTTTGATAGCCTTTTTGGCCCAAGGCTTATCCTATCCTCTAGATTATCCTAGCTTATAGGAGTGAACAACATTTCCTACCATATAATTCTTCAAACAAAGCCATCTTGAAATTGCAGAATGATAAGAATTGTTATATGTAAATTCCACTAAGGGTAAATAATCTTCCCACTTGTATTTTTGATCCATGCAATACATTCTTAGTAGATTATATAACACTTGATTCACCCTTTTAGTTTGCCCATCAATTTCTAGATGATATGTTGAACTTATGTTCAACTATGTCCCAAGTAAAGAAAACATGGTTTGCCAAAACCTAGATGTCACACGAGCATCTCTGTCAAAAATAATATTTTCAGGAATTCCATGTGACCTAAACACCTCTTGAATAAACTTTCAAGCTATAGTAGGAACTTCATCCATTAGATTCCCTAGAATAAAATGAGTTTCCTTGGTAAGCAAGTATCCACTACTACCAAAATTGTATTATGCTTGTACCTTAACATTGGAAGACCTTGCACAAAATATATGCTAATGACTTGTCATTTCCTTTCTAGAACTTCATGAGAATAAAAAAGTCCCATAGGGTGATGATGTTTTTCCTTCACCCTTTGAAATTCTAAGCAACTCACTACAAATCTTGCAGCATCTATCTTTAGCTCTTTATCCTATCATTCTTTGTGTAAGGGTGTTGACATACCCTTGTTGGTGCATTTGAGACGCTTGGTCCATACTAGCTTGCATGACATTGGGCACTTGTGGTACTTGTGGGGATGGACGAGGATGGTTTCCCTTGAAATGTCGAGGTTGTCATGGATTCATGAAGCGTAAGTGGTTTATGTGGATGTAGTGGGTGTTTGGGAACGACAGGAGTACCAAATGTAGGTGTCCAAGTGGTGTTTTGGGGAGGATTGGTGTTTAGAGTACCCATAAATGTTTTTCTTTCCAAAGGAAGAGTATGACCAAAGTCCTTAGCAAGACTTGTTTGGATTTGTTTGAAGCATGGATGAAGTCAAGCCCTGTGTCAAGGTTTTTGCAAAAAAATATGGGGGAATTCAAGTCATTTTTTCTAAGGCTTGACATTCTTGTTTGTACTCAAGGATTTCTTCTTTGGTAAGCTCAAATGGATTGTTTGTAATGTATTCTACATCATATGATCCCACTAAATCTTTAGGTTGTTGTGAGGGGGTAGAATGACTCCATGGATCAAATTTTTTAGGGTTGGTATCACTTGTGTTGGATGTGACTTTGGGTTTCTCCATGATTATCATATGTTGTGATCTTTTTGTTACAATAAATTGTGGGTCACCTATGGGAGAGTTATCTTGGGATTTGTAATGTTTAAACTTTCTACTTGACTCAAATTTTGGTAAGAGGTCCACTTTAAGTCACTTTGGAGCAAAGATGTGAAGTGGATGATGAAAAAGGGTGAGTGATATGGGGAGTGATCTTTGCAAACATTTTGGGACAACACTTTTAGATGAAGAGGTTTGGATTGATTTGATAAAGATGATAATGAACTTGTAAATCTTTAAGGTAGACTTGTGACCTTCAAGATAAAATTGTCCACAAAGGTGATAGATAACTCAACTAAGTGAATGGCAAAGGATCCATTTCACATACACCATAGCTAAATTAAAAATTTTCAAATTTTGATGAAGTGAAGTGTCAAATATGATGTAGGATGGATGAAATGTTTTGACCCAATGATGTTGACCTAGAGTGAACCTTTGTGTTGCAAGACCAAGGTAGTGAGAAACTTGCTATACCCTATGAGTAATTTCAAACCCCAAAAGATCAATACTTGACTTAAATGAGAGGAAAATTTGGACATATAAATCTAGATTGCCCAGCAAAGGACAAGAATAAAAATTTTCTAACAAGCTGTTCTGGTTGCAGTAAATTTTTAAGGCCCATTTTCTGTTAAACTTTGAACTATGACATCTACATTTTAAATGAGGGAATATGGACCTTTGTTTAGGGATTTTGATTTTGCAAGAGATCATGAAGACAAACACAATTATGGAGTTCAATTATGTTTTTTTTCAAAAGAGAATATCTATTGCCACATGAGAGGTGGTAATACAGGCCTTCTAGCCACAATATCGGATTTTTCCTCTTGTTTATATAAGATGTTTGTTGTGTTTCTCCACTGGTTTGGTGTTTCTTTTGTTTCAAATGTGAAGCTCCTCAAACTATTTATTATGTTTGTTTGTTCTCCTTCAATTAGCTCAAATTTTGGTTGAATGATAGATAATGTAAGGTTTGGTTGTTGAAGTGGAGCAATCGGATGCCAAATAGTCATAAGGTTAGAGATCAAGCATATATGTGGTATTAAATTTGTGAGCTTAGCTTGATTAATGAATTTTTCTTACCACAAACACTTATCTTGCTTTAGTTTTAAACTAAATGTCTATGTCAAAACACCATTCATTTCACAAGGTCCATTATGTGAAAGTCATAAAGTTAGAGCCATAGTTCCCTATAATGTTAACTTTGGGAAGTATGGATTGAGATATAAGTCAATATATTTAGAAGTATCTAAGGATAAAAAAATCCTTAGGAAAAACATCAATATCAAGGATTTTCAAAGGGTATCCATGCTTAAACCAAAGAGTTTGAAATTTAGAGAAAGATCGTTGATATTTGTTTGCAAAGTTTTGCAACCAAGCAAGTGTTAAACTGATTCACAAGCATTTACAATCCTATCTCTAGTGGGTGTGTATTTCTTAGTAATCTTACCATCATCCCCTAAGAGATTATTAATCTATGAATATGGAATGGAAAAATAGGCTATTTCAAGGAAATGTAATGTCTTTACATGCCAAGAAAAAGAGTCCCTTCCCTATTTTCTTTATTACCTCAACCAAAAACCAAACATGGCACGTAACTTCTTGGAATGGTTCTATTCCAATGCATTAATTCAAAATACACTTTGAAGGTGAAATTGGTGAGCCACTACTAACAAGTTTCTTAATCAGGACTTTCGGGATAAACTGGTGCCTATACATGTAGTGATTCACTCAATTGAGAGGCCTCCTATCCCTTAGAAACATCTAAGGTTTTTAACATATCACAAAAATACTAGGGGATACATTCATCAGTATAAGACAACAACACTGGAACTAGTTAATGACTTTAGTCACACCAATTTATTTATATAGAAGACCAAAATGAAAGTACCGCTTAGGTTGTTCCCTCTCACAAGTTGGGAGATAGACCCTCTAAAGGTAACAAAATTTGTGAAGGTTAAAATACTTTTCGTTACCCAAGATTCACCAATCAATGCAAGGGGAGAGGATATGCACTTCCAAGAATAAAAAGTATACTTGTGTGTTTTTCTTCATCCAATATCACACGAAGCACAAGGGGAGAGGATACACACAACAAGCACATGCAAGAAAATCAAACACGCATTCATTTTAACCTTGACAAGCATAATGAGTTCATTTTAAGTACCAAATTGAAGTGTTGGGATTGTTTTATTCAATTTTAAACTTGATATTGCAAAATGAGGATATATGGGGTTCAACTTTAACCAACTTTGAACGTTAATTTTAAACTCAAAAGAAAATTTAGTTGGTCCTAAAATGTGAAATAAAGCATCATAAAATGGGTTATAATTGCCCCATATGTGTAAAAAAACTTGTTACAATATATGATCAAATGATGATATGCTCCTTCACTTCGAATTTTATTGCCCAAATCTATAAAAATAGTTAGGCTGAAAAACAAAAACTAGAAGTCAGTGACAAGTTAAAGAGAAGATAAAATAAAAAATTTAAAACACATGCCAAAATTCAGTCACTGTTTTGTTTACCAGTAAAAAGTGTCACTGTTTACAAAGGCATCACCATAATTCCAAAAAGCATTGCTTTGGTGAGAAAAATCATCACTCTGTAGTAAAATGGGGATGACGATGGCATCACTATATTTGATGAGTCACTATTTTCAAATCTTTGATACCTTCAAAAATTATTAGTGTTGCAATATTTATTAAGAGTTGATGTTTTAATTAAGCATCACTATAATCCCTTCAAAAGTTTTGGTATATGGCGATGCCTGAAAAATGTGTCAATGTAGCCTAAAAAGTCATTGTTGTACCTGCAAGATCAAGAAAAATGAGAATCTAAAGAAAAATCATCAGATTTGATCAGTTAATCCCTCCTTCTAGTGCTAAAATGTGACCAATGGCATAGTATAGGTTAACTACACTTGATCAATATGGATTCAAGGCATATTTAGTTCATAAAGCATTAATCCCAATAAGATATTTAATGTAAAAAAAGTGAAGAAGCCATTAAAACTAACATGCAAGAACACAAAATCTTGAAAAACATTCATTCTAAGACATTGAAACTTATCCTACTAGGGGAGTGGTATCATATTGATGTGGAATGGCGGCCATTTCCCAATCCCTTGGATAATGAGCTTGTTTCAATTAGTTTTATTGAAGAAAATTGATGAGAGATATATGTGAAACATTATGAAAGATAATTTAGCATAATATATGCTAAGATGCATGTTGTAAATGTGTGCAAATCTATTCTAAATGTATGAAATATTTAAAGATGCAAATCCTAATTCCAAAATATGCTAAATGGATGCAACTAAGTTACCATGGAAGCCATTAATGGAAGCTAATCTAACAATTCATGAAAATTTACCTAAAATGCTTTTAAACATAAAACATGGATTCAAATGAGAGTGATTTTCAATAGCATAAGCTTGCTCTAAAAAGGTGGATCCCTATTCAATAGATGCGAGGTCTATTTATAGAATAGGAAAAAGGAAACCAATGGTCAAAATGGAAAGAAGATGGAGGCATGGATCATGGATTCCCATCAAGAGATAGGGGGATCTGGGAGTTTGAAGTCAAATTAGTTCTTATATATAAATAGGTAACCCATGATGTATGAAAAAAAGATCATAAATCCCAAAAGTTACCAAATTGTGAGGAAGAGCACATGAAGACAAAATAAAAATAAAAAATTGGGTCAACATGGAAAGAATGCCTAAATGCCCCCAACACGTTGCATCATCCCCAATTTTTGAAAATCAAAGTCACAACTTATATAAGAAGGATGAAACACATAGAGGAAGTTTAAGAAAAATTTTCCAGGCATGTATCCAAGCACCTACAAGGGTATAAAGGGTTCTCTAGATAGGATCAAAAACACATAAATACAAGCACAGGGGAGACAAAACAAACTCACAAATATAATCTAGGGATAAAGAAGAGGTACTCCTTATCGATCAATAGGTTTTCCTGCTCCTAATCTAGATCATTATACGGGGAGGGAGAATGAGCCTATAAGGGTAGGATAACGAGGGGAGTATTATGTCTTGCATAAACACCCCATCTTCTTTTTGATCAAATGGGTCCCCCTCTTATGTTTTGATGTTTTGTTTCTTTTCCTTTACCTTTCTTGTTTTTGTTTTCCTTCTTTGATTGTTTCCCTAAGGGTTGTATCCCTTTTTGGGATTTTTTTTTCTTATTTTCTACCTTTTGGTCAAGATCAAGATTTTGTTTTAGAACTTGTACCTTTTCTAAAAATGTTCAATTTTTGTTTAGTTTTCCAGTTCTGCATTGTTTTACTATTTAGTACCAGAGTTTTTTTTGAACCTACACCTATTCTTCAAATGTACAAGTTCTATTTGTTTCTTTGATCCCACGCCTTTATTTCGAATCTGATTTTGGTTTTGAACTTGCACCTTTTCTTCAAATGTGAAAGTTTTGTTTATTACTCTGGTTCCATGTATATTGTTGTATTTCCCTTTAGGTCCTTTCAGAAAAGTGATTTTTGATCATATTTTCTCGATGATGTTTAGGTTCCAAGTCTAATCCCAATTCCAAACCTTGCTCACCAACTGCATTTAATGACCATAACTAAGCATGTACAAACTCGATATTTAATCAGATTTCTCCCACGATTGCACTCATAAGTGCATTTCATTTTCATGGGGATTAGAACAAGGAGTTGCAAAGCATTTGAGCTTGGGTGTTGGTGTGTGAAACTTCCTTTTATGTTGTTCAGATATCATAAATGTCCAATTCAGAGGACCAACCTAGTGCTAAGGAGGTAGAAAAGGAGCAAAAGGCTAAGTTGTCAAAGTTGGATCAAACCCATTATACAATGAAATATAAATACCAAGGTGCTCCTGTGGTGTCCAAATTCACTACTAGGGTGATGAAGATAACTGATACAATGTTGGGAAAAATTGACTTAGAAGAATTCAAGAAGGACATTTGATGATGATGCCAATCCAAGGGCTAAAAAGATAGCAACTTTAGGGCTAGCTCATGTGGCATTTTTCCCTATTGTTGTTTAGTTTCCATAATTCATTTTAACAGTGGCAGAGGCGTACAACCCTACCCAACACAAATGTATTGATCAATGGGGAAATTAAATTATTGACTTATCTCTCTCCATGATCAAAAAAATGTTTGATTTACCACCCTACCCTCAATTGACAATGGTAATAGAAGTTGAGGCACTACAACAATATGAAAAATATGTAAGCACACACTAGTGACACATGAATAAGAATTGGCTTAAGACTGGTAAGAAATCTATCACTAAGTTTCCTACAAAGCTTTGGAGATATGATTTCCTTTCAGAGATAGGGGACATTATTACAATATTGAGGAGAGTAATTGGTAAGGAAAGTTCCCATAAATATGAACACTAGATGTTCTATTTTACTGAGGTAATCTTAAATGGACCAATGTATTTGGACTAGGGGTAGATTGTTTCCAATCATATACATAATCAACTCATAAAGGTAAATGATTCAAAGAAATTCTATATGTCATCATATGTAGTATATTGTGCAACAAGGATGGGAAATTTCCTAGGGTTGAACACTAAAGGGGTCAAAGGTGAAGGACCTAGAAAAATCAATATTTGGGAATATTATGATCAATTGGAACTAAAAACTATAGAAAATCATTTTAAGAGAGTAAATAATGCCTTTTTGTATGTTATAATTACTTATCTATCAGGAGATGTGGGCTTTAGATTAACTACATAAGCCATGGAATTGGTGAAACAATGGGGGAACTGGTTCATCCAATATCCCAAGTCAACCTACATCCACTTGTGGGGTTATTAGGAAGGACCATTTTTGTTACCCAAGTATTGTAGAAATAAATGAATTTTGATTGAGTTCTCCCACAAAATGACGGAGGTTAACCTTAAGTTCAACAACAAACATAAATTTGGGGAGGTCAAGTATCCAATTGACCTTGGTTTTTATGAATGCCCATATGTTGAAGTTGACAAGTCAACAACTAAGGAACTACAAGCTATTAACTTCTAGTTATACTAGGGAAGGAAAGACTTGGACCCAAAGGGGAAGATGAATAACTTGTATGCACCCTTGTTACCACATCACAAGTCTCATATAGAATATTTCTGGGTAGATTTGTAGGATGAGTTTGAAATTAGAAAAATGAAATATAAGAGCTTAAACATCCCTCTGATGAGGGAAATCAAGATAAAAGAAGATATACCTAAAAATATGTCAGATAATGGTTTAACCCTTGGCCCTCAATATGATAGGGAGCAAGTGGATGCTCAAGCTTTGGCACCCATCAATTGGATGGAGAAGGAAGAATGTAACATTGATGATATATCTTCCAATTTTGTAGAAAGAAGTTTGAGATGGATAATGGAAAGACTAGAAGATGAGTAGATCAAGGCTAAAAGGAAAGAGAAACAAGGATAAAACACTTCCTCTCCTCCACCTAGGAAATATAAGAGGATCAGAAAGTGGACTCCACATATAGGAGAATAGGTTACAATGGAAAAGGTTACAAAAGCCTTCCAAAAGGCTACAATCATGTATCAAGTTGTTGTTGCTGGAGTAGTCTCAGGTTTTAGTGCCAAACCCATTTCCACCATGTATCCAGAAGTAGAAACTATTGAAGAAGGTCCTTCTACTACTCCTTCATAAGCTGAGGGAATATAAATTGAAGAATTCCCCTCCATTGCTCCTTCAACAATGGAGGAAATAGTTAAAGAAGGGGAAGAGACCCCTATAGTAACAGTCACAAAATATCCTCTCCCCTTGGATTGTGAAGAGACTCCTCTCTAGGAGGAAGAAAAATAAGAAGATGAAGAAGAATTTGAGGAGGAAGATATAGATTTGCAAGAAGGGAACCTCTGGGGGAAGTAGAGATTGAACATGTCTTAACAAAAAGTGAGCAGTAAGAAATAATGGAAAGTGCTAAAAGGAAAGTTGCAAATGACATGACTAGAGAAGAGGAAGAAGCTTGGATAAAAGAGATAGAACAAAAAAGGAGAGAAGAAGAAGAATCTCAGAAGGAGTAGGAAATGAAGAAAATGAAAGAAATAAGAGTTTAGAAGTAGAAACTTGAACAAGAAAAGATTCAAAAGGAGAAGCTCAAACAAGAGCAACTTGAGAGAGATAAGTTGGAACATGAAAAGTCCAAACAAGTGTAAATAGTGGTGAGTGGAGGAGAAGAGTAGCCCCAACAAGAACAACAAATTGCAACCACTATTGTAGCTCCCACATGGCTCGAGCTTAATCTAGAGAAGAGGAAATAGGTCGTGACTCAACCTCTTAGGTGGGATGAGATGATGAAGGAGATAAAAGTGGGCACACCTAGGAAGAGGTCCAAGGTTATACATTCCACCAAGCTAACTACTAGAGGATATTTTATTATGGAAATTGCTACCCCTATTGCTAAAAAAGATGATAGAGAATTAAAAGCTTCAGATTATCAAATAAGCACAATCAATTTGGGGAAGCAAACTCAAAATCAACAAATGTCACTTATGGATTTGGTAGCGACCTCATCAAATTCAAGAATGGAGAAGTATAAGTTGGAAAAAGATGAATTAAAGACTCAATTAGAGCATATGAAAATGTTTTTCAAAGATCTTGCTTCCCCATTGTCTAAAAAACCTTCTTATTCTGAGGCGCCTATGTTAGTAAGTAGGAAAGAAGTTGAGGATCTTGCAAAAATGAAGAGAAAAGCCTTCATATTTGGCACTTTTACTATACAAGTCAAGGCTAGGGTAGAAGTGTTGCTTGAAATAGGTTATAAGTTGTATAGTGATACATGTGCTTTAGAACGGAAAATCAAAGAATTGATTAAAGCCATGTGGGATAAGAAAAGTACCATGTGAGTACTTAGCAAAGATAAAAGAGGTAAATAAATTGAGTGTAGATGAGCTCAAAAAGGTAGGTATTCTGGAGGATGAAAGTCCATATTATCTAATTAAATTCAATAAGATCATGGTGTTTAAGATGAAAGTAATGATTGAACAAAGGATAGTTTTGTTGAGGCTGCAATTAGAGATATTAAAGAAAACTGGGTTGTGTTTTTGGTGACTACTCAAGATTTACCATCGAGTGGAAAACTACTAGAGCTACAAAGCATTAAGGATTCCTAGAATAACAAGTTGAAGAAAATGATAGACACAGATGGTGAAGTTATTTTTCTTAATGGATTTGCAGTTATTAAGTTTGATACCCATCATGTTATGGGTGATATTAGCAATCTGAAAGACATCATAGAAGTAGCCACTGATGGATACAAAAAGGAAAAGTTTAGAATGGAATGATTAGATGGGTCAGATGGAGAAGTATTGATGCAAATCTTGGCCAATTATGAGAGATATGAGCATAAATAAAGTCTAATGAAGATGTAGCTAAAATTTGGAGTGTGAACATGTTGTTTTGACTAGTTTTGAAGTCAAAGTAAAATTTTTGGAGTAGTTCCTATAAAATATGAAACCATAGCAGTGAACTCAAGTCATCTCCAGCTAGTAGTAAAAGAATCACCACTTCCTATGCATACAGTTTTGTTCACTTGAAGACTCCAGTTGAGTTGCGATGCATCCTATAATTGTGGATCTGGAGTTTGGACGCCCTGTTTTTGTGGATGAAGATTTTGAACAAGATTTTTATGTTATACTTTTGTATAAGTTGTAGGATGGAGATCATTGTAAAGGGTCAGAAAATTGAAGTTAGATCTATAGCCTTAAGTTAGATATTTTTAAAAACTTTATATAATTAGTTAGTTTTTACATAATTTTCTTAAGTTTAGCGGTGACATAAAATACAATGGTTTTCTGTATGCTAATGAATTTTTTTGGATGTAAATGTAACTAATTTGATGAAAATAAATAGAAGAATCCAAATTTAAGACTATTGATTGTGTTGATTGTGAATGGTATTTTCCTTTTATTTGTTGATCTATAGAATCTATGATGAGTTAATTAAATATGTCTTTAATTAATTTTGGTAAAACAACAATTGCAAGTACACTTGTTAAATCTGCATTATGGATGGATATGATCGCATAAATGATTATGAGTTATTGCATTCATTGGTATTGAATTTTTTAAGAAGCTTATTCCAAAATTGCACATGTCTGAATATGAGAATGATACTTATTCACGTTTTTTTTAGTTTTAAAACTTGTGATGTATATTTTTTTTGTTTATTTATAAAATATACTCTTGGAATGTTTTAAAAATGTTAGTTAGTTACCTTTTAACCAACAAAGGCCCCTTGAAAATTATAGCCATGTTGACCATTGGGTGATATAGCACAGTTGTGAACCAACTACCGAGACCTTGGAAGATAGGTGATTTTATTATTAGTTATCTTTTTTAGGAGAAGTAGGGTAGAAATATTTTGCTTAATGTTTGTTGTGTCAATTTGACCATCAATAGAACTAGTGCTAGAAGGAGGGATGAAGGAATAAATTGGAGCGAATTGAGTTATTTTCATAGGATAGGTTTGAAAATGTTCTAAGATCTACTCCCAACAAGGAGCTGCTTATAGAACTCCAATTTCCTACTAGACCTAGAACATGTAGAACTCCAATCCCACCACCAATAATTCCACCAAGATTTCTGCTTATACCACAATTGTAGCAACCTAACCCACCTCCGCCAATGGTGTTCTTTGCAGGAAATCCCTCACCACTAAGACCATTCTCAGTGGAATCCATGAAATTCCTAAAAACCCAGAATGGTTTTTTCCTAGGTACGCCCATGGGGAATCTCAAAGCTTCGAAGAAAACATTCAAGCATTCAAAGATGCATGCACTAGGGATTAGATAGCACACCATGATGTGGCTTGCAAATTGTTTCCTTATTTGTTGGGGAGTATGGCTTATAATTGGTACCTCAACCTACCCACTAGATCCATTAGTAGTTGAATGGATTTGGAAAATGTATTTATTAACTGGTTTCAAGTCTATGTAGACCCTACCATGTATTATACCATCAATTTTCCACAATTAGGAAGGAACCCCATGAACCCTTGCCTTTATTTGACACTTGGTTCCAAAGGATGTATAGGAGATTACAACCACCCTATGTAGTTGCTGAAAAAATTATAATTCAAGCATATCTCAAAGCTATAGACCCCTTAACTAGTTTATTCTTGCAAAGAACTTTCCCTGAGGCAGACATTGATTCGCTAGGCAAAGTATACAATCTTTCCATTAAATTGCAACAACAAATAACCCCTCAACTAGGTGCTATGGGAGGAACATTTCCTTCATTAGGATATCTTGGGATTCCTAACCAAATGGTTGTGATTAATAATACAATGACCAATGGAACCCCACTCATGAATACCATTCCAAGAATGTCCAATTTCGCTTATGTACCACTAGCTGAAATATAGACTCCCCCTTGTTTCCTTGGTTTACCAATGGAAATAGCCAAAATCAAGCCAACATGGCACCAACTCTTAGAAATCCATATTTCTTCCAACAATATCCTCAAAATTACATGGGAGGACACAATCCTCAAACAAATTTTCCAACTACACAATAGACTAGTCAAGCTAGAACAACAACAGAAATTGAACAAACTACACATCTATCAACAAAGTTGGAAAATTTAAAGAAAACTATGTCCCAAGTTACAAATGAGATGGCTCAATTCAGAATAATCCCTCCCCAAAATCAAGGACCTGTTATCAAAATTAGAATAATTATCCTAATTTCAAAATAATAATCAAAATCAAAGGAACTTTTAAAATCAAAACTTTCAAAATCAGACAGAGGATATAATCAAAGGCCCAGTAATCGACAACAGGATACAAGACCAGATAATGGGGGAGTCCCACACAATAACTAGGTTAATGAGGATAGGACACACACTACTAATGTAGCAGATCTAAACTTCATGACCAACTAGTGTAGGTTGCATGATACTGTTGCTCATTCTAAGGTGAATTTCCCAAAAATGGAAAAGTTGGTTAAAATAGCTCAAGATGATTCTCAACTAGCACAAGGAAATGCTAACAAGAGTGGTGGGTCTATAGATACTACAATTTCCTTCAAAAATTATGAGGAGTTTAAGTTTCCCTTCCAAGATGAAAATGAGCTTAAAATTGATACTTACGACGCTCAAGCTTTCCAAGCTAAAGGAGGTCATTTTCTAAGGAATCAAAACAAAGGACCATTCACCACATTTGCTCCTCCTACCAATAATATGGTACCACCAAATCCTAAAGTGGATAACAACCCTCCTCCACCCAAAGAGCCACCTAAAATTCCCAATAGAGGGAACCCTGCTTTTATTCCTAAACAACAATACAACAATACATAGTATAACCTAATTAGGGAGATGCAAAAACAAATGACTTCCTTTTCTTTCTTTGATATTCTGAAATGGTGTCCTACTCAACACAAACTCATGTTGAAAGCTTTAGCTGAGTTAGATTAGTTGAATGGAAAAGTAAAGGTAACCCTCATTGTTGAAATGAACACAAATTTATACAAGGGGAAGAAAGGAGTACCTTCATTCTTGTTGAGTTTGAGAGTCTTTGGGAAAAACTTGCACAACTTTCTGATATATTTTGGGGCCTCAGGTAATATCATTCCATTCTCTATTTGTATTAAATTAGGTCTAACCCCTATCCAGACCCACAAAAATTTCATACAATTGGATAAAACCAAACTAAATATTGTGAGAGAGTTGAAAGATGTGCTTGTACATATTGGATTAGACCCAAAGATTCAACTATACATGGATATTCAAATTGTTGACATCCTTGAGATGTATGGTATGCAATTGAGTAGGGATTGGGAAAAGACTATTGGAGGTTATCTTGTGTTGGAATTCTCACACATGTGGTTTCCATGGAAAGGTCTAGAAATTCATATTAGGATAGAGAGTGAACCTCGCCTGAAACACATGATAATAGAATATGATCACCCCAATGATATTTCTTAATTTGAAACTGAACCAAGAGTTTATAAGATGGATGAGGTTATGAATTTTTAGGCACCAAATTTTGATCATGTGCAACCTTTAGAAGGTAGTGATTGTATTCTTTCCATTAGCTAGGAAGTGTTAATCCAAAAGTTGCATCAAGAAAAAATAGTCTTGGGAGAGGAGGCAGATTTTTGGAGTTTATTGCTTCCAAATTGGTGTAGAGTCTACTATCAAAACCATTCAAAGTTAACTTGTCATCCCTATCTAGAAATTCTGAATCAAGTTTTTTAGCTAGGGGATAGTCAAAATAAAAATTATATGATAGTCTTGGATCAATTTCCACTTGAAACTAATGCTACACTTGTTGTGATAGGAATTAGAGAACCCTAGGAAATGTTGGGTAACCCTTCTCCTGCTCATATTTTGATTCAACTAATACAACAACTGTTGTGATAGGAATTAGAAAACCCTAGGAAATGTTGGGTACCCCTTCTCCTACTCACCTTTTGATTTTGAAATAATTACTCAAAGGAATGATGAGTTACAAAATTGATAACCACGAGGAGTTGCAGGAAACGATTTCTTCGCATATGCTTGATTTAAAGAAAGTATCTGATAGCCCTTAGATACAAAGATCTCTTGACCCTAATATTTTAGACTAGTCAAAATCATCATTCACTCCCTTTATACAATATCCTAAGAATAATTTTAAGGAGTTTTTACCCCAAGACCAGTTATGGACACTCAAGTTTGATGGTTCTAAATCTAAACTAGGGAGTGGAGCTAGTGTTGAATTGACTAATCCAAAAGGGAAAACCTATTTTGCTTCTTACAAGTTGCAATTTGGATGCACTAACAATGTGGCAAAATATGAGGCATTAGCTAGAGGACTTATGTTTGCACATCAAAAGAAAGTACAAGGCCCCAGAGTGGTGGGAGACTTAGAAGTGATTGTAAAACAAGTTTGTAGTCAGTATACTTGTCACAAAAAAGGTTGGTGGCCTACTGGAATAGGATATGGAACTTAATTGAGGAATTTGACATGTTTGACATAAAGTTGATTCCAAAGGAGAATATTCAGATTGTAGATGCACTAGCAATATCAACTAGTAGACTAGAGCCTATGTAGGATTCCAAATTAAGAAGGTTTTATGCTGATTTGGTGTCAGTCCCAGTTATTCTTAACAATATAAGGAACTTTCAAGTCTTTGATGATGATCCACATATTATTTCCTTTTTAGAAATTTTAGATGTTTTTGAAGTATAGATCATTGATGAATATGATAGAGATGAAGGGAATTGGGAGTCTGAGGATCTAGATATGGAAGGCATTATCAACTTGAAAACTAACAGTATTCCTAAAGGAATGGTGGCACTAGAGAGGATTTTTTACTTTGATCCTTGATCCCAAGAGAAATTACCTATAGATGTTGATGGGGGGAATACAAAACTTACAATCTGGTAGATTTCAGCCCAGCAAGGAATATCTTCATCAACAAGACTTGTTTGAAAGATATCCTTGACAATATTATGAAAGTGTTGAAAGAAGACATTGCGGCTAGTACATGGGGATATGAGGATTTTAAGACATTTGACACTGGAACCTTTAAAACTAGGGATGATGAAATGAATGATGATGGATTAAATTCTATCACACCCACTTTCAAATCTTCCACTCAAGAATAACCCTAGAGATCTCAATGCAAAAGGGGAAGAGATATTGCTATAGGGCTATCCTAGGGGCTGAATATGATCTAATAAGGGGTTCACCCCCAATTTTAGACTTGGAAAAGATAATGAAATTCTAGATGAAATGAAAAACCCTAATTCAAAGCAATGACCTACAAAATGACATATAAAATATAGTAAAATAGAACATAAAAGCACCAATAGGAATAGTGTGCATATGGGAATCTGGAAGTGACTGATTGCAACTTTGAAACACTAGTTTGAATTTTTGACTAACTGGGACTCATTTGCCAACCTAGGACAATTAGTCCCAAATCTAGGCTTCTACATGGAAGCCTATTTTGGGAAAAATGGTAATTGAATATGCAAACAACTCTAGAAAATAGCTACAGTGGGACTCATTCACCACTGTTGGTGAATCAGTCCCATTCTGCTTTTTTGGGAGTTCAAAGTTCAAATACACACTTCTCAGTTTGCTCAATCTACTTCTCTTTTTTTCCAAATCTGAATCTCTAAAAAGGACCTTCAAAATAGAATATAGGCTTGATTTGCTGATGGGGGGTTTTCCTTGGTCAAACCCCTAGTTTGTTAATTAAACCTTGATGAAAATAATGAATCTTGAATGCCAATATGACTATAAATCCTAATCCTAAGTGTGTCTAAGTTTAGGAGATTTGAAAGCTAATGCAATCCTATTCTAATGTGCAAGAACAATATGCATGAATGAAACTTTAATGATGCAAGACTCACTTTAGGAGATCTCTAATCACCTCAAATGAATCCCAATAATGCATAAACCTTCCTTAGGCTGAAAGTAGAGTGACAATGGAGGATGGAACCACTTAGGAAACAAGTCTTTAGGCTTGGCTTGATGGCTAGTTGCTTCTCTCCAACCTAGAATTTTTCATGATTCACCATAGACAACCATGATCAACCCTTGACAATACTAGATCTTGAATGAAAATGAGCTTGAAGACCTACAAAAACACTTTAATGCTACTCCAAGACTTCAACTTTGTTGCTACTTGACTTTAGAATGCTCTTGTGAAGAATACTTGAAAGCTTGTATCTTGAAAATGCTTGCTCAAATTGCTTAGATTGGTAAAAATGGCTTAGAAACTTGCTTATATAACACCCAATTGACCATTATTCAGATCTCAAAGGCAGAAATCCACCAAAAATTTAAATTAAATGGTGAATTTCCCACTCAAAATTAAAAAAGACCCCAAATGGGACTCATTCACCACCCTTGGTGAATGGGTCCCACCTAAGGGGACTCATTGACCCAAGGTGGCAAATGAGTCCCACCTTAGCTTTTTGAGGTGGGGTTTTAGGATTTTCAATGTTTTGAGTGATTTTATGGGATTTTTAGGTGAAATAAGCCTCGATATCCAAAATAATAGGTCTTAGGGGCCTATAAATGATGATTTAAAGGATAATTAATGTAAGGGTACCCAAGATAGGTCCAAATTAGACAAGGAATTGTACTATCTCCAAGAAGGGAGTACAATTTTGGTGGTCAGATTTAGCCCCCACTTTAGCACCCATATGACTCTATGAGCATATATAAGCTAAAGGACTCTAAACATTACACTTTTGCTTATAAAAGGATACTCATATATGTTTATTCACAACATGGGAGAATGAAGCCCCTAGTGTGGTTATCTACAAAACCACAACAGTAGGAACTACATCTTGTAACACAAAGTCATTAGTTGTCCAAAAGTCCTCTTTATCTAACTTCTTTTTAGAGATCACATTTGAGGGTAGATGTATGCCCCCCCTTGATTCCACTTACTTAATAGAGGTAGAATCAAGGTAGCATTCTAGCCACAATGAATAAAGTAAGTTATACCATAGGGTAGTTCCAAGTACCATACCGCATAATGATGTAGATAGTTGATGAGGACACAAATGGAGTCATGATTCCAACGCAACAAACAACATAAAAAATGGAGCTCTCTAGCACCCGTTATGTTGATTTGAATGAAATGCACTTTTTAACCCTAATATAGTAAAGACCCTAATTTTAACTTATATAAGAGAAAAAAGTGAATCAAATTGTAACTATTTTTTCATTTACCTTTTTGTAGCTTGAAAGTGATTGAAGAGTAATTGAGGATGTCGAGCCAACAAGACTTCATGCCCGCAAGACTGGACATCCTGCGAGACCAGGTGGCCCATGACGAGCACTATCATGAGGTGAGTGGATTTTTCTACCTTAGATTTGTCCTTACACATTTATTTTATTATTTTTATGCATTTATAGGTTAATTTAGGGCCTTGGAAAAAAGGTTCGCAAAGTGTTCCTTTTGTTCACTAAGTGTCCCACTTTTTTGCAAAGTGTTCCATTTCTTTGCGAAGTGTCCCAAAAGGGGTCTAAAGTATATAGGACATCTAGGACCGTACAATAGAACAACTTTAGTATAATTTTATGATTTTTTATGAAAAAATTAAAGATTTTACTATTTATAAGAAGAAAAAAATTCTTTTTTTGTTAGGTTCCCACTCATTCGTGACAACGTCTTGGTGGCAGATGGATTAGTCTTTTTTGAGATTCAAATCCCACGCTTTCAGTGGAGGATATAAAGCTTTTGCAAATCATAGGATTATATTAGGCATACCTCATAACCCCCATGAGGTACCATGTTTCGATGTTGATGGAATTAGAAGAGTGATGGGATGCAGATACATGTACATTTCATCTACCTACCGGAAAGTTGACCATCACACTAGAGGACATACACCACATACTTTGAGTTACGATTTGGGGTGAGCAAGTGCATTTTTGAGTAGATAGGTCATTTCACAAGATGAAATATGACATTTAGTTTTTCCTTGGTGGACCAATACATGATGAGAGGGTGAGGTCATAGATAGATCTTGTGATGCTACTATACTCACGGGCCCCATAGGTTACATGGATTATGATGATGACAATAGCACTAGTACTTTTCCTTAACGGTCGAGGAGCACACTTCAAGGGAGGACTAGTACACATGATATGAGGGATGGAAAAGCACAAGAATATGTATGCTTGGGGGTGCAACATCCTGGCACACCTGTGCTATGATCTTAGATGATTTTCATTTTAGGAGGTTGACAGTATGGTGTATTGTATGATGTTGCGGGTGTGGTACTTGGAGTATATCACATGCACTAGACCGACAAGATTTCCATGCCCAACAACCCTAGGGTATCTGTGAGCATTCAATTATCCATTGTGACGACTATGGAAATATGGTAACTTACACTTTTGGAGAATCTGATTTGATCAACTGGAGGAGGATGAGATCCTTTGGAGACCTTACCAGTTTGTGCTACAGTGGCCAGATCAGACTCAGAAGATGAGGAGATTACAGATGGACAGGTTCTTGATTGGCATACATGATTACATAGTACAACCTTTCTACTATGATCATGACATGCAATAGTTTGGTCAAGTTCAAATAGCACTCAGGGCACAACCCCTTTTCAGGAGATCAGTGCGGAGTGCCCGAGACCCAATGATGTTTATTGTTGATGATGGTGTCTACAGTGACTCTGAGTTCTCAAATCATGATATGCCTCCATTCTTCGACACTAATGATTTTGGTGCCATAGATGAGTACGAGAAGTGGTGGACAGTATCATGACCAACTCCTATATTTCCAATGGATGAGTTGATAGGTGATGCAGGGCCACTCCCAAATGAGGGAAATTAAGTTGAGGATAGGGCCGAGGAGACATGCTACAGGGATGCAGACATATTTATAGATGTGATAGACAAGGATTATGATGAGACTGTAGATCCTGACTATGATGGCCAAGAGGAGGAGGATGAGAAGGAGGAGGAGGAGGAGGAGTTGATGAGTGAGGGTGGTGAGGCAATAGATGAGGATCTAGAGGACCATGAGTGGGGAGAACCATCTCCCATTTGTGTTACTAGATCATGAGCAGTAGTTGCAATAGGCACTAGCACCCACAACCATGGAGAGGCTAGCACATCCTCCATGCCCCCTATACATGAGGAGGCTGCTTTCAAATAGCCTGCTAGAGAGATAGGTGATGATATTTTATTTACTATTATGCTTTATGATTATGCTTCTGTTTTATGCTTTAATACATATATATCATGATGTGTACTAATTTTTTTTATGGTTTCTATCTTGTAGGGTTTGTGAGAGATCTTCATGGTCTCTATCATCAAGTGGTTGTAGAGATAGTGTCCCCATTAGTTGATGAGGAGGCCATTGACTCAGACTATGTGCCCCCACCCATCATGAAGAAAGACTCAAAGTTGTTCAGGCCATATGTCAGATTGCAGACAACGTATGAGAATCTTAGGAGGCATGTCCACCAAGCTGATGCTACCTAGGATGCACAGTCATCTTGGACCCTAGCAGAATTTGAGAGACTACAGTCTGAGGTAGGTAGACTACAGGTGGAGAGAGATCAGTTAGCAAGGGAGTGTCAAGAGACCCTTGGACTGGTATGAGGCTTATAGTTTTCTCTTAGTACACTCGGCGGATTGCGATCACAATCACAAATCATCATCTCCTGACAAACCAACACTAGATAAATGCAAACACTAGATCCCAAGGGATCTAGCAATCATAGACCTCATTAGAATTATATGTATTAATGACATGTACACAAAAAAATTGATATATATATATATATGTGAGCATTTTATTTTTTATTACTTGTGTTTATGTGTTGAATGTTAAATAGAAATGTGATTAATTAAATATTCTTTATAAGACTATTTAATGAATGTCTCCATGATTTAACATGTGTTAAGTGATTAATTAAAAATCATTCTAGTTTTTCTTAGATGCGATATTTGTGATTAAATGCATATAATTATCTAATCTAGCACAATATACAAAAATGAACTTGAATAGAATGAAACCTAAATTAATCACTTAAAATGAATTAAATAATCACTTTAGTATTCAATACATACAAATAATTGTTTTTCAAGAATGAATCAATGCGAGAGTACATAGAATGTTATCCACTAACTCTAACACCATTGCTCTATCATTCACACTATTCAAGAGGATTAGACATAATACTGGCACAAATGTGTAGCATTAATAGGGTCTTTGAGAGGTGTTCCATCTATTTCTATTAACATGAATGCACTAGACCCATAACTTTCATTAATTATGTAAGGTCCTAACCAATTAGGACTGAATTTTCCATTTTTCACTCAAGTTGGCATTGACGTTTCATTTATTTTCATATAAGACTGTCACCTTTGTTGAATACATGAGGGATAATGTTTTCATTATAAATGCGTTGTCTTCTTGTAGAATAAGCCTAAAGGTGCTCAAGAGTGTTAATGTGTTGTTCATCGAGCATTTCAAGTTGATGCAATCATTGTTCTGTAATTTTTGTCATCAATAAGTCCTTGAAGAGCAAATCTTAATTTAGGAATCTCTAACTCCAAGGGCATAATCACCTTGGTCCCATAGACAAGGTTATAAGGTTTAGTTCGTATAGATGATCTTACACTCATGCGATAGGCCCATAACACATATTTTAATTGTGTGTGCCAATCCTTATTATGCTTGCTAATAGTTTTCTTTAGGATTTCTTCAATATTTTTATTAGTTGACTCAGCTTGACTGTTAGATTGCAGGTAGTATGGTGTTTAGAAGCGATGTTGTATGTTAAACATTTCTAAGAATTTCTTCATGTCATTGTTCTTAAATGGTGTAACATTATCAGAAACTAATTCGAAAGGAATTCCAAAGCAAGCAATAATGTGTTCCAATATGAAACAACATATCACATTAGTTGTTGTTGATCAAAGAGGAATAACTTCTACCCATTTTGTGAAATAATTTGCTGTGGTGATTATAAATGTATGTCCACCAGAGGAAGGTGGTGATATATTTCCATTAATATCCAAACCCAAAATCATAAAGGGCCAAATTGGGACTTGAGCTCGAAATTCATAAGTGGGAGCATGAGGGTATGTGTAGGATCATCATGGAAAAAACAGGCCCTTAAATGGCAAAAAATTCAAAACAATTAGAGTTAGGAAACTTCACGTAAATTTTTTAATAAGTTATCTATATTATTTCAAAATATGTAAGAATAGAATCTATACCAAATTGAATGTAGTTTCTAAACTACTAGGTTTGTTTTAAAAAATCTATTTGGTGAAAATTTGAAATTTCAATGTAGTAGTACTTAAATTCAGGAAAAAATAATGTCTGACCACCTAACCACAATAAAATGATAATATTTTTTATAATATTTTAGATATAAGTAGAGGAATCATGTCCCAATGTGATGCATATTTTTTTGTAATTTTTTTCCTAGTAAATAATTAATTATGAATTTTTTATTACAACTTTTAAAAAAATAAAAACTCGTATGTCTGACCATTTAACTTGGTCAAAACTTCATGAAATTCAAATTTTCTTTTTTTAATCCTATAGTATGCAAGCATAGAATGTGACGCATGTTTTGGATTCAAAAAATGTGATATTTTTTTAAAGCTATAGATGTTTTTCAATCATCCTATCAATCAATACTTTAGTCGTAATTCAAATAGAAAATGAATAATAATTAATTATTAAATTCAAAGTAAAGAATAATTTATATTGGTGGAAATCGAGAATCTCCTTTAAAAACCCTTTTCGTTTCATCAATTTTGGGTAAAAAAAGGTCATCAGCCACATACCCATCATATTCCCACTTTTTGGCCCATCATGATCTTGCACATACCCATGAATCAAATTGTTGTGTTCTTGACATTTGTGGAATTTTATTACATATATCAAAGTAGTCTTGTTCCATATGTCTCCAATAGTATCCAATGTGGATAAGTTTTTGAACTAATGTTTTTCCTCCAAAGTGACCACCACAAGCACCTGCATGAGCTTGTTCAAGTGTTATGGGTATTTTGAATTTTTTAAGGCATCTAAGTAAGAGACCATTGAATGATCTCAAATACAACACATTGGCGAGAATTATATTCTTAGATGCGAGTTTTCATAGGTGAACTCGGATGTTCTTTGTTGTTGGCTCGGGAAAGGTATCGTCTTTCAAATAGATAAATATTGTATTGTACCATTCACTTGAGTCTTCCTTGGTTGTCGCTAACACTTCTTTTTATTTATCTTTGATCAAAGGTTTCATGACTATATACACAATGAAGGTGAAATATTTTGAAGGATCTTGAGGAGAAATAAGGGAAGTTTTACTTGCCCTTACATCTGCATGTCGATTTTCTTTTTGGGGGATGTTGTCAATGGTAAATGATTCAAAATTCTCTAACAAAGTCATTGTGAGATCCTTATATTTTGATAATTTGTCATGCTTTTCTTGATATGTTCCATTTATTTGTTTAATGACTAATTTTGAATCACCAAAGATCTTAATGTTTCTTCTATCCATGATTAAAATGGCATGCATCCCAATGAGCAATGCTTCATACTTAGTAGTTTTGTTTGTACATAGAAAGTTTAACTAATATGACAAGGGAAGAGGTTATCCCATGGGTACTATTATTATAACTCCTATGCCGAAGCCTATTCTACACTTAGATCCATCAAAATATAATTCCCATGTATTAACTTCAATTGTCAACACATTATTGTTGGGGAAAGTCATTGCTAGGTAATACCAAAGGAGAAGGAGCATCAGCCAATTGGAGTGTCAAGGCTTGACCTTTAATTTATTTTTGTGAAAAAAACTTAAGGCCAAACTCAGTCAACAACATTACCCATTTAGCTAAACATCATGATAAATCTACTTTATTGAAAAGATGTTTTAGAGGATCAAATTTCATCATCACATGTATTTCTGCATTCAGTAAGTAATGTCTCAATTTACTTGTAGATAATACAAGAGCCAAACATTGTTTTTCTATTGTTGTGTATATTTTCTCATAGTCAATAAAAGTTTGGATAATGTAATAAACATGATGTTCCTTACCGTTTTCATCTCATGGAGCCAACAATGCTATGAAAGCATGGGCTGATGCAACTGTGTAAAAGATGAACGGTTTTTTTTCATAGTGGGTTGTAAAATAGGTGGGGTTGCAAGGTATTCCTTTAAACTCTCAAAATCCTATTTACAATCCTCGTTCCAATCAAGGCGCACATCCTTTTTGAGGAGATGTGTAAACGGTAATGTTCAATCTACTAAAGATGCTACAAAATGACAAATAGCTTGAATTCTTCCTTGTAATGTGCACAATTAAGAGATGTTTTTAGGAGGTGGCATGCTAATTATAGAATTAATTTTCTTTGTGTCCATCTCGATGCCTCTATGAGATGTGATAAAACCTAGAATTTTTCCACTATCAACACCAAAGATACTTTTTTGGATTCAATCTCATGTTGTATTTTCACATTCGCTCAAATATTTTCCAAAGGACATTCACATTGTCTTGTATTGTTAAAGATTTGGCTAGAATATCATCAACATAGTCTTCCACAATCTTATGTATGTAATTGTGAAATATTAATGTCATATCTCATTGATATGTTGCACCCACATTCTTCAATCCAAAAGGCATCATGACCCAACAAAATGTTCTCCAAACTACAGTAAATGCTATTTTATATTGATCTTGAGGGTTGATAAAGATTTAATTGTATCTAGAAAATCCATCCATGAATGACAACAAAGTATGTCTCATAGTCAAGTCTACTATCATGTCGATATTAGGAAGGGGAATTTAATCATCTTTTATAGATGCTTTATTCAATTCACAAAAATTCGTACACATCCTAATACGCTTGTCAGGTTTTGTAACCATGACAATATTTGAGATCCAAGGAGAATAATCTATAGGTCTTATGAAACCAACCTCAAGGAGTTTTTCAATCTCTCCTTTAATGAGCAAAGCTATCTTAAGACTCATCTTTTGTATCTATTGTCTAACTGGTTTATCATTTTCAGCAAGGACTATGTTGTGTGTCACTATCTTAGCATTAATTCCTGGCATATCCAAATAGTTACAAGCAAAAAGTTCATAAAATTCATGAAGATTGTATGGTCTTCTTGTTCTTCATCATCAAGGCACGTTCCTATCTTAATGGATTTTTCCTTATCATTTATGTCCATTGGTATGCCAGTTGTATCTCCTAGAGGAAGTGCACTTGGCTTTGGAAATTCAGGGTTGTATTCTTCTTTACTCATATCTGTCTCATTACTTTCATCTTCTACATCTTTTTGTCTGGTGCTAATTATAGTGCATGTAACCTTTTTCCTTTTGAGGAGCAGTAGATGATTTGTCATAAACTCCTAACATTTGCTTCAAAGATTCATCATCCTCAAAGTATTCCAATGATGGTTCAAAATTCAAATCAAGCAATTTAGGGTGTTTCAAGGTGAGATTGATTTTTTGTTTGCACTTGATAGTGCTGATGTTTAACAATGGTCTCTTTTTTTCTTGCATAATCTTAGAATGGAAATGCCCCAAGCCGGTTTTTATCTCTTACGTGTTAGTATTTATAGGAACACAAATGCTTTGTTCCTTCTTTCTACATCCTTTACCATGATAGCCCAATTTTTTCACAAGTTCATAACCTCTACCATAAAGTTTTTCCATTTCTTTTGGGTTTAGTGGTTGTTGATACTCTATCTCATCAAAGTTTTTTGTATAGCTTGTATCTTATTCAAGAGTGGATGAGATGGATGCTTGTGATTTTTCTTCCAAGTTCTAAGCTGACATGACCATTGGTTGCTTTTTTTTTCATCTTATTTTCTTGTGATTATGTACATTCTCCCAAAAATGAGGGTGTGAGCTCCAAGGAAACCCAGTAATTGTCAAATAATTTTGACACTCTTTCCATTTCTTGTTTGTCTTATTCTATAGGTTGTATGTTGGATGTTGGAATCAATGTGCTTAGAGGACTTGTTGTTCCTTTTGCAACTTGTAAGAAAATTTCAGGCTCGGTCTCTATTTCAACTTGGTACACCTTGTTGTTATAGACATATTTCATGATACGATGAAGGGTCAAAGGCACCACATGCATCTCATGAATCCATGGTATTCCCAAAAGAAGATTGTATGAAAGGTCACAAGGCATAACATGGATAGGAGTTTGTAAGGTGGCCTTTTTGAATATAATAGGTAAAGTAATCACACTGATCAATTACTTTCCTACATTGTCAAATCCTGAAATCTATAAGGATTCACGTTCAATTTTTGATTTTTCCATGTGTAATCTATCTAAAAGATTCACACTGCACACTTTAAGGGTTGAGCCATTATCAACAAGGGCCACTTTTATTCCTATTCTATTGAATTTGGCTATTATCATGAAGCCATCATGTCTTTTTCTCATCTCCAAAGGAGGGAGCTCATGTTGGTGAAAGGTAATGTCTATATTAATTGTATTCATTCCTTATATTAGAGCCACCACATCATTTGTGTTTGTATTAGGAGAGATCACAACTAGTTGTAAGGATATTTGAAGCATATTGTGATAGTTAGGTGAATTCTGAATCATGTCCCAAAGGAATATCTTTGCAAGAGTATTCTTAAGTTGTTCTACAAGATCATACTCCTTCCCACTATGCAGAGACAAATGAGGGGCACTAGGAAATACGAGATTACACAAAGGTAAGGTTGTCGGAGTTGGTTGTTTTAGTTGCAGATTATTTCTAGAGTTATATGTATGAGAAACAATATTATGGGTTAGTTGCTGCAAAAAAATATTATTAGGTGGGTAAAGGATAAGTTCAGGTTTGGTTTGAGTTTGAGTTTTGTGTGATGGTGGGTAAAGGATGAGTTGAGGTTAAATTATGCTACTTCTAATTATTTAAATATAACAGAAAGAAAAAAAAATGAAACATAAAAGTAATAACAAAAAATAGAAGCTTAAAAATGAGAAATTTAACTCTGTAAAAAGAAGTTCAAAATTTGCATTGGGACTAATTCCCCCAAGGTGGTGAATGAGTCCTAGTAGGGATTTTGTTTCAAAAGATTTCTAAAATTTTTAGTGGATTTTTTATGTTTTCTATGTTCTATGATCTAGATATGAGATATAGATGCAAATTTTGAATGATTTTCAATGAAATTAAATGCAAAAATGCAAGCTATATGAGCTTTCACTATTGCAAAATTTGAAGCACTAGAATGAAAATTAACCAATGCAAATCCTAATGCAATGTTAATGCAATCCAAATCTAGGATGAAAATGCACTTCAAATCAGAATTATGGTGTTCTAAATGCAGGTTCACCAAAATCGAACCTCTAAAAATGGGGATGACGAAATGAATGATAATGGATTAAGTGCTATCACACCCACTTTCAAAGATTCCACTCAAGGATAACCCTAGAGATCTCAATGCAAAAGGGGACAAGATCTTTCAATAGGGTTTTCCTCAGGGCTGAATATGATCTAATAAGGGGTTCACCACATCAAGTTTATACTTGGAAAAGATAATGAAAATGTAAAACCCTAATTCAAAGCAATGACCTACAAAATGACCTATAAAAGCTTGTAAAATAGAATAGAAAAACACCAAGATGAATAGTGTGCACCTAGGAATCAGAAAGTAATTGATTGCAACTCTAAAACACTAGAAAATTTGATTTTTTAACCAACTAGGACTCATTCACCAACCTGGGTGAATTAGTCCCAGATCTAGGTTTCTGCATGAAATCCTGTTTCAAGAAAAAGGGTATTTGAATCTCCAAACAACTCTGGAAAACATCTACAATGGGGCTCATTCACTACTCTTGGAAAATTAGTCCCATTCCACTTTTTCAAGAATTCAAAGTTTAGATTTGCACTTCTTAGTCTACTCAATCTACTTCTCCAGGTTTCTAGATCTAAATCTATAAAAAAGACTTGCAAAACAAAATATAGGCTTGATTTTCTAACAGGGGTTTTCCTTGGTCAAACCCCGAGTTTGGTGATTAAACCTTGATGAAAATAATGAATCATGAATGCCAATATGACTATAAATCCTAATCCTAAGTGTGTCTAAGATTAAGAGATTTGAAATGCAATGCAATCCTATTATAATGTGGAAGAACAAGATGCATGAATGAAACTTGAATGATGCAAGACTCACTTTAGGATATCTCTAATCACCTCAAATGAATCCCAATGATGCATAAACCTTCCTTAGGCTAAAAGTAGAGTGAAAATGGAGGATGAAACCACTTAGGAAACAAGTCTTTAGGCTTGGCTTGATGGCTAGTTGCATCTCCCCAATCTAGAATCCATCATGATTTTCCAAATAGAACCATGATCAACCCTTGATAATACTTGATCTTGAACTAAAGTGAGCTTGAAGACCTACAAAAACACTTTAATGTTGCTCCAAGACTTCAACTTTTCTACTACTTGACTTTAGAATGCTCTTGTGAAGAATAATTGAAAGATTGTCTCTTAAAAATGCTTGCTCAAATTGCTTAGATTGGTAAAAATGGCTTAGAAACTTGTTTATATATTTATTAACACCTAATTGACTGTTATTCAAATCTCAAAGGCTAACATCCACCAAAAATTTAAATTTAAATGGTGAATTTCTCGCTCAAAATTGAAAAAGACCCCAAATGGGACTCATTCACCACCCTTGGTGAATGGGTCCCACCTAAGGGGACTCATTCACCCAAGGTGGTGAATAAGTTTCACCTTAGATTTTTAAGGTGGTTTTTCAAGATTCTCAGTGTTTTGAGTGATTTTATGGGATTTTTAGGTGAAATAAGCCTTGAGATCCAAAATAATGGGTCTTAGGGGCCTATAAATGATGATTTAAAGGATAGTTAATGCAAGGGTACCCACGATAGGTCCAAATTAGACAATGAATTGCACTATCTCCAAGAAGGGAGTACAATTTTGGTGGTCATAGACACCTCTATGATAATGCATACCATCCCTTTAGAGCCACAAGTAAATTCACTTCATCAGAAGCAACGACTAGTCAATGCTCTACTTGAACCCCTTATCCTCAAAGAAGTGCAGAAATTGTTATCAGCCATAATAATTTTTCTAGTTAGACACTCCACATGGGTAGCCAATCTGGTATCTGTGCACAAGAAAAATGGTGAGATTAGACTGTGCGTAGATTTTAGGAATTTGAATAAAGCCTCAGAAAAGGATAATTATCCTCTTCCTTCCCTTGATGAAGTGTTACAAATTGTCAATGGCTCATAGATGATGTCATTTTTGGATGGTTGTTCTGAATATAACCATGTCCTAGTAAAGTACAAGGATCGAATTAAGAATGCCTTTACAACAAAGTGGGGAACATTTTCTTACTAGAGAATGCCATTTGGTCTCATCAATGCTTGAGTGAATTTTCAACGTGCAATGGACGTAGCTTTCAAGGATCTAGTAGGACAATGCATTATAATTTACAAGGATGATTTGACAATCTTTTCCAAAAACAAAGAGGATCATGTTGTTGATTTAGAAAAAGTTCTAAAAAAGTGCATAAATTTTGGTGTTTCCTTGAACCTAAAGACGTGTTTTTAGGGTTTCAGAAGGGAATTTTCTAGGCCATATAATTTCAAAAAGAGTAATTTCCATTGATCGTAAAAGAGTAGGGTCTATTATGAAATTACCTATGTTTGGCAGTAAAAAGGAGATGAGATCTTTATTCAGAAAGGTAAACTTTGTGAGGAAGTTTATAATTGGGTTTGTAGAGATTGTCAATTGTCAAACCATTGAACCAAATGATGAAGGACACAAATATTGAATGGAGCAATGAGGAAAAGGTTGCTTTCTCACAGATTAAGCAATCTATTTCAGAAGCACCTATCTTAACCAATCTCGACTACTTATAGTCATTCTTCATTTATTCTTTTGCATCTGACCACTCATGTGTTGTTGTTTTGATACAACAAAAATATGAAGGGAATGAATGAAAAATAGCTTTTATGAGCTCCCCTATTAAAAATATTGAGGAAGGTATCCACCATTAGAAAAGCAAGCCTTTGCATTGGTAAGAGTTGTCAATAAATTTTTCCACTATATCTTGCGCATCAAAATATATCCATCACCCCAAATCCAGTAGTGAAGTCCTTACTCATGCAAAGTGAGATGTGGGAGAGAAGAGGGAAGTGGATGGAAATTCTACAAGAGTTTGATCTTGAGATCAATCCCATGAAATTGGTTCGAGGGAAGGGTTTGTCCAAGGAATTGGCTGAGATAGATTCTAAAATCACATGCCAACAATATACAATGCAATCATTCACTAGAGATCCTTGGTACACTGATCTAATCTTCTTGCTGCTGAATAATAAGTTTCCAAACAAAATGAACATAACCCAAAGAAGAGAATTGAGGTTGAAGAGTTCTCATTACATCATTAAGAGTGGATATTTGTATAAGAAAAACTTTGAAGGTGTGTATTTACGTTGTTTGGACCAACAATAGGTGAAGTGGGTCATTGCAAAATTTCATGGAAAATATGGTACTGGACATGGTTCAGTAGATGTCATGGCTCATGAGATCTTGAGGTCAAGATATTATTGGCCACACATATTTTGGGATGCTCACCAACATGTAAGAGCATGTCATATATGTCAAGCATCGGCATCCAGGGGCAGAACCCAATATAATTAGTGTACAAGGTAAGGCATTTTTCCCAATGGGCATTGGATTTTTTTGGAGTGATTAACCCAAACTTCTTTGCACTTCATAAATTTATCTTGACTATGACTGATTACTGCACAAGGTGGATAGAGGATCAAGCATATAAAAATTGCACCACTTATGTAGTCATCAAGTTTTTGAATGATCGTATTATTACCAGGTTTGGGGCACCCTTCGCTTTGGTATGTGATAACAGCCCCACTTTTTCTTTTGCACAGTTTATTCAGTGGGCCTTTGAGTATAAAATAGTCTTAAAATATTCTTCCAACTATTACCCACAAGGCAATGGGGTAGTTGAGTCTACCAATAAAAATCTATTGGAAGTTATTAAGAGGTTATTAGAACACAATCCTAGGGACTGGCATACACAGTTAAAGTTTTCCTTATGGGCGGATAGAACCAAAATTAAATTTTCCCTAGGATATTCACCATATAAGTTAGTCTACGGTCAGTAACCCATCTTTCATATTGAAACATAGAAAAATAGGTGCACCAAAATGGATTAGCAAAATGATATACCTAATTTTCACTCTATTTCATTCAATTATGAGGGCTATAATGCATAAATAAATATCAAAATTCAAACCTAACCAATATATCAATAAAAGGAAAGTTTTAAGAGGGTAAAATGTTGTGTACCTATTGTAAAAAGTTATTTTTCAGGCCTCACCGAGGACTCATTCGCCCAATGGAAAATGGGTCCCTGCTAGGGTTCTGGAAAGTCAATTTTTGGGTTCTATTCTTCAATTTCTGCACTCCCAAATTGTAGGCGTTCAACTCCCAAAAGTCAAAAATGAATTTTGTAGAAGACTTTCCATGATCTTGCAAAAAAGATGACAACTTTGACAACTTTTTCTCTCCACTTGATCTTCAACCTAATATCTACAATCACACATCAATGAGGGGAAAAATGCTGATTGTTAGGGAATAGGGGTTTGCCTTGGTCAAATCCCATTTTGGTAATTAAACCATGAATTGAAACAATGCATAAAAGGGTATGTGTAGGATCATCATGGAAAATAGGCCCATAAAGTAGCAAAAATTTAGAAAAATTAGAGTTCAGGCAACTTGACATAAGAATTTGAATAAGTTATCTATATTATTTCAAAATATGTAAGAATAGAATCTATAGAAAATTGAATGTAGTTTCTAAACTACTGAGTTTATTTTATTTTTTAAATCTTTGGTGAGAAGTAAAGAAGCTTCAATCACGAGGAAGCACTTAAATTTGAGGGAAAAATAAAAGAAATAGGTATCTATCTGAAACCACCTAATCACAATAAAATAGTAATATTTTTATAATATTTTAGATATAAAGTAGAGGACTCATGTCTGATGTGATGCATACTGTGAATTTTTTTTCAAGTAAATAATTAATTATGAATTTTTTTATTACAACTTTTTAAAAATATAAAAACTCGTATGTCTGACCACCTTAACTTGGTCAAAACTTCATGAAATCCATTTTTTTTTAATATCCTATAGTATGCAAAGCATAGAATGTGACGCATGTTTCAGATTCAAAAAATGTGATACGGTTTGAAAGCTATAGATGTTTTTCAATCAGCCTATCAATTAGGACTTTAGTCGTAATTCAAATAGAAAATGAATAATAATTATTTATTAAATTCAAAGTAAATCATAATTTATATTGGTGGAAATTTGAGAATCTCCTTTAAAAACCCTTTTCATTTCATCAATTTTGGGTAAAAAAAAGGTCGTCAGCCACATACCCTACACATACCCATCATATCACCACTTTTTGGCCCATCATGATCCTACACATACCCAAAAGGGAAGATGAATGAACAATGTAATGTCACAACTCATAAATTATCAATTTAACCTTGAATTGAAAATCTAAAACATAGCATGAAATGGCCTCAATGAGTGTAGATCTTGATCATGAACTTGACATAGGATAATGGATTTGAATACTTGAACTTGATCACCAATGCTACATTATCACATTAGCTCAAAAACATGCATGACTTTGACATGATGATTGACATCTTGATTGTTACAATGAACTTCTATAAATCTTCCTTTGAATTCCTTCTTGAATGTGATCTACAATGCTCTTGTGAAGGTACCCTTGATTGATCATAAAAATTCTAGGCGAAACTAAGTGAAATATCCTTGTATTTATACTTTTCTTACTCATATTTCCCAAAATTCAAATAACCCAAGTCGACATCAAATCTAGGATTTGAAATCATTAAGATATTGCCAAAAATATATTCCAAGGGGGGTCCTAGGTTCAAGTGAGGACCCATTCACCATATGGCAAATGGGTCCTAAAATAGTTAACTAGGACACACTTCGGGGGATGTTAAATGATATGTGAAAAGGGGGTCCTAGGACCTAGTTAGGGCTCATTCGCTAGGTGGTGAATGGCTCCTAACATACTTAGCTAGGACACACTTTGAGAAATATGAAATGTTATGTCAGAAGAGGTCCTAGGACCTAGTGAGGACCCATTCACTAGGTGGTGAATGGGTCCTAGGTCACTAACCTAGGACTCATACCTTGTAAAATTAAGTGTTGTGTAATATTATTTATGAGTGTTAGGTTTTATCCCTTAGAATCTATAATTAATTAGGCTTGGATTTGAATTAAAGGGGTTGATTAACCTCAATTAACCTCAATTAATTAATAAATCCCTAGATTAGTGTGAAAGTGTAAAGATACACTTTACAACACCCTAAATAAGGCACCATTAAGTCCATTTAATTAAGAAGGGTCCTAAACTTAATGTGAATGTGTAAAACACAATACAACACTAAATCAAGGCATGATTAAGCTCATTTTAGTATTAATTATTCCCAAATTAATTGTGAAAAAGGGATAATTTTTTTTACACTACACCTATTAACCTCCAAATCCATGCTTTACGATTTATGTAGGAGTTTTATACCAATGATGATAGGATAGAGGTCATGTTGACTGATTTGTTGAACTTGGAAGAACAAAGGGATGGTACTCTATAGTAGTTCTCTAAACATTAGGTTGTATTCAAGCATTGGTTTGACAAAATAACCAAGATCAAGGCCTTTAGGATATTGAATATTGTGTTGTTGTGGGATAAAGCTAGAGAAAAGAAAGGTGATCACTAGAAACTTGATGGATTATGGTTAGGACCATAGAAAATTGCTGAAATTCTCAGGGGGAATTCTTTTCGATTAAGTACCTTAACAGGAGAACCTGTTCCATTGCTCATCAATGGACAGTTTCTCAAACATTACTTTGGCCCATGAAGGCCTGCAAATATTTTCTTTGTATATATTTAGTCTGGTTGCTTTCTCTTTGTCTTGTTTTCTTTGTTTTAGTGTTTTAGTGTTTGTTTTGTTTGTTTCTTCTTGTTGTTTTCTTTCTTTCATGGGGATTTTCCTTTTTCATCAATTTCGAATAGTGAGTAGTTACTCAAAGCATACTAGGGAAACTATGGCAGAGAAATTGATTTAGGTATTTTTAGGTATTCCTGTAGTTCTTTTTCGTTCTAAAACTTACATTTTATGTCTATTTTAATGAAAGTTTGAAAGGTAAAAAAATAGGTACATTCTAAGTGATCTTATGAAACACAACTGAATCTATCACTCATTAGTTAGAATCATTTATCTCCTTGAGATTCTAGCTATCCTAAGGTGGTTGTATTCCCGATTCAAGTGAAAAATACGATGTCCTAACATTGTCATGATGTCCACTGTAGTTCTCAACCTGATTTTTAGACTACAATGTCTGAGTATTGAGAAAAATATTAAAAAAAAAATTGCTTCAAGAGAACCAATGCCTAAGCAAAAGAAAGAAGAAGAAAATTTGGAAATAAACTCAATCTATAAAGGTGATTCAAGTATCTCTACTGGGGCTATAGACGCTTGGTTGGCAGTGGAGTAATGCACAAGATATAATTGTACGACAACTAAAATGACCCACCTCAAGTAGCTAGAAGGGGAATACAATCATTTCTAGCATAGTTAAAGTCTTTGGGAGAGAAAATGAATCATAAGAAAACACTCATATTCAAAGATTTTATAACAATACATAATTTGATATATTAGCTCGGTCTTATTTTTTGTAATCAATCATGCTTAAGTTAAGAAAATCATAAACCGAAGGTTCTAGGGTGACTAAATTCTTCAATATCTAAAAATGGGTAAACCATTTTCCTAGTTGAGTCACCATTTGTTATGCCTTACATAACCACCCCATTTTCTTTTTGATCAAATGGGTCATCCTCTTGTGTTTTGATGTTTTGTTTATTTTCCTTTACCTTTCTTGGTTTTATTTTCCTTCTTCGGTTGTTTCCCTAAGGGTTGTCTCCCCTTCTGAGCTTTGTTTTTCTTGTTTTTTGTCTTTTGGTCAGGATCAAGATTTTGTTTAAAACTTGCACCTTTTCTAAAAATGTTCAAGTTCTATTTAGTTTTTCAGGTATGCATTGTTTTTTTGTTTGGAATCAAAGTTTTGTTTTGAATGCACACCTTTTCTTCAAATGTGCAAGTCTTGTTTGTTTCTTTGATCCCGCGCCTTTTTTTGGAACTAGATTTTGGTTTCGAACCTACACCTTTTCTTCAAATGTGCAAGTTTTGTTTATTTTTCTAGTTCTGCGTATTTTGTTGTCTTTCCCTTTAGGTCCATTCAGAAAAGTGATTTCTGATCAGATTTTATTGACAATGTTCAAGTTCCAAGTCTAATCTCGATTCTGAACCCCAGTCACCAACTACATTTAATGACCATAACTCGACATGTACGAACCCAATATTTAATCATATTTCCCCCACGATTGTTCTCATAAGTGCATTTCATTTTCATAGGGAGTAGAATAAGGAGTTGTAGAGTGTTTGAGCTTGGGTATTTTTCAAATCGCCATTTTGAGTCGACAATCATTTCTTTGAGGTAGGATCGATCATGTTCTTTGTATTTCCTTTGTTTTTTCTTTTTTTCTTTTTGTTTTCTTCTCGTTTTTTGTGTTTTTCTTGGCGTGTTTTCACATAATTGGTTTTGGTTATTTTTCTTTTATGCCTCTTTGTTTCACTTGTTTTTTTCTTTTTTGGGTTTTTTTATTTCTTCATTTCAATATTTGGGTCATTTTTATGTTATTGTTTGGTTTGTTTTTTCTTAGTTTTTAACTTTTCTTCGGTTCATGTGCCACACTTTTCATAGGTTTTGGTTTTCCCACTCTTTTTAAACTAGGGTTTTTGTACCATTTTTGGGTTTAGCTATTAGCTTAAGTTTTAATATTTTTGGATTATCATTTTTCGCACCCTTAGTTTACAATTTGGTTCAAATTCTAAGTGAAAGTCCTATCCCACCATCCTTATTCAAACTTGTTAAATTTTATTCTTGATCCCATTCAAAATTCCAAATTTTGAATGAACTTTTGACTTAAAGGCCAAGTGCAAAGTGAAATCTTGATTCCAAAATCCAACCTTGTGTTGTTGAGCATTCTTTCAAAGTAGGCCATTCAAAATTCCAAATTCCAAATGAACTTTTTGAGTAAGGTTCATGTTCTATGTGCTTTCTCACTTTTGATTTCTAAAGCTTTCATAATTGATATAAGTCCATCAGGTTTTCATAACTCTCAAGGTCATTTTAACACTAAGGTTCCATCGAGATTCTGAATTCTAAGTGAACCTATGAACCAAATGGCCAAGTTCTAAATACTTTTCTGATCCAGACTTCCGATAAATGTTGAACCTTTTAACACTTTATTCTAGCGAAGTTTGTTCAAGATTTCAAATTCTGATCAGATTTTTGAGTTAAGGTTCATGTTCTATTCTATGTGCAAACCTGATTGCAATTTCCACCAAATAGTGAAAAAATTTCCATCAGAATTTTGAATTTTGAATGGACCATTTTATCCAATGTTCAAGTTCTAGATGCTTTTATGATTCTGATTTTTGATATTGACAAAAAAGTTTTAGTGCTTTTTTTTGAAAGAGTTCTATTAGAGTTTATAATTCTGATAAGACATGTTTTAAAGGGTTTTTAGAGGGTAAAATTGGTAATTAATTCTTGATGAAACTTCATTTTATGTTGTTCATATATAATAAATGTTTGATTCAGAGGACCAACCTAGTGCTAAGGAGGTAGAAAAGGAGCAAAAGGCTAAGTTGTCAAAGTTGGATCAAACCCATTATACAATGAAATATAAATTACCAAGGTGCTCTTGTGGTGTCCAAATTCACCTCCAGGGTGATGAAGATAATTGATACAATGTTGGGACACATTGAAATAGAAGCATTCAAGAAGGATGTGTTTGATGATGATGCCAGTCCAAGGGCTAAAAAGATAGCAGCTTCAGGGATAGCTCATGTGGCATTTTTCCTTATTGTTGTTCAGTGTCCATAGCTCATTTTAGTAGTGGTAAAGGTGTACAAACCTACCCAACACAAATGTATTGATCAATGGGGAAATGAAATTATTGACTTATCTCTAGCCATGATCAAAACAGTGTTTGATTTACCACCCTACCCTCAATTGACAGTGGTAATAAAAGTTGAGGCACTACAACAATATGAAAAGAATGTAAGCACACACTAGTCACACATGAATAAGAATTGGCTTAAGACTGGTAAGAAATCTATTACTAAGTTGCTACTGCTTGAGTAGTCTCAAGTTTTGGTGTCGAACCCATTTCCCCCATGTATCCAGAAGTGGAAACTATTCAAGAAGGTCCTTCTACTACTCCTTCAAAAGTTAAGGGAATAGAAACTAAAGAAGTCCCATGCACTTCTTCAATAAAATAGATAGTAGTTAAAGAAGGGGAAGAGACCCCTATAGTAATAGTCACAAAATCTCCTCTCCCCTCATATTTTGAAGAGATTCCTCTCTAGGAAGAAAAAGAAGAAGATGAAGAATTCTTTGAGGAGGAAGATATAGATTTGCAAGAAGGAAACCTTTGGAGGGAAGCAAAGATAAAATGTCTTAAGGGAAAGTGAGTAGTAGGAAATAATGGAAAGTGCTAAAAGGAAATTTGTAGAGGACATGACTAGAGCAGAGGAAGAAGCTCGGGTAAAAGAGTTAGAATAGAAAAGGAGAGAAGAAGAAGAAGCTCAGAAGGAGTTGTAAATGAAGAAAATGGAAGAAATAAGAGTTCATAAGGATAAATTTGAACAAGAAATTTTTTAAAAGGAGTAGCTCAAGCAAGAAAAAATTGAGAGAGAATTTGGAACATGGAAAGGCCAAACAAGTGCAAATAGAGGCGAGTGGAGGAGAAGAGTAGCCCGATCAAGAAAAATAAATGACAACTACTACTGTAGCTCCCATATGGTTGAAGCTTAAACTGAAGAAGGGGTAGTGAGTGGTGACTCAACCTCTAAGTTGAGATGAGATGATGAAAGAGATAAAAGTTGAAAAATAGAAGAAGAGGTCTAGGGTTATACATTCCACCAAGCTAACTAATGAAGGAGATTTTATTGCAGAAATTTCTACCCCTGTTGTTGACAAAGATGATAGAGAATTACAAGCTTTAGATTATCAGATAAACACATTCAATTTGGGGAATTAAACTTGAAATCAACAAATGTTACTTATGGATTTGGTAGTGACCTTAGCAAAGTCCATAATGGAGAAGGATAAGTTGGCCAAAGATGAAGTAAAGGATCAATTGGAGCATATGAAAAGATTTTCCAAAGATCTTTCTTCCCCATTATCTGAAAAACCTTCTTCTTCTGAGGTGCTTGTGTTAGTAAGTAGGAAAGAAGATGAGGAACTTGTAGAAATGAGGAGAAAATCAGCATATTTGACACTTTTATCATCCAAGTCAAGGTTGAGGTAGAAGTGTTGCTTGAAATAGGTTATAAGTTGTATAGTGATGCATGTGCTTTAAAAAGGAAAATCAAATAATTGATTAAAACCAAGTGGGATGAGGAAGAAAAGTACCATGAGTACTTAGAAGAGATAAAAAGGTCAATAAACTAAGTGTAGATGAGATCAATGAGGCAAGTATTCTAAAGGATGAAAGTCCAGATTATCTAATTAAATGCAATAAGATCATGGTGTTTAAGATGGAAGTAATGATTGAACAAAGGATAGTTTTGTTGAGGTTGCAATCAAAGATATTGAAGCAAACTGGGTTGTTTGAAGAAGTTGTTTGTTTGGTGACTACTTAGGATTTACCATCCAGTGTAAAACTACCAGAGTTGTAAAACATTAAGGACACCTAGAATAACAACTAGAATACAATGGTAGACACAGATGGTGAAGGTATTCTTCTCAATAGGTTTGCAGGTATTAAGTTTGATACCCATCATGCTATGGGTGATATTAGAAATTTGAAAGACATAACAAAAGTAGCCATTGATAGATACAAAAAGGAAAATTTTAAAATGGAATGGTTAGATAGGCCGAATGAAGAAGTATTGATGCAAATCTTGGCCAGTTATGAGAGATATAAGTAGAAATAAAGTGTAATGAAGATGTAGCTCAAATTATGTAGTGTGAACATATTGTTTTGACTAGTTTTGAAGTCAAAGTGCATTGTCTAGAGTAGTTCCTATAAAATGGGAAGGAGCAATAGTGAACTCAAGTCATCTCTAGCTAGTAGTAAAATAATTGTCACTTCCTATGCATGTAGTTTTGATCACCTGAAGACTTGAATTGCGTTGGGACGCTTCCTACAATTTTGGATCTAGATTTTAGATGCTCTATTTTTGTGGATCAGGATTTTGAACAAGATTTTTATGTTAAATTTTTTTGAAAACTTTATATAGTTAAGTTAGTTTTTACATAATTCTCTTAAGTATAGTGGTGACATAAAAAACAATTGTTTTTCGTACACCAGCAAAAAATTTTGGACATAAATGCAACTAATTTGATGAAAATCAATAGAAGAAGATGGATTAAAACTATTGATTGTGTTGACTATGAATGGTATTTCCCTTTTATTTGTTGATCTACAAAATCTAGGATGAGTTAATTAAATGTCTTTAATTAATTCTTGTAAAACAAGAATTGCAAGTATGCTTATTAAATTTTCACTGTGGATGGATATGATTGCATAAATGATTATGAGTTATTTCATTCATTCGTATTGAATTTTTTAAGAAAATTATTAGAGAATTACATGTTTGAATATGAGAATGATACTTATTCACATTTTTTTTGTTCTAAAACATGAGATGTATCTTTTTTTTTGTTTCTTTATAAAATCTATTATTGGAATGTTTTAAAAATGTCAATTTGTTACCTTTTAACTAGTAAAGGCCCCTTGAACATTATATTCATGTTGACCATTGGGTGATACATCACAGTTGTGAACCAACTACCAAGACCTTGGAAGATAGGTGATTTTATTATTATTTATCATTTTCAGGAGATCTAGGGTAGAAATATTTTTCTTAATGTTTGTTGTCTCAATTTGACCATCAAGAAGGAGCACCCTCTAACTCTTCTACAACAAGAGCCAAGGAAGAAGGCCCCTTAGGGTCTTATTCAATGAGCTCTTGTGAGGTAAAGTTCATTGATCTCACAAAGATTGTTGATAGAGCCAGGACATCATCCACTAAGTTAAACATGCACTTATTCAAAGTGCCATGTGTTAATGGGCAAGAGAAGGAGGCACCCAAAATCCACTTCCAACCTCATCGAGAGGGGAAATGACAAACTCAAAAAATGTTGGGGTTGCTTCTATAACAAGGATGACACAAGCCAAAGCAAAACTAGCTTATGAAGAAGGTGAGCCCTTCTTTTGACCACCACTTGAAGTGAGGTCATACTTTGGCTTACACTTCAGTGGAGAACATTGGATCCATATAGAGGAAGTGAATGCCAAGGAGGGAGAAGACAGAGCCACGACAGACACCACCATTGTGTTTGACATGTCAGGAAGGGACATCAAAAGTGGAGGCTCCACAAAAGGAGTGCTGAACACCTGCACCCTTTTGGGGTGAGAATCATTAGCACATGTCGGAGGAGCCGAAAGAAAAACCAAGGAAAGTGGGATAGAAGCAAAAGGAGTAGAAGGAGGAGGCACAACATGATGTGTCAAGGTAGGAGCTACTAGCTCCCCTTCTGTCTTATGTAAGGCACCTTGCTCAATGGCCAGAGCCTTTCTCCTATGCTTGAACTTGCATGCAAGTTGGTCACATTAGATCTAGGCACTAGAGGTCGTAGCCCGAGAAGGGATAGGAGGCTCCTTTTTTATCATAGGAGTGTCCTCCATAATCATCATTAGTGGAAGGGTAGCCTCATGGATAGGAGTAAGAGTAGGAAGCATGGGGGTGAAAACAAAAATAGGTGGAGAAGCAGACATGAGTGCCTCAATAGTAGGCCTCTTCCCATTCATTGTAAGAGAAATAGTAGGAGGTAGTGGAGGATAAGACATGGGGGAAAATCCATGATGACCCTTCTCCTTTCCATAAATAATGGGTCTAGGAACCATGGGAAATATAGGAAGTTCAAACACTTGGCACTTAGCTTTTCACCAAGTAGGCACCATCAGGCTCCTCATTTAAGGCATGGGATAAAGATTTGAGGATGCCATAGCAAGGAAAGAAGCAGAAGTGAATGGAGTAGGAGAGGCAAAAGATGAAGGCCCATGGTTGTGAGAAAGTTTCCCCTTACCCTTTTGCTGGGAAGAGGAGGAAGCTTGATGCTACACAATCATGCAACCTTTTATTGAAATAGTGTAGGGAGATGCAGGATAAGTTAGTTTCAGTGTTGTGCCCCTAGTCTTATACTTGACATAGGGATGATATAGAAATTCCATCCTTGTAGGGAGAAAACCAATAGGAGTGGAAAAAAAGTGATATAATGAGAAGCCCCCATGTGACACCAGTGGTTTGTAACTAGTGTCATGCACAACATACATAGATGCATCATGAGAGAACTTGAGACATTTATGAATGATCAAGGTGACACCATTCATGGAAACCAACCATGAAATGCCTAGTTTCATTCTAAATAGGTCTGACTTCAGAATTATGACAAAAGGAGTATCCATGGACCTAGGTCCCACCAAGACCGAAAGAGTAATAGAACCAAGAGGAGACACTAATATTCTATCATGTGTGTGTTTAGTGGCCTTCAACTCTTCATATTTCTCCTTATGAATTTTTTTTATCAAGAGTGTTTCTTCAGTTATAAGATTCACATAGCTCATGGGGTCAGCTAGGACACCAGTTACAATATTCCTATTGATGCAAGTGAGAATGTACAAGGTAGAAGGCTCTTTATTCATGGGTAAATCCTACGAGGTTAAAGTTATGTCTCATGATCCATTTACAAACTGAGAAGGAGGAATACATGTGAATGAGACCATATTTAAGTACTCCAATAGGACAAACTCGATAGAAGTAGAAGATTCAATAATTAAGTTTGTAGATTGAGACGAAAATGAATCCATATAGATTTGTAGTTCATTGTTATCATTTTCCATAGATTTGTTAGAATTATGCTTTTTCTCGTCGAGGAAAATAGTATCATCATTGATACGGTCCTATATCTCATGACGTAGATGCATGCATCTTTCGGTATCATGTCTATGTATTCGATGGTATTGGAAAAATTGATTCTCATCATACCAATTAGGATAGGGTTCAATAAGAGGTTGGGGGTTTGGTAATGTTAGGACTTTATCTTCAATAATCTTTAATTCAACATAGAAGTGTAAGAATCTAATAACTTTATAAAATGTTAGTTGCACATAAGGCTCTTATCATTATATGTAGAGACCACATTTGCAATGACCTTGTTCTTACCAGACATTGACACTATAGACCAACCCTAAGAATAGGAGTGCAAGGAAGATCCCTTGAACTATGCAACCATCTACTAGAATTCTCGTAACACAACACATAAAGGTGCAAAAGAAGGATATTTCATTAGGGTGAAATTTTCCTACCAAGGCCTTTCTAGTTTTTCGACAAAGAACTTTTGCACATTCAATTTGGGTAAAGGATAAGAAATTTGTGAGAAGAGTGCTTGATATCGAATGATAAAATCAGTTATCTTCTCGTTCCCCCCTACTTACATTGGATGAGATCAGAAAAGGTCATCTTCAATCTAATATTAGTGTAGAACTATCGAAGAAATTGATTTACCGACTGATAAAACCAAAAGATGGAATTTTCTAGTAAGGAACAATACTATTTTAGGGTAGTATCCTTAAGATATCTTGGAAACAACTTAGCCATTAAAGCATCATGGTGAAATAAATCCATGCGCATGGAATTGAATGCTGAGATGTGAATTTGAGGATCTCCCTTGCCATCATATTTCTCAAACTTCAAAATATTCATCCCTTGATGGATAGGAGTATTTAGAATTGCTATTAACAAAGGACTATGATTAAAGAAGGGTTTTAATATAGGTTGTGAAGTAGCATTGGAAAAGTCTACTAGTTGATTCCACATCTTACCCATGTTTTGTAACAAGGCATTCAAAATAGGGTCAGAAGATGAGACATGACCAGTGGAACCACCACCAAAGCTACCAAAACCACCAGCTCCTATTCTAGCAGAGACCCCACTACCACAGCCAGTGTGGGTTCTAGAACCACCACCAAGAACATTGGAGCTGAAAAGGTTCAAACCCAAAGGTACCCTTTTTACCTTATTGATAGGGGTGCTAGAGGAGCAATGGTAGTGTTAATGAATGGTCTAGACTCGGGCATGTGCACTAACACCTTGGGAATTGAGAATTCTAACTATTTCTTAGCATTCTTGGATGCAAGATCTCGAGCAACACCAATCCTAGGGTTGTATGATGAGACATGAGTGTACACTATGCTAATAATTCCATGAAGGAATTCAAGACCTACTCATTCTTTATCCAACATAACTCTTAAATCATTCACTGAAAGGAAAGTAGAGTGCATAATATGCCTTCCTAATGCTAATCTTTAGGAGAGAGAAGCAAATAAACCATTTAAATCTTCGTCAATGCATAGATTTCAAAAGTGAAGGAACATTAACTATACCAAACACATTAGCATAAATATAATCTAGAATACCAAAAGATTTATGACGACTAGAATAAAATGAAACATAGTGATGCTTTCCATATATGCAATGTTCACAAGAATTGAACTTAAGATTATAATTATCAAGCCCTTCACTAGGCTTTGATTTTTCAAGGAATTTAAGCCTTTTTCACCAATGTCATCAAGTCTCTGATACCACAACATTGTTTTATCTATTGGGAGCGTCATCTCCAAAGAGTTTGTGCCCTCAGTAACAACACTTCCTTCCTCTACATGATTAGATTTACTTGACTTTGCAGAATCACTATTACACTGTACTACACATGCATCCAACTTATACAAAGTGCTAATTCATGCGCCCTTAGCCAACACCATAGATCCTCTATTTATTATACAAAAACCATTCGAGAAAGAGAATTGCACACCAACATCATTAAGCTTACTTAGAAAAAGTAAATTTTGAGCTAGACATGGTATATGCATCACATCATCAATTTCTTTCACTCTTCCATCAAGAAACTGAATTTTGACTCTTCCATGACCAACAACCTCTAGGTGAGAATCATCACCCAAATACACCCTTCCACCAACATACTTTTCGTACTTTGAGAACTAACCTCTATGGGAGGTCATGTGAAAGTACATGCTTGAGTCAATCAGCCAAACATCTTCTAATGCCTCAATCACCAAGGTTGCTATGAAGGCATCTGCATTGCTCTAAGAAGATTCATTTTTAGAAGAAATATCTTTCTTCTTCTTCTTCTTCTCCTCTTTACAATCTTTTTGGATGTTTCTAGTCTGCCCATAGTTCTAGCATTTCACCTTGGACTTTTTACTAGGAGACTTTGATCTCCCCTTTGACTTGGATTTAGAATTCTTAGCTTTCTTCTTACCTTTTTCCTTTGATCTACCTCAAACAACAAGAGCTTCCTTGGCCATCTCAAAACATTTCCTCCACATTTCTTTTGATAGAAGCAAGGCAACAACATCTTCCATCTTGAAGGTGGTTGTTGTACTCCCAATAGCCATTACCAAGTAATCCCATGTGTCAAGAAATGGACATAATAGGAGCATGCAATGATCGTCATAATCTATTTTTACACCCAAAGATGCCAACTAAGCAACAATCATACTAAACACATTCAAATGATCTACAATAGATGCTCCTTACTCCATATTCAAAGAATACAACTTCTTCCTTAGAAATAACTTATTTACCAGAGATTTCCCCTGATAAATGTCACCAAGCTTCTTCCACAAAAGCTTCATTGTCTTCTCTTCATGGATGTTCAAGAGAAATAAATTGGCCAAGAGCAGTATGATCGGACCCTTGGCTTTCTAGTCCATTGGATCCCAATCATTCTATGAGGTTTTTGATGATTTTTCAGAGGACACTACATCCCATAACTCTTGATCTACAAGAAAGTATTCCATTTTGAGTTTCCACAACTCAAAATTGCCACCGTTGAATTTTTATATTTCTATTCTTTTGGATATGCTCACCATCTTAAATCTACAATAGGACTACAACTATATTTCTCTACAAAACTCCCACTAAAACTAGATTAAAACAAAAAACCCTTCTAAACCACAAGGATAACAAAGCTGGAAAAGCTCTAATACCAACTGAAAGGAAAGCAGAGTGATCCTTCCAAATGCTGATATTTAGGAGAGAGAAGAAAATAAATCATTTAAATCTTTACAATTATAGTTCATTTAAGATGCACATATTAAAACATGAATAGAAAATAAAACATCAACATAGTATTTATGTGGGAGACCTCTTACGGGAAAAAACCCACACACCAAAGTAGAGATCTCTTGTATTACAATAAAACAAATATTACATACAAGTTCAAAGTTATGCTCTTTCAAGTGTTTTTCCAAAATGAAATTAGTAGCATCTCATTACATTCACTCTGATCTTCTCATCACTCTATTCTAATGTGCTATTGCATTCATACAAACTTCTCAAGTGTTACAGGAAAACTGTCATTCCAACTTCCATACCAACCGAATAGTCATTGTCTCTTTGAATTCCCACTATCACCTCAATTCACCTATAATTCCATCGGAAGGACTCCCAAGTGACTCTTTCCAATATGGTGAAGTCTTGCTAATGAATTTTTATTGAAATTTCAAAGAGACTTCCAAATGAATCCTTTCGATATGGTGAATTCTCACCAATGAAGTTTTGATGGAATGTCAAAGATACTTCCAAACAACTCCTTTCAATATGGTGAAGTCTCACTGATGAAGTTCTATTATAATTTTGAAGAGACTTCCAAAAAAATCCATCTGATATGATCCCATCGTAATATCGAAGGGACCACATTTTAGGTCCCATCGATATCTTCCTATCTCCTTGAAAAATTCCCTTCCCATCATTCATTTGAATGTTGAAGGGACTACAAAATAGCTCCCTCTGACATTGACCTATCCCTTTGATGTCCCTTCTAACAGTCCATCAGAATGTTGAAGGGACAACAAAACAACTCCCTTTGACATTGTAATTTCTTTTCAATGAAGCGCTTATTGGGATGTCAAGGAGACTAGCCATTTTATCCCACCAAAATTCACTTGTCAACATGATGAACCTTTGGTTGATACCTTTTACACCAATAAGTTTGAGACACCTTTTTCTCAACATTCACAATCTTAGTAGCCTTAGCCATAACCCTTTCTTTTCCTAAATACTCCCCAAACTCTGAAAGCCTTCTGTTTAGGGCTAAAAATTTCTCTACGAGAATTTTGAAAGCCTCATCCTCCTCCATAGATGAAGTGGAAGGAGAAGCATGGGGATTAGGAATGTGAGGTTCTTCCCCAAAGGGACTAGAGAAACTTGTATATGTTCTAAAGTTAAATTCTTCATGGGTAGGAACCTTAATGACCTTCACAAAATTCATCTCTAAATGTCACATGCTTCTTCTGAAAATGTGCCCAGAGGTTGTAGATTGAGTTGTAAAGCGCATAAAACTGTACAACATGCAAATCTACAAAACACCTGAGATGTAAGAGAAGAATCCTCAACAAAAAGAAATGGAAACAAAGGTTTCACATCAGGTTCACCAAAATGTAGAAAAGGAGGACTTGTCACCCCTAGGACTCGAGGTCATAGGAGAGCCCAAAATAATGGGCTGCCCTAAACTACCTGAGGTTTGCTAAGCATATAGAAAATGACAAAAGTTTATGCTGAAAAGGTAGATTAGATAGTTTTTTGCTTTCTTTCTACTAAAACCAAATGCTCGTGGGGTCAGAAGAGTTGATTTCCAAGGTTCAACCTACTGCCCAGACAACTCACTATTTGAGGACGACAACATGGATCATCGACTCCAGCATAATGTGTTGGCATCTAAATGACATGTTGGAAGCCATATGGATAGGGGTCCAAAAAAAAGGTAAAAACCACAAAGAAATCTACTAACTACTTGATTATGTGATTTTTATACTTTGATAGAGAATAAAAAGGATAGAAATAGCGAATATGATAAAATAAGAATAAGGAATAAACTATTGTGAAAATGACGAGGGTGAGAAAATGTTCCTTTTCACCCATGAGTTAAATTTTCAAATAGATCCAATCCAAAACACCTGAACACATAGAGACGGGAAAAATGTTGGGGTTGTTTTAGAGTACTATCTTAGTCAGTGCCTCACTTTGGTTTTCCCACCTCCACGAACAACCAGATAGAAAAAAAGTGTAGAAAGTGATAAAGGAAAGTACAAGAAAAGTATAGAGAGCATAAACAACTAGTATGCTACTTAATAAATGAGATGATGCAAAGGAAAAAAAGTAATGAGCAATATCACCTTTGTAGCTACAAGCACTCAAGGCAAGTAGTGAAAGGAAAAAGCTTGAGAGTCTTCAATTGTGGCATTGTTGCAATGAGAGTGTGATGTAGGAATCTAAACCAGAAACTTGTAGCCAAGGAGTAGTATGAAGACTCTAGAATGAGCTTAGAAAGTGAGAATGAGAAAGAGAGGGTGGAGAGAGTGAAGAGATTCAAGGAGTGAAAGCATATGAGTTCATGGATTTGAACTAGCAAAAAGGGAGGTAAGAGACCCATTTTTCATCAGTCAAGGAAGTGGGAGATGTCAAGACAATAGTGTAGAATGTGGATGTCCATATGGTGTGCACACATCCCCAATAAAGATTCCTCCATTGACATGAAAAACATAGCCAGGTGGAATGAGTGAGGTGGTGACAGTGAAATTGCATCATCAAGTTTACATTTTCTAAGGTAGGGAAAATTAAATGGGGAATTTTCCTAGGGGTTCAAATTCACTATATTATGTTGTGAAAATTTGTATCAACCTTGAAATTATACAAGATTTATTATTGATAGGATGTATATATATATATATATTTCCTAGTTACACTGATAGGTGTATACAATGGCAACAAAGAGAAAAATGTGAGTGTGTTAACTTTTTTAGGAAACTCCTAAAATGGCTAACATACATTAAGTAATGATATATTATAAATCTGGAACATTAATTATTAGGTTTTAGATCTAATGGTCGATATTTTTTTGGCTTGTCTTGCCCTAGAATATAACCCTAATTTACGAGGGCATTGTATTATAGTTGTGGTGGAGAGATAGTGATATATTTTCAGAGTCTGATAGTGGTTAGGTTGTCTCTTGATCTTTGGTGGTGATACTCCTATGAGAAGCTTTCTTTGCAAGTATATTGTAATCTTTGTAATTTTTGAATAATATATTGGGTGGCTTTTGGAGTGTGGGGTTTTTCTCCTGAAAGGGTTTTCCCCACATAAATCACTATCATTGTATGCATGATATTTAAATGTTTATTCTATTTAAGTTTCTATAATTATTAAATATCTGTAAAATATTTGCATTATTCTCCTCTCAAGATTAGTGTAGGAAGTTGTTCTACTACCTTAGATTTCTTACAAGTGGTATTAGAGCTTGATCATCTTTGGTTTTAGTTGTGGGTTGTTGGGTTTTTTGAACTAATCCAAATTTGAGTGGGAGCTTGTGCAAAAGACACTTTGTTATATTGTTGCATGAATTTCAGATGGAAAGTTCATCAAGGAGAATAGAGGTGAATAAATTTTCTTCAAATAATTTTGAGATGTGGAAACTAAAGATGGAGGATCTGTTGATAGATCAAGATATGTGGGATCTTGTTGATGAGAATATTTCAAGGCCTACAAATCCTACTTAGGATGCTCAATATGATGTTATGGACCGTAAATCCAAGGGTCTAATTAGATTGTGCTTAGCAAAATGTATTTTAATTAATGTCCATGAGGAGACCTTTGCACAAAAACTGTGGAAGAAGTTTGGTGAGATGTATTAGGCCAAATCTTTAGTGAACAAGATTTTCTTGAGGAATAATTTGTATTCCTTGAGAATGGAATAGGGTGGATGAATCACATATGACCTAGAATCATTCAAAATGTTGTTGGCTCAATTGGCATCAGTTGGTGTCAAAATGGATAAGGAGGATAAATGTAAAATCTTGCTTTCTTCTTTTCCTGATTCATGGGATTCTCTTGTTATGGCTATTGGGAGTACTTCTATTATATTGAAGAATGAAGATGTGGTGGGTTCTTTTCTTTCTTAAGATATGAGGAGGAAGGTATCCATCACTTCCAAGGAGGCTCTAAATGTTCATATAAGACCTAAGGAAAATGGAAAGAAGAATGAGAAGCGTGACATATCCAAGTCCAAGGGGAGATCTAAATCCCCTAGAAAGTCCAAAGTTATTTGTTGGAACTATAGTAAGCCTAGACATGTTCATAAGGAATGCAAAGAAGAAAATAAGAAGAAAAAGAAGAAATTTGATTATGATTCTGAATCTGAGAAGGAAGATGGTGACACATTCATTGCATCTATGGAAACTCATGTAGGTAATGATGCATTGTTAATTGACTCAAGTGCATATTTCCATATGAAATTTAATAGAGATTGGTTTTCAGAATATGAAGAATTTTATGGAGGTAAGGTGTACTTGGTGATGATTCTCATTTAGACATTGTTGGTTTTGGTAAAGTTAAAATCATATTTCTTGATGGTTGAATAAAAAGGATCAACAGAGTGTTGCATATCCCTAGATTAGAACAAAATTTGTTATCTGTGAGCAAACTAATAGATGAAGATGTGCAGGTAGTATTTTCTAACACAGGATGTAAGATGGTTAGAGGTGCTATGTGATTGCTAGAGGTGCTAGATATGGGACACTATATAAGCTTGATGTGCACTGTTGAGTGCAATAGTACTTCTGTGAAAATAATGTATGTGGAAGAAGTGAGGGTTTCACCTTCAACAGATGGTCATGGATTTTGGGCACCCAAGGTTGCTCTTTCTTCTAAATCAAATTTTCCTACAGAGAAAACTATGTTATGGCACTAGATACTTAGCCACATTGGGGAAAAGGGTCTAAGGGCCTTGAAAAATAGAAACCTTGTTGAAGGTTTGTCTGATTGTAATCTTGAATTTGATTTTTGTGAGCATTGCATTTATGGAAAAAAAAAACCACGTTCAGTTTTATCTGAGTTCTCATAAATCTTGTGGTGTATTGGATCTTATTCATTCTGATGTATTTAGTCCTATATGTGTTCCTTTGATTGGTAAATCCACATATTATGTTTCATTTATTGATAATTATAGTAGGAAATGGGTATATTTTCTAAAGAGTAAATCTATAGTTTTTAGTCGATTTAAAGAATTTAAAGCAATGGTTGAGTTACAAACTGGTAATAAAATAAAATATTTAAGGACTGATAATGGAGATGAATTTTTCTCTAATGATTTTGATAGATTCTGTAAAGATTGTGGTATTCATAAAAAAAAGACAACTTTGTATTCTCCACAAAAAAATGGAGTTGCAGAAAGAATAAATAGGACACTGATGGAGAAGGCTAGGAGTATGTTGAGTGGATTTCCCTTGATATTCATGGTTATGTAGATTCAAATTGGGGAGGTGATGTTGATAGCAGAAAATCCACTAGTGCTTATGTGTTAACTTTATTTGGTGGTGTAATTAGTTTAATAAGTGATAGGCTATGGTTTCTTTGTCCACTATTGAAGCAAATTCTATGGAAGATACTCATTCTTGTAAAGAATCCATTTGGATTAAGATACTTTGTTCAGATATTGGAATAAAACAAGGTGTAGTGACAATTTATTACAAAAGTTAGAGTGTGATATGTCTATTGAAGAACCCGACATTTCATGCCAAGACCAAGCACATTGATGTATAATATCATTTTTTTAGAGATATGGTCAAAGATGGTAGGGTGAAGCTAGTTAAGGTAGAGACTTTGATGAATGTTGTTGATTCTTTAACTAAGCCTGTGAGCACAAAGAAGTTCAGATGGTGTTCAGAGACTATGGGCCTTTCTACCCCTAGCAATTAAAGAGATGATGTTTACACCCTCACGTTGCTCTTGCAAGGTGTTCAACAAGTGGGAGATTTGTTGGGGAAATGTGTCTCAAACTTGCAATTATACAAGGTTTATTGTTGATAGGATGTATATATATTTATATATATTTCATAGTTACACTAATAGGTGTATACAATGGAAGAAAAGAGAAAAATGTGTGTGTTATCTTTTTCAGGAAACTCCTAAAATGGATAACATGCATTGAAAAATTATATATTGTAAATATGGGCTGTTCATTATTAGGTTTTAGATCTAATAGTGGATATTTTGTTGGCTTGTCTTGCCCTAGAATGTAACCCTATTTTATGAGGGAATTGTATTATGACTGTGGTAGAGATACAATGATGTTTGTGATTTCTAAATGATATATTGAGCAGATTTTGGAGTGTGGAACTTTTCAATGTGTCGTGGTATGCATGATATTTATATTTATTCTATTTAAGTTTATGTAATTGTTAAATATCTATAAATTTTTTGCATTATTCTCCTCTCAAGATTAGTTTAGGAAGTTGTTCTACTACCTTAGCTTCCTTACAAATTACAAGATAGTCTACATAATTCATATTTTTTGTAATTGAGGTTGGTGCCTCATATCTAAGTTTTTGCTTAGTGCTTGAGTTAGGGTATTGGTTGCTCCTATAGGTTGGTTCCTGCAAATTAAAATTGAAGGAGATTGGTGTATTCCTTTAGGTTAAAATTCTTATGGGTTGATGTCTACAAAAAAATTCTAAGTTTAATATTATTTTGTGAGGCTAGATTTGGATAGTATCTTCAAGCAACTTTTCTCGCCATGGTTTTGTCCATCTTGGGTTTTCATGTAAATTTGGTGTTCTTTGTGTGGATTTGTGCATTTTTTTTGTTTAATTGCTTCATCTTCAGTAATTGCTTCTTTAATGTTTTGGGGTTCATGTTTGAAGAAGTTATTAATGGTAATTACTAATGAACTAAATTGAAATTGGTATATATTGATTCATACCCTCTTAGTATATTGTGTTCCCTTCAATTGGTATCAAAGTTGAGTTCCTTAGAAGAAGCCTAATAGCTTGAGGTAAAATTAGGATGGCACACTCTATGGCTCAAGAATGTTTCTCTTCAAATAAGGAAACATTTTTTGATGGATCTAATTATTCTTTTTGGAGTGTAAGGATAGAAGCATATTTGATGGCCCTAGGGTTTGAGGTTTGGAAATTAATTGTGGATGGTTATGAGATTCTTGATAGTCCCACAAGAGATCAAGTTATAAAGAAGGCTTGTGAGAATAATTCCAAGGAAAGAAATGAAATTCAATGTGGTTTATCTAACTTTGAGTTTGTGAATATTATGCATTGCAAGATAGTGAAGGAAGTGTGGGTTAATTTACACAACATTTATGAAGGAGATGATAAGGTCAAAGAAGAAAATATTCAAACCTACCAAGGTCAATTTAAAATTTTGAAAATAAAAGAAGAGGAAAATGTTGCTACATTCCTGCTTTGCGTAGATTAAGGTGTCAACTCCATTAGAGGTCTTGGTGAAGAAACAAAATTAGATATAATTGTGAAAAGGTACTTAGATCCCTTCCCTAAAGGCTTGATGCCAAATTTTCTACAATTGAAGAAGTTAAAGATTTGAATTCACTAACTATGGATGAGTTTCAAGGAATTTTGATTGCCTATGAGATAAGGATTGATAGTAACAAATCTGTAAGGAAAGAGATGGAATTCAAAGTGTCTAGCAAGCGAGATGATATAGATTTAAAAGATGAGTTATATTCAAAGGAATAAAACTTTGTTAGAAAGTTTTAGAGGGGTTATGAAAAGTATAAGGGTAAGTTTCCCTTTGATTTTTTTAATTCTTGTAAAATTGGGCACATTGCTTCAAAGTACAAACTGAGAATTGGCAACAAGAAGAAGAATGGTTTATATGCCGAGGAAACAGGTTACTCATCTAATGAGTATGAGCATCAAATCTTTGAAAATGAAAAGGATTTATTCATGGCATTGGAATCTACAAATGGTAATGTTGCAAATATGTTTTATGAAAATGAAGGAGATGCAAAATAATATCTTGAAGAAGAGATTCATTGTGCTCACAAAGTGATCAAGAATCTTAAGAAGAGAATTATAGATGACATCAAAGCTAAAGATGAACTATTACAAAGTCTAATAAATTAGAGAATATGATTAGATATTTGAAAGTCTAGGTAGAAGAAGGAAGAAGGATACAAGATATTTTGACTAATAAATTAAAGACATCTTGAGAAAAGGATTGTGAAAATATTGAAGTGGAAGTGGTATCCCTAAGGAATGATTTGGAGAAAGAAAATAGCATCTGAGAAAAAATATAAAGTTTGAAAAGAGTATTGAGATATTAGATGAGATTATTTGCAACCAAAGAGCATCACATATCAAGATTGATATTGGATTTAAGGAAAAATAGATTAGTAAGTTTACTAAGGACTCTATAAAGAGAAGTGCAAAATATCTGGATGAGCATGGTTCCAAAATTTTAGGATCTGATTAGTCCAAGGTTACTAAGGATAGGAAGGAAGAAGATGAGAGGTTCATCTGTGTTCAGAAATAGGAGAGAAGGTCAAGAAGACAACCATACAATACCAAGTTTAATCATTCTTTTTCTAGTTAATATTTTAATTGCAATCATTGTGGACATAAGGAATTGGATTATAAAAGGTTTCCTACAATGAAAAAAATTGTGAGAAGAAATGCATTTAATCCTTTGGTTGATTTCGATATCATGTGTTACAAGTGAAATAATTTTTGACATTCTGCAAGATATTGTAGAAGTAATTTTATGAAGAGTTTTGGATTGGATAAAATGGAAAATACTTTTTATAATTAGAGTAATAAGTCTAAAAAGGTTTGGAATAGAAAGAAAGAGGAACAAAATTTTGAAAATTCAATAATTTGTCATACTACATCTCATGATCAATTTGAGATATGTGTCAAATCTAGAGACGATGACTACATTGTTGCATTTGGTATGGAAGAATATGAAACCATAATCAGTGATCCTATTATGGATAGTTGTGGCATAAGAGAATTGTGATGATCTTATTGAGATCAAAGAGATAGAACTCTTGTCGGGAATGAAGGATTAAAAATAGACTTGATATAAAAAGGAAGAATATTTCTTAGGGAAAATATGAGAGAGAGAGATATCTCTCTCCTATTTGATGTTATAGAGGAAGCATAGGTTGAGAGGGAGTGTTGAATCCCTACCACAAGAAGGCTTGGTGGTCTTGTGTAATTTTTTCATATGGGTAATGACATAGGGGGGAGATAGAACGTAAGATGAAAGAGGAGTGAATCCAAAGGAACCTAGAATGCTATAACTTTCAAATAAGTTATTTTCCTTTTCCATTGATGTTAAAGGGTGGGAAGCGAACCTAAAATGCTATATCTCACATTTATTTCAAATGATCAGAAGCTTCAATTGTATCACATATTGGAAGTTTTAGAGTTTCAGATAGGCTTGGTTTGTGTTGATGTGCTAGCAACATTTTTTTGTTTTACATCAATAATAAAGGGGGATATTGTTGAACATATATCATCATTAATGTCAAAGGTATGATGTAAAAGGTGTGATGTAAAATATGTGACAATGGTATGTTGGCTAAAGGGTTAGTAGATTAGTGAGAATTAAATGCAATTACTTTTGTCATATCGTTTCTGAGCATTTGAGTTCTCAAAGTACTATGACAAATTGTGTGATCAATTGCAGAATGTTAAAATAAAATATTATATTTATTAAGAATGTTTCAATATCATCTTGTAGTCGTTGGAGATGGTTTGGAAGTTTGTGAAAAAAAATTTGGTTTGTTGTTTATATGTAAAATGTGTACTATCATTGTATTTTTCTCTGCATTCTACCACACAGAATGATATGGCTTGTGGTTTGGAACTAAAATAAGGTTATTCATGATATATCAAATGCTAGTGTTTCATAGGTTGTATGTCAATGGGAAAGAAGTTAGAAGTGATAGAGTACAGTTTGTGTTTGTTGCTTTATTGTGCATGATGTTTGAGTGTTTGCACCAATAAAGGGAAGCATGCAGCAACTGGGGGAAGCATGTGAAGATAATATAGGACCAATTTAAGTTCATGGGAGAAAGCACATAATGCATTTGATTAAGGACCATGTTGACTACATGTTTCATACCATTTACAATCAAGGTTCAACCTTGGTCAACATGGATAATTATGGATGGAGTTAAAGGACTCTAGGCCAAACCGAGATGTTAGTTGTGGCCCTATGATTCTATTTTTGGTAATGCATTGTGATCATTCTATGGTAGATTAGATCTAGTTGGTGATGCAATCTAAGTTTGGATGGTCTGCATAATTCATATTTTTTATAATTGAGGTTGGTGCCTAATATTTGATTTTTTGCCCAAAAATTGAGTTAGGGGATTGGTGTCTCTTGTAGGTTGGTGCCTACAAATTAGAATTGAAGAGGATTGGTGTCTTCCTTTAAGGTTGAAATTCCTATGGGTTGATTCCTATAAAAGAATTGTAATTTTTATATTATTTTTTGAGGATAGATGTGGACCATAGCTCCAAGCATCTTTTCTCACCATGGTTTTTCCTATCTTGGGTTTCCACGTAAATCTAGTGTTCTTTGTGTAGATGTGTTCCTTTATGTTTCTTAATTGCTTCATCTTTAGTAAGTTTTTATTTAATATTTTGGATTTCATGCTTGAAGAAGTTATTAATGGAAATTAATACTTAATTAAATTGAAATTGACATACACTGATTCACCCCCCTCTCAATATATTGTGTTCCCTTCATAGGACACATTGTATTTATAATGTAAATCACCATTTGACTTAGGACAATATCCAATAAAAAATAGTGCTTGTAGGGAAAGGAATTCTCATTATTTTGTAATCATGTGTAGCAAACTACTACAAAATATCACTAACATACTTTCTCTAATTGAGCCAAAGTCTTCTATGTATTCCCTATTAATTTCATTCCTAGAGTAAATTTTACTACCCCTAATTATTTTCAAGTCAAGTTTACTAGAAATTTGATTTTTAATTTCTCTAATCATCATTTTTCTATTTATAATAATAAAATTTCATCAACATGTAAGATAATAATTAGTAATATATCATCAATAAATTATGTAAATATGTCGATTCTCTTTTCTTCTAAAAAAATTCAACTTCAATGTAAAATAATCAAACTTTTGAAACCACATGGGAGGTAATTATTTCAAACCATGAAATGAGTATTTTAACCTACAAACTAAATTTTGTTTTCCTTTCACCTTAAATCTATCAAATTATTTTATGTAAATTTCTTCTTCAAGTTCCCTATTCTCAAAAAAGAAATTTTATATTTGTTTTCCCTACTTGAGAATAACAAGTAGTAGTAATAGAAATCAAGAAACTAATTAAATAAAATTTAGTGTTTCAAGAGAACTTTTTCAAAATTACTCCCTCTCTCCAAGAGCATCCCTTATCCACTAATATAGCTTTTTACCTCTCTAGCTTACCATCTACTCTAAATTTCCTTTTAAACACCCACTTGGAACCAATGGGCTCCCTTCCAATAGAAAAACACACAAGATCCTTGGTGTCACATTTACCCAAGGCCACCATCTCCTCCTACACGAATTCTAGATAAGACTCACTTTCCTTCAAGTAGAGATCCTACATAAGAGAACTTAGTTCATCATCAATACATGAAAAAGAAAATATACACAATAAATTTGGTGGGATATAACTCTCAATTTGGTTTCAATGTCTCATGGATCATTTCAAGGATGTATTAAGGGAACCTTCTTATTCATATACATATTCAAACTACTCAAAATATCATTTCAATCCTCTTCTTCCTATGCATCCTTAAATCTAACATTGTATTGTTCAACTTGCCCATCTACTTGATTCTTAATCTTGGTCCCAAAATACATTAGTTTCCTTTCTTTTCTCCTTTTGTTAAATCCTAAATCAAAAAATACTCTATGCTCCCTAAACTCCATATACTTATAACACATTATTTTGAAGGTTTGATGGTTATAAATTTGGTTACCCTTGACATGTTCACCATACCTAACAAAAAAACATTGATGAGCTTTAAAAAATGTATACATGAGATTGTTTTCTCTAGGATTATGAACAAATTCCTCATATCCAAATACCTTGAAATCTTAATTGAAAGCTTTATATTTGTGCACACCTCATAAGGATTTTTATCAACAAGTATTGAAAAATTAGATCTATTAATAAATTAGTAATAAATACTCACAACCTCAACCCAAAATAATAAATCTAACTATGTAGCACTTATCATCCTTCTAGATAGTCCCATAAAGATTTAGTTCATCTTCTCTACAAGCACACAATATGTACATGTATAAAGAAGTCATGAAATTAATTATTGTAATTTCCCCTCCATTTTGAGATACTATCACATTTATCTTTTTATTTCACTATTTTCAAATCAAAACTATCTTCTATTTCTTGATATCTATCATTAAGGGCAGTATAGTGGCTAGTAACTAGAAATTTTCCCACCATTTATTTATTTATTTTGAGTTGGATGAATCTCTACATCCAAACATTTAGATTTTATTGGACATTTATGTGTAAATAAAGATGGCCCTAAATGTAGTTGGTATATAATATTAAAAAAAGTATTGCTCTTAAGAGATAATATTCCAATCCTCTCAACTATGTTGGTTGGTAAATTGAGAGGCTATTTTTTCATCATGTAGACCTATTGAATGTTACTAGGCCCTGACACTCTAATCTTAATGAATTCATTTGAGAGGTATATTTTGTGAGCCTCTAGTTAGTGTCTTAATTAGTTTAGCCAAATTTAATAATTGCTTAAGTCTACTTGTAAATTTATGGTATAACATTGGTTAGATACTTTATGTGTAGATTTTACATTGGAAATTAGGAAAACTTGGTAGAAAAAATCAAATTTTGGGGTCAATGGTTTTGTGCCCTCATGGTTTTGAGATAAATGGTTTAACTAATCCCACTTATTGGTGTTGTGTGAGATTGAATATATAAATTCAAGCACATTTTTAGTGGTTGAGGTATGTTTTCATTTGTATTAAGCTCTCCTAAGGAGTGTATATGTGAAGAATTACATAGGATGCGTGATTGCATGGTTATCCATTATGGTTTAACGCATGTAGGATGCATTGTAAAATATTTATGTTTCAAAAATATTATGGAGGCTCTATAAGTGTATTTTAATGTTTAATTGTTAAAGTAATATGGTTATTTTGTAATCTTGTATACATCATTTTCTCTCATAGATTTATGTAGGAAATCGTTTGATCAATGATAATTTTCCTAACATTATAGAAATAAATAGTCATGTTGGTATCTTTTGGAATCCAAATTATGGTCACTTTTTAATTGTAGAGTGATGGTCATTTATGGGTGCAAATGATGGATAAACCAATTGCATATACGTAGTGTTTCCTTTGTTTACCCATGTTCATGCTAAATGGATTGGTTGTATCCCTCCCTATAGTTATGGTTGAGTATATTTGATTTTATGTGGGTCAATTTTGAATAATTGGTTTAAGAAAGATATTATTTGAAGTAGGTACATGGTAAGAATTGTTAAGAACAAGATTAGACAACCAAATTTGTGCACCTTACCTTTACCCTCATGAAAGTAAGGAACGAACCCAAAAACTAAGAGGGGGGAAGTGAATCATTCTTTTCAAAACTTAAACACTTCAACCCAATGCAAACTCAAACATCTTAACCAAATCAAAAACCCCCAAACAAATCAACAAGGAAAAATATAGCAATTAAGTTCCTTAACAAGGTCAACAACCCTCAATAATGAAATATACAACAACTCAACTCAGTAGAAATGAAATGTGAAACAAATAACACATATGCACAAGATAACACCAAATTTATGTGGAAAAACCAATGAGGGAAAAACCACAGTAAGAGTTAACTTACAATATATGAAGCTCACTACTTACAAAAGTTACAAGGCTCACTACTAAAAGACTTGAAAACTAAGGTGTACAATATTAGCGAAAGATACAAGGGACTTGTAATATTGAAGCACACAACTCTGGGGCATGATAAAAAGGACTTGATGAGACTCACTAGATCTCAAAGTAGGATACAAGATGATTTAGGAAATTTACAATATTTATCAACAATACACTCTACTGAAAAAGACATTAAAGCACATATGATCTATCTTCCACACACTTTTGCACTACCTTTAGGAGATCTTCAAATCCAATCATCACACTCACTTCTTGCAACTAATTTGATCTTCCATTTATATCCTCTACAATATAACAAAATATCAATTAGGTCAACCAAAAAGAAGATAAACAATGATCTCACCAATTTAGCCATAAAAAATAGTGTGATCCTCTCTAGGAGATAGATAGGACCAAAAACAATCTATTTACATCTTCCAATATGATCCCAAACACCACACAAGTAGGAACATATCAACCCAATTCGGTAACAAGGAAACATGTAGATGAAATGTGTAGCACATTACCATTTGGCCTAAAAACATACTTCCAATTGAATTTACTCAATGTGGTCTTCAATAAGATATGTCAAGACCCAAATCCACCTTAACACATTCTCAAATGTGGGTGCAAACCCTCAAGTACATAGCACAAGCAAGACAATAATCTTTGTCAGCCAGACATCTACAAATATCCCAAAAAACTAACTCAACACAATATGGGGCACCAAAGAGATCAACCATTGATGTGAGGATCACAAAGAGACATTTCTTAAACATCCAACAAAACTTCCAAACACTTCTTTCACATAGTCATTCCATAAAAATCCACTACAAGCTACACAAAAACAAAATACGTCATTCCAGAAACACAAAATGCACAAAGATGAGATCTAACATTGAAAAAACATCTTGTAGACCACTTCAACACATGAAATCAAAACTGAGATGCTTCACATACACTGGGAGAATTTTCACCAAACCACAAGAGAAAAAACATCAATATAGAGAAATATGGAGCATTTTTTAGACCAATCCAGACAACCCAACAAAATTGCCAACCTTCTACAACAACTAGAAACCTCCTCAACAACGCAAGTGACCTAAAAACATAAGAGTGAAACATCCATAGAACACAAACATTTAATCTTGAATTAGAAGATAGTATCTTCAATATTGGAGGAATGTGGAGCATTCTCCCAAATAGTTTTCATAGTAACTTCCTCTAGCAGGAACATTTCACCAACTTGTGAAGGCCATAACCATCCTGCAACAACACATACTTCCTCATGAAAAACAAGAGAGAGCATACAACATCTCTCCACCTTCAACATTACTTCTAATCCTCAACTTAATGCTTCTAATTCCCATCTTAATATATCATTATGATATCACCACTATCAACAACAACCATAATCCATACAACTTCAATTATCATCATACAAGGCACGAAATCCAACCATGAACATTAGCAACACAAATATACATAAATGACATAAGGAAATAATCTCATAAACATATGCAATAGACTCACCAAATGTTGACATCAATGACAACAAACTCATCAATGACAACCAATGCCAAACATACAACAATATCACCAAGTGTTGACATTAATGGAAAAAAATTCCAACAATCTCCCCCTTTGAAATTGATGGCAACAAACACCTACTCACTCTCCCCCTTTGACATCAAGGATAAAGGTCTACACACCTACACAATAACTCATTCTTAGAATTAAAGGGCCAAAGATCTTCATTTGAAACATCAACACATTGTCCATCGTTGACTAACAACTGGACATCTTCTTCAAACAATTATATTAGCTCCCCCTAATAGTATCAAATAACTACCTACTCCCCCCTAAGAGGCAGTACCCATCAATCTAGGAGAAAATGATATGACTTGAATTTCTCCCCTTGGAAAGATGCACCATCTATACATCTAGTTATAAGGAGGGGAAATAACCCCCAACTTCTACCAGAGATACTCAAAAGTATCCTTTGAAAGCACCTTAGTGAATATATCTACAATTTGATCCTTGGTAGGTACATACTCCAATTTAATTTTCTACTCTATGACCTTCTCCCTTAGAAATTGATACTAGATAGAAATATGTTTTGTTTCTTGAATGTATCACCAAGTTTTTAGAAATATTAATTACACTAGTATTGTCGCACAATATTGGAATGGGTTCATCATATACCACATTTATACCCTTCAAGGTCTACTTCATCCAAATCACCTAGGTGCATCAAGATGTTGCAACAATATATTCTGGTTTTAATGTGGATAAGGACACCAAGTCCTACTTCTTACTGAACCAAGAGACTAATTTGTCACCCAAGAAAAATGCACTACCACTAGTACTTCTCTAGTCATCCACACATCCTGTCCAATTAGCTTTGGTATAAGCATTGAAAGAAAAATTATCATCCTTTTTATACCAAAAACCATAATCTAGAGTTCCCTTCAAATATCTGAAAATTCTTTTCTCTACCTTCTCATGAAATTGCTTAGGATTAGCTTAAAATTTGGAAATAAAACATGTACTACATGCATAATATTAGCTTCAGAAATAGTTAGGTACAATAAAGCTGATTAGTCATGTAAAATTTCCACATAAACTCATATAACTGATCTTTACATACACCAACTGGTGCAAGTACCCAAACACATGTTTTGAAGAATAGATAGGAAACATAACTATCCGTAGAACATTTTCATTTGAAAATTGAGCTTATGGACAACCAAATCACTTGATACTACAAAGTTGCATGCATTGAACATCCTTGAACATGTCCACAAGGCTTCATGAAAAAATATACATTTCTTGAGGAATGTGAAGTATTCCACCAAGCCTCCATCATCACTTTACTCTACCAGGGCATAGGTCAAAACATTGTCACTTACAGCTTTCAATTTGGAAGGTATAGAAAATTTATAACATAGATATGACACCTCAACATGACCTACTTAACTTCTGAACTGCAAGACAAAATCTTTCTCTACTAAGAGATGTAGACCAAAATACCATGGCTCTACCTTAGGAAAGCTTTTAAAATTTATCTTCATGTGTGGTACACCAAACTGGAAGCATATTGAAGCAAGTATACCCACTTCATGAAATATTAATTTACACGAAAACCTTTAAAAGGTGCATTCAAGCACAATAGATCTGTACACCAAAGAGTTAGATCCAATTATTGAAATCTTCAACATCATGTCCTTTTCAATGGAGCTAAAATCTCTGCAAATGAGATCCCCCCTGATATAATGCTCTATCTCAGTTTGTCTTATGGTTTTGTGCAAAATGCACAAGTGTAGGATTATCCTTCTTACTTTATTGACCTTGTTCTTCCTTCCAAACCTCTTCATTACCCTTATTTTTTTGTTAAGAGTTTTATCCTTCTTCTGGTTCTGAACTAGTGGCTTCACAAAACCACTCCTACACCAACCAAATTTATGTCCCATCTTATTTCATTTGTAGCACACAATGATGTTCTCTAGAAGAAAGTTGTTCCTCTCTATCTTAGATTTGCACTCATCTGCCTTATAACCAAAATTGTTACAAGCATAGCAATATCCATGAAATGAAATAATGTCATTTCTTTGAGACAAAAATCCTCTTCTACCCATGTTATCATTCCTTCTTTGTCTAGATCCACAATCAATAGCCTTATGCTCAAATCTATTGCAAGAAAAATAATGACCTTAAAAAGATTGATTAACCTTGGTATGGGCATGTTGTCTTGCAAGTGGAGGACATCTAAAACCTTTTTATTTCCTAGTGGGAATGAATCCACCTTATTTCTTGCTATCTTATTCTATTTTTGCATCTCTAGAGTCATTCTTCTTAGAATCTTTAGTGCAATATTTCTCCTCCTTTGTCTCAGATTTTCCTTTAGATTTAGAGTTATCATTTAAGTTATCAAGACTAGACTTTTCTCCTTTGTTAGTTTGTTCTTTTTCTCTTTCTAAATCATTTTTCAGAGATGTACAATCTCCTCCTCAAGTTTTAGGCATATAAATTCTTTTTCATTGAGCTTGGCAGTCAAATAATCTTCAATCATCTTTCTTTCTTCAGCCTTAATTTTCAAATTAGGGATGACATCTTCTACCTCCTTTAGCTTAATTTCACATTCTTTACCTTCTTCATTTTGATATTTTAATTTTCCAACTTTTTCTTTTGATTTTCTAGCTTGTGCTTTCAATTTGACAATTGCATCTTTTGATCTTTCATGCTTGATCTCATATCTTTGATTTAGTGCTCTTGCATCATCCAGATTTGCAAGTGTAGATCGGATCTCTCCTTCATAATCTACTTCACGATCATCTAGATTAAGGTCCCAACCTTCAGGTTCTATTGACTCTATATATAATTTTGGAGAAAACACATGCTTCTCAATCTACATGGAGCTAAACTTCTTATATTTTTCAGCATCACCCTTTTTTCACCAAATTCAAGAGCCATAAAAAGGATTTCATCATTTGAATCATTCTCCTCATCTTTAGGGGAATAACTAATCTCTTTAAAATAGAATCCTATTTTAACCTTATCTCTTTTTTTACCATCATCTAATTATTTGTAATGGAATTTAGATGAAAAATGACCAATCCTTCCACAATTGAAACACTTGAAAGGTAAGTTACCTTTGTATTTACCATTTCCTTTCTTCAATATTCTTAAAAAGTTTACTTCAACCTCATCAAAGTCATCATTTTGATCAACATATTCATCTTCTATTTTTTTGTTGGCTTTGAATGTTGCTTCCTTCTTTGTAAAATCTTTGTAAAATTATCTCATTTCAAATGATGTGAGAGAAACAAACAATTCATTTACTGAATACTAATCCAAGTCCTTAGACTCTTCAATTGTAGACACCTTAGGACTATAAGCTTTAGGGATAGATCTTAAAACCTTCTTCACAATCTCATCTTCTTTTACTTCTCCACCAAGACCTATGATGCATGTAACTACTTCATGCACCTAGATTATATAACTTGCAATGTCTTCATCCTCTATCATCCTTTAGATCTCAAATCTACTCTTTAAAATTTGCAAGTTTTCTTGCTTTACTTTATTGTCTCCTTCATAGATGCTTCTAAGTTCTAGAATTTTTTAGCAGAATTACAATTCATCACCTTGAAAATTTTATAATCACTAAGTCCACATAGAATAGATTTATTAGCCTTAGCATTGTTCTCATACAACTAAATCTTAGCTACTTATAGGAGTAGCATGTGCAGTATAACCATCTTTTATAAATTACTAGCCACCAAACCCTAGAGTGTTTACATGAACTTCCATTCTCAATATCCAAAAGGTATAATTTTTTCCATCAAACCTAGGACCTTTGAAATCTCCATCATGTGCCATCCCAAAAATTTTCCTCAAGCAGTTAAATTTCTTCAAAGGAACTTGGATTTGATACCAATTTTTTAGCACACTTAAAGCATGAGAGGGTGAATTGGTCTTTTCAAAACTTAAAACCTTCAACCCAATGAAAACTCAAACTTCTTAACTAGATTAGAAACCGGAAAACATATTAGCAACAAGGAGAGATATAGAAATTAAGTTCCTTAACAATGTCAACAACCCTCAGTAATGAAAGATGCAAAAAATCAACTCAGCAACAATGAAAGATGAAACAAAGAACACACACACACAAGATAACACCATATTTAATTGGAAAACCAATTAGGGAAAAACCACAATGAGAGTTAACTTACAATAAATGAAGCTCACTACTTACAAAAGTTAAAAACAAGGCTCACTACCAAAAGACTTTCAAACTAAGGTGCACAACCATAGGGAAATATACAAGGGACTTGCAGTACTAAAGCACACAACTCCAAGGCAAGATACAAAGGACTTGATGAGACACTATCTCATAGGAAGATACAAGATGATTTAGAAAATTTACAACATTTTTCAACAATACATTTTTTTGATTGAGGCATTAAAGCACATATGATCTATCTTCCACACACTTTCACACCACCTTTGCAAAATCTTCAAATCCAATCGCCACACTCACTTCTTGTAATGGATTTTATATTCCATTTATATCTTCCAAAAGATCATAAGGCATCAATTAGGTCCACCAAAAAGAAGATATACAATGATCTCACCAAGTTGGCCACAAAAACATAGTGTGGTCCTATATAAGAGATAGAGAGGACCAAAAAAATCTTATTACATATTCCATTGTGATCCCAAACACCACACATGTAAGTGCACATCAACCCAAGATGAAAAAAGGAGACATTTAGATGAAATGTGTAACACATAACCAGTTGGCCCAAAAACATACTTCCAATTGAATTTACTTAATACAATCCTCAAAAAGATAGTCCAAGACACAAATACACCTTAACAAATTCTCAAATGTTGGTGAAAACCCTCAAGCACATAGTGCAAGTAATACAACAAGCTCTATCATCCAAACATCCAAAAAAATACCACAAAACCAACTCAACACAATATGTGACACCAAAGAGATCAAAAACTAATGTGCGGATCATAGAGAGATATTCCTTGAACATCCAAAAATAGTTCCAAGTATTTATTTCACATAGTCATGCCACAAAATCCACTGCATGCTACACAAAAATATAATACTTCATTCTAGAAACACATAATGTACAAACATGAGATTTAAGATTAATAGAACTTGCAAAACACTTCAACACATGAAATCATAACTAAGACACTACACAGGCATTGAGAGCACGTTCACCAAATTGTAGGAGAAAAACATCAATGCAAAGAAATGTGGATCATTTCCTGGACCATTCCAGACAATCAACAAAACTTCCAACCTTCTACAACAATGAAAAACCTCCTCGATAACACAGGAAATCTAAGAAGATAGGAGTGTAACATCCACAAAACACAAACAATGAATCCCAAACTACAAGACCATATCTTCAACAATGGTGGAATGCAGAGCATTCTCCTAAATAGTTTTCACAACAACTTCCTATAGCAGGAACATTTCACCAACTTGTAGAGGACAAAACCACCTTGCAACAACACATACTTCCTTAAGAACCATAGGGGAGAGCATAGAAAATATTGGAGACCTACAACAACATATCTCCACCTTTAGCATTACTTATAATCCTCATCTTAAATCTTCTAATCCTCATCTTAATATATCATTATGATATCATCACTGCTAATAGCAACTATGCTCCATACAACTTCAAATGTCATCAAAAAAGGCATAACATCTAACCATGAATGTCAAAAACACCAATATAAATCAATGAAATAAGGCAATAATATCACCAAGTGTTGACAACCAATGCCAACAAACAATATCACAAGCATATAAAATAGTGTCACCAAATGTTGACATCAATGAAAACTAATTCCAAACATACAACAATCTCACCATATGTTGACATCAATGAAAACCAATGCCAACAATCTCCCCCTTTGGTATTGATGGTAACACACACTTGCTCACTCCCCCCCTTTGACATTAAGGAAAAAGGGTCAAACACACTTGCACAACAAAACATTCTCAGACTTAAAGGGCCAAAGATCTTCAATTGGAACAATAGAAAATTTTCACCCTTTGACCAACAACTACACATATTCTTCAAAAAATTATACCAGCTCCCCCTGACAAGAACGACCAACTACCTACTCCCCCTAAGATATAACACCCATCAATCTAGGAGAAAATGATATGACATGAATTTATCTCCCTAGAAAGATGCACCATCTATGCATCTAGTTAGAACAAGGAGGGGAAATAACCCCAAACTTAGGCTACCAAAGATACTCAAAAGTATCCTTTGTAAGCACCTTATAGAAGATATTTGCAATCTGATCCTTGGTAGGAACTCCCTGCTCTACAACTTTCTCCCTTAGAAAGTGATACCAGATAAAAATATGTTTCATTCTTGAATGCATCATCAAATTTTTGGAAATATTAATTGCACTATTATTATCACAAAATATTGGAATGAGTTCATCATATACCACCTTTATATCCTTGAAGGTCTACTTCATCCAAAGCACCTAGGTGTAGTAAGATACTACAACAATATATTCACCTGATTTTTTGGATAAGGACAATGAGTCCAACTTCTTACTAAACCAAGAGACTAATTTGTCTCTCAAGAAAAATGCACTTCCACTAGTACTTATTTGATCATCCACACATCCCACCCAATCAACATTTGTATAAGAATTCAAATAAAAATGATCATCTAAAAACCATAATCTAGAGTTCCATACAAATATCTAAAAACTATTTTCACTATCTTCTCATGAGATTGCTTAGAATTAGATTGAAATCTGACAACCAAACATACTGCATGTATAATATCAAGTCTATTAGTAAACTACAATAAACCTAAAATAATTTGTCATGTAAAATTTCCACATAAACTCATATAACTAGAATATGTACATACACCAACTAGTGCAAGTATTGAAATATTTGTCTAAAGAATAGATAGGTAATATAACTATCTAAAGAACACTATCATTTGAAAATTGAGCTTGCCGACCACCAAATCACCTAATACTGCAAAGTCGCATACATTGAACATCCATGAACATGTCCACAAGGCTTCATGGGAAAATATACATTTCCTAAGGAATGCTAAGCATTCCATCAAGCCTTCATAATCACTTTACTCTATCAGAGCATAGGATGGAACACTGTCACTTACAACTTTCACTTTAGAAGGTGTAGAAACTTGAAAATTTGGATATGAAACCTTCTCAACATGACCTAATTAAATTTTGAATCACAAGACAAAATATTTCTATATGGAGAGATGCAGACTAAAATACCATGACTTTTCCTTAGCAAAGCTTTTGAACCTTATCTTCATGTGTAGTACACCAAATTGGAAGACATACTAGAAGCATTTTGGAGAAAGTGCACACACCTTTATGAAACATTTTTTTTCACTAAAACCTTCAAAATGTTCATTCATGCACAACAAATCTACACACCAAAGAGTCAGATCCAATTCCTTTTCCCTACTTAAATATTTAACATCATATACTTTTCAAGGGGCTAAAATATTTACAAAGGAAATCTCCCCTTGAGATAATGCTCTATCTTAATTTTTCTTAAGGTCTTTTCCAGAATGCATAAGTATAGAATAATCCTTCTTATTTTCTTGACCTTGTTCTTCCTTCTAAACCTCTTCATTACCCTTCTTTTATTGATTAAGAGTTTCATCTTCATTCCAAAAACATATAATGCACAAAAATGAGATGTAACATTAATAGAACAACTTGCAAACCACTTCAACACATGAAATCAGGATTGAGACACTACACAGACACTGAGAGTAGGCTCACCAAACTACAAGAGTAGAAACATCAATCCAAAGAAAAGAAAATCTTTTTTTCTACTGGTAGAATTTGGAAAATAAATGACTATGTGACTAAAACTTTTAGTCATGGAAACTAAAAATGATTAAATTCTATTTTTTTTGCAACATAGTTGTAAATGACTAATTTGATCATTGGATAAAAAACACAACTAAATAATTAGTCAAACAAATCAAAATGACTATAAAGTTAGTCACAAAAATAAAAAATTTGAAGTCCATTTATTCGGGTGCTCCCAATTTCCCTCTTCCCCACCATTTAAAAATGTCATTATAATAAAAAGTAATACATAAAACAATTGGAATATTTGAAACTGTGAAAAAAATTCCTGCCTTTATCCTTTGAAAGGAAGGGTTTCTCCTCACCACTCCAAGGAGTAGAGAACAACACCACACAAAACCAGATCCGAGCATTGAAGGAAACCTGCAGCTATTTCCTCGAAGTCATTTGAAGCTCATTGATCAACTTGTCCTGTGGTAGAGGTAAAATTGTGCCTTGAGTTTTGAATTTTCCATTTGGGGTTTGAGGCAGAACGAAATAAATTGATTGTGATAAACTCGGATTTTTCAGTCTATCTTATGGGTGCTTATTTAGATGGGTGAGGATTGTTTCTTGTGCTAAAAATATTTTTATTTTTCAATGTTGAAATTAAATAGTTGACTGAAAGGGCAAAGGTTGTCCTCTTCAAATGGAATAAGGAGATTCAGAAGTGGAAGATCAGTCCCATCTGTAAGTTTCATGTGTAGTTACATTGTATGGAATTATTTTTCTCGGGTATTACTCAAATTTAAAGTGTTGATTATTTGGTAAAATTCATGTTTCAATAGAGGGTTTGGAGGCTTTATCTCACAATTCAGATTTCTTGTGCCATTGTATTGCAAAACTATGATGTCGTTCATGTCTCCACAAAGTTTTGAGCTTACAGTGATCTGATATTGGTGACCTTATCAAAAAATCTGAATTGATTGAACCATTGTAGTGGCATGTTTCCTTTACACTTTTAGGAACTTTATAAATATACCAAAGCCCAAATTAGTTGAGTCTCTTTTGTTTGCAAATGTGATGTAACTAGTAAGTTTTGGATTGCAATGGTTCACATCATGGTTCAATAACAATGGAATTTTCCAAAAACCCATATATCTTTTGAGTCTCTAATAATGTGAAGGTTCTGAAAAAAAATTGACCTTACAATGGTCTAATAACGGATACCCTAAATTCCACTTTTCTATCTCTAGAATTTTTCACCTTAACGATCTTGAGGTTGAGGCTAAGGCTTTGTTCTAGAAGGCAGACTGGTTCACTCACTTTCTTAAATTGATTTTACCTATGTTGTGTTGATTTGTTTTCACTTCCTTTTTTGTCTATAATTTAATAAATATTATGTATTTAATGCATAAGTAATCAGATACTAAAGATAACATTCTAAAAGCCCAAATGGGGTTTATATTTTACAATGAATTTTTATGTTTTCAATGGGGTTTATATTTTGCAATGAATGTTTATGTTTTCATTCAATTCATCTGGCATACACTGCCACCAAAAGAATATAAATGATAGCAATATTTCAATCTTAAGTACTCCTCTAAGCAATGTAAGCAGTGCCATGAAACCCTCTTGAAGCTACTATTTGCAACACTAAACTACTTTCTCCAATCATACCCTTGAGATGATGGTCACCTTTCTCACTTTTAGAGTACTATTTTTGTCACAAAAAGATAAGGGATTGAAACTGTATCTTCACTCATCACTACCTTCCTTTGAAAAACAACACTACAACCTTTCCTTCTACATTTGATGCAATGTCAGCTGAAACCTTTTGAGGTTACTTCTGCTTAATATATCCCTTAAGGACTTTCATATTTTTCCTCTTGACCAAGCATCTCCAAGTGCTATCCCACTGTCCTTTGACAAAAACCACTCACTTCCTTCCTTAACACAAACTTGTACCTATTAAAGATAACACTATGACTGTGTTTTTTTCTATTCCCCATCTCTTCATAAATTTAATGTCTTCATAAGCTTCCTAATGTAGGGATACTAGATGCAAATATTACAAGTATTTGAACAAGGTTTAAGGTTGTCCTCCTTAATGTTGTTTTAGGCATGTTATCAATCACAGACCTCTTGTGCATGGTCTACTCCTTTTTGACATCAAAAGATATGTCATAAAAACTTGGAAACCTATGCATAATTCCATGAAACCAATTTTTTATTGTACTTCCTTCAATCAAGGAATTGAAACATATAGGCACCAAAACAAAGAATCCCTATCCTCAAGAATAAGGACATACTTAAATCTGTGATTATCACTGTAATCTCTTTGTCACTGAAACCTACTTGCATAGTGATTCTCTTGAGCATTTGACCATCACCAATGTCACTAGACAAGGCTCCACCAAAGCTTAAATACTTACAAACCCTAACACAATAGCTTCTTGTCATCACTCCACTATACAACTTACACAAGGAATGTTATCTTTTAAATTTTGGACCGTTATATTTGAAGCAGTGACTAGTGTTAAGGAATGTTATCTTTTGGTTACAAGTTGTCATGATCTAGATAAAACAAAAACCCAGAAGAGGTAGCATAGCACATATACACACACAAAATCTATGTCTTTTTCCATCTAACCTAAGAATCTACCTCCTAAGTAAAATCAAAAGTCTAAACCCTATAATATTGAAATATTATTTGCCTCTATCCTTTCACTATAGGTTAGCATCATAAATTATTATCATGAGCACTGCTTACTATTCTTCATTAGCATTGTACTTGCAAGATTGCATAATACATGATGATTTATGGCTATGTTCATTGTGTAGACTTTGACCTCATCAAATGGTCAATCACTTGAATGTTTTCAATGGGATTTATATTTTGTAATGAATGTTTATGTTTTCATTCAATTCATCTAATTTTCTATTCTTCATGGACCTAAATGTTATGTGTTTTTTTGTGACTCCTTTCCAATCAAACCATGTTTATTGAGCAATGGTTCAAATTAATTTTCTTGAAATATGATCAGTGAGCTCATCTCAAGGAGGATATGGATATGGTTCTTCATATTGTCAAATTAATGAAGAGGAGCCTCAGGGTCATGATGTTAGGATTTATTGTGAAGCTAATCCAAAGTTTTTATTGGCTTCCCAAGCCCATATTATAGTGCTTCCTCTAGGAAGCCCACATGATCCCCATTAGGTATCTTCTAGTTTTTGTAGTCTCTAAATTTCTCAGAATAAATCGACAACCAATTTTTTTGGGGTCTTAAAGAGTAGGCTCTCAAACATGGAGATCAAGAGTGGGACCAGGTAAAACCATTCATAATCATGCTCATATTGTTTTATTGACTGTCTAAGAGCTAAGTATCTAGGACAACATTCTATATTTTTCTGTTGAATTTCCAGGGAGAATAATTTTGGGTTTGCAATCCTAATTTTTAGTACACCAGCTAAGTATCTAGGATGCACTACAGGTACTTTTTCTCACCAAATTTCTCATTTTCCACAATATTAGATTCTAGTGTGTAGTTTAATATTCACTATTTTGATTTTTTTCTTTTTTAGAAAAATTAGAATCTAGTTTGTAGGTTGTGCTTGTTGTGCAAATTTGTAAGATGGGTTTTTTGTATTCAGCTATACAATACTTTCCTTTTTCAATAAAATTTTATGCAATGGAGTTCAGATATTCAAATTCTTGTGTTACCCATGTCTGTGTAGCCCTAGATTATTTGGTGTTAGCTCCTTTTCAACAAGGTTTGTGTCTAAAATCCATGGATCTGCTGCAATCAATCACCAAGAGTTGATGTTGTTTGAGCCCTCTTTGTGGCCATCTGATCCCCCAATAGAGCTTCCAGTGGTAATGTTATCTACATTTTTCTTTTCTCAATTCAACTTGTTTTTATAATTCATTATTTTTTGACATTGGGATTTGACTTAGCTAATTTAGTCTTTATATTTTTTATTTTTTTTCTATAAACAATTTCAGTATTATATCATTCTAAAAGAGATGCACTAGGAACACCCAATTAAAATTGACATTTAAATATTAATTTCTCAAATGAATATGTGAAAAAAAAACAAATTACTACTTATAAAATATGAGTTATTGTACTTGATCCCCTAAATAATTTTTTGATAATGATGCACTTTCGAATAAGATCCCATGTACAAACTCAAATCATATGGTAGGCTTTTGATGCTCTTGTAGATAGGCTACACCGAGGTGCTAAATGTACATTCTATTTTTTTTTTCAATAGTTTTTGTTGCAATTACTAAGAAATTTATTTATACCTCCTAGATGATTCATTAAATTAACCTGGTTTTCAACTAGAGTATATGTGCCCTATATTTTGCAACCCAAATGTGTCTTCCTAATGGTTTTCCACAATTAGGAAGAAGGTATGTCCTAAATTTTTTGTGCCCACCCAAAAGTAAGCCTTACAAAGAATGTCTACACCTATGTAAAATACAATAAGCTACTTCAAAATGTTATGATCCAACACAAAAGCAAGCTATTAAGGGAGACTTGGCTTTTCCATTGACATCTTTATGATTATATACACAACATTTTTTCTTCCACAGTTTCAAAATACACATTTATGATAATATTCACATAGCAATAACCTTGAAATGTTAGAAACCTTGTTCTTATTCTTCCTAGGTCACTCCTCAAGAGCTCATATCAATATTTGTGGAAAACTTTACAATAGCCTATCCACTGATGGGAAGGCTCCCCTCATTTACTAATAGAATAAATTGTCATATGCTCTGCTTGAATGTGTAATGTGATGTAGCATGTTCAATGTCACAAGGTACAATTTGATAGCAGAATTTGAGACTTGATATCCATAGAATCCAACTTCTTGCAACACAAAATGTAGAACCAACATCCCAACCAAAGCAACTTATCTTTAATATGCATCATAACCAATGTTTTTCCACATGAATGGTGGAATTGAACTAAATTTTGCGAGCCCCTTGAATAGAAAACTTATGGAGACACAAACTGCTATGGTAGCCAGCAAGGAGAAAAAAAATGGATGATACATGGCTACATGATAGCCTGTCATCCTTGATACTCTCTTGGAGGAAAATATTGTACACTCACCACATTTCTAAGGAAGCTTAAGTATCATTTGTTGAGACAATTTTGTGTCTAAACCAACTTCCTGAATTGCACTTGCATTCAAGGAAGATGCTTTCAAAATTTTTATTGCTAACTAAGCACTCATGTTATCTCCCATTTTTCATCCAACTAACTGGTTATATGAATGATTATTTCACATTAAGGCATAAGCATATTTGGAATTGAATTTTTATTAGATATTGTAGTTGAAAGTTCCACTTTGGATCACCAAATCCTTCACAAAATTTTTTGCACAACCACCACAACATCGTACGATTCTTGTTGGGCCTTCATGGTGATGTAGGGAAAGCACCCCGCATCACCGCAAAGGCCCAACAAAAATCGTGCGGTGTTGTGATGGTTGTACAGAAGGCTTTGTGAAGGCTTTGGGGATCCAAAGTGGAACTTGCAACTACAATATCTAATAAAAATCCACTTCCAAATATGCTTTTGATGGATGTTCATATCCTCACCCAAAGCTCCAATTCACACTCAGGTAGGAAGGATGCTTTCAAAGGTTGAGGATTTGGGATTTACACCCACTGTTTGCATTTTCTTAAAATTTTCTAAGGAATTTTTTAAAAAAACCATTTTTTGCATATCCTTTAATCACAACATTTCATGATATCACATTTCTTTGAGGAATTTTTTGAAATAGTTCTCTTTCCTTATTTATGCTTCCACATTTTCATGTATGTCTAGCAGGGCACTTGTAACTACAACATATGACAAAAAAATTCCTACGGTTATCCTTTGATGGATGTCCCTTCTTTATTACTAGATATCTGATGTAGTGCACATTATTATAGTGCAAGCCTATTTTTTAGATTGCTTCATTTATCATCACCAATATTCTCCGCAAGAACATTGTCCCTGTTTAAAATGATGAAATGGTTAACATCTCTTAGAATAATTTATCTTGCAACAATCTTGGAGATGAATTTATATCTAGTGTGAAGTTCAGAACATACTCGAAGGTTCTTAAAAAATATAATAGTTGTACAAAGTACCATGTTTAACAAGCCAAATGCAATTGCTAACTTTTTACTATGGTGGAAGATAAATGATTCTTTTTTATTCTATTCCACAACATTAAGTAAAAGTCTTGAATTTGGAAATATCCTACTACCTTCATTTCCCAAGCCAATTTCTCCAATTTTGCATAGCTCTCCCATGTTTTTGGATGTGGTATGTCTCCTACACAAAAAAGAATGTACCATTTTATGCCCTAAATCCAACTACATGTAGGTATCTTCTTACTTCATATATCTTTCATCAATCTCGTTACTATTTAAACCTCATCACACTTGCCCGCTTCTGCACAAATGTTTTAGAGAAGAACATAAGTTGGAGCATTTTTAGGATCCAACTAAAAAAGCAGTGTTGCTAGAATACTTAGCCTATATTCACATATGATACATAGGCACCAAAGGTTTAACTGGCATCTTAGTAATAATGTTTAGGGTGTCCTCAAGATAGCCATTGCATTATTGTGTTCTTGGAGTGTGTTTTTCTTTGGACAGTGGTATGCTCTAACTAAGATCATTGAAACTTGAAGGTTGAGTGAATTTTTCAATATTCATGTGACAAAGGTCTTATGGTGTCTTGGATTGGTTTATGATTCTTAGGATATCTATCTATTCTTAGTCAATGTTTTGATTACGGACAAATAACATACTTTATTGTTACATTTATCACAAAAACAAAGGCCTCTTTTTATTATAATAAAGGATGTCGAGAGTGAAGAATTGAATACTTTAATCTTGAATAAGCTTCATGTAGGGGTGAAGGTTGGTGGATTTTCTATTTCAATCTTATTTACTTTTTAAATTATTTTTTAATTTTAAATTCCAAATCCTTAGCATTTTAAAAACATATTTGTGTCTGAATCAAGTTTGTGCTATTAAGGCCCTTGGTTTTGGTAAAAATATGAAAAATAACTTGCAAGATCTTGTTATACTTATTGGTGGACATGTTAGGTTTATGTTTCTATGTATCTACTCTCTTTTTTGGATTTGGAGTTTCTTGTTTGTCATGCAAGTTTGGCTTCTTCATGTGACACCTATTGAACCAAATTTATTTCTCAATTGAGTTATTTTGCATGTATTTTTCCATTTAGTTTTCTCCAGTTCTCAAGGAAAAGTATTTATGGTTGGTAGTTATCTTCAGGTCATATTAGAGGATCTTGGTATGAAGCTTGACAAAGTAGAATTTGGCATGCTTGGAGCAGCTAAGAAGGTAGGTAAACATAGTAGTATCCTTGTATATGGGTGTATAATGTTGCTATCATCCATGGAAAAGGTTTTTGTTGTGTTGTTACTCAAATTATTTTTATCATTTTAATATTTTTTTGTATGATAAAATTAGTTGTTCTTTATTCTAGGTGACTATCTCTAAGGATGATACTATAATTCTTGATGGAGGTGGTGACACAAAAGAAATTGAAGAGAGATGTGAGAAAGTGAGTTTTATTAGAGTGAAGTGTGACAATATTTTTCTAAGACTATAATGTTTGGTGACAATAGAGATGATAAGAGATTTGTGTTGGTGTTCTTGACATGGATGAAAAAATATTTGGCCACATATTTATACTAATGTTGAAGCAAGAACATCTGATTAGGACAAAGAAAAGCTCCAAGAGAGGTTGGAAAAGCTATTAGGAGGAGTTGTTGTTCTCAAGGTTTAACTTATAATCAAACTATGATCAGTTGTTTGAAGATAATTTTCAATATTTTCAAATTAGGATCATACATTGTATCTAGATTTTTTTGATGGTATTTTTTATTTAATTTAGATTGAAGGAGCTAGTAAGCTTTAAGTTGGAGAGAAAAAAGATAGAGTCACTGATGCATTGAATGCAATGAAGGCGGTAGTAGAGAAGGGTATTTTACCAGGTTAAAAAATTTGTAAATTTCACTAAAGCATTAGAGATGGTAATTGTTACCAATTTTTTGCTACAGCTCAATTGGTGGAGTTGACTAAATACAGTTATATTTGAAGGTGGAAAATATAGTTATTTCTGCATATGCTAAGTGCTGATTGCATCTTGTTTATCATTTTATAAGTGACAGTTATGCATTGAGATGAGGAAATAGAGTTTGAAGAATTGTTTATCATTTTACAATCAAATGGAGTATAGGATTGAGCATACAAACAACAAAGCATGACTGGATGCTTTCATTTATTTCGCGAATTGATTCATATTTACAACATTTCATTTTATTACAAGAATTCAAATGGTGATACATTCAAATGATGGTACAACATTGCATCATAAATGCATTTTCTTTTCAAAATGAAAAGTAGAAGAATGAAATTAAATATCCACAAAAGCCATGGTTTTAGCCATTTCATTCATGACAAGAAAGGAAATATGCAACTGAAAGAGAAAGTGACAAGTAACATGGGACATATCCGTCATTGCCTGAGTCGATCTTTAGTTGATGCTTTGTAGCTTGCTCCATCCTGCTTCCGCTCTTGAATGTGCCTGCAAAAGAATAAGAAGCGTGTCAATTAAGAGCTTGGCATATGAACTATAATACATGCCATACTAACAGAGATATATTTCAATCCTTGCAATGCATAGAACCAGCTAAAGTAAAGCACATAAACATGATCTGAAAGAGATACATCAACATCATCATATATTGTTATTTTTTTATGCTAATATCATTTGTTTCACTGTGCAGGTATAGGGAAAATCATGAAGCTGATTATCAATTGAAGACCAAGCATGTGGAGAAAAATGGGCTCCCACAAGGGTAGAGCTCGACATGCTGCCCCTTATTCATTACAAGTGGGCTGAGAGGGAGATTGCAATCATTATGTTCATCAAGAAAATAAATGTTATACAACTAAAAGAGTAAAGAATATTCCTTCATTAAACCATCAAACCTACTATTCACTCATAACAATCAAGTAGGTACTTCTTGAAAGCTGCAAGTGAACAATTGGTTTAAATTGGTTCATCTATTCAACTGAGTACATTCATCTCAAACATTGATGTATGGTTATATTCTTCTGCCATAGTATTATTTATTCATCATGTTCATGATATTATGCAAAGTTCAACAGTGTTCGTGCTTGTGATAGTAATAATGAACAAGAATACAAATGCCTCACCAATAAGAGCATTATTCAACAAAGAGCACTATTTCAGATTTTCATTTTAGAAGAGAGAAAGTGCATGGAACAATTTTATTAAATGGAACATAAAAATACATGAAGAGTGCCAGATAAGAAGCAGTGATAGCATCTAATCAAATGCATGAATAGTTCAGTCATCTATTAGGTGGTGGAGCAATCAACTTGTTTGTAAGTATAGAATATAGTGATAAGGTGTGTTAGACATAATCCCTTTGGCTGACAGTGGAGGGAAATAGTCCAAGAGTACACTATTTTTCACCGTTTATTTCCTCATTTATCATGTATTTTGAATGGTGGTACAACAATTAAAAAGTCATTTCTAGAATGAGAAAAGTTTACAAAGGAAATGGTATGAATGAGGGTTTGGAGTGCATCCATGAAGAGCATAACTGTGAGTGTGTAAGAGACTAGAGCAAAGAAATAGTCTATAGAGTTAAATTAAAAGATTTATCTACAAAAGGATGGTTCAAAATAGCATGGAAATGATACTTGAAAATGCAAACAAATACAAATAAATGGAGGAGGTCTCTACTAAAATGCAGAATGTAATCAAAGTGCACAATCTTAGTCAAAATATCCATATGAAGGCTTCAATTTAAATATTCATTTTTTATCAGGTTATCATGTATCCATGTTGAGGAATAACACAGATTTCTTCAAGGTTCTGAATATTCACATGGGTCTTCTACAAAAAGAGGTAGGATTATGTTTTCCTTCATTTTTCTAAAAACCCACATGGGAGTTTTGAATGAAGATGCAGTATATTTGAAGTGCAGTAAGCCCATATGAGAGTTTAAATTCAAGATAGATTTTTCAAAATCTCATAAACCCATTTGAGGGTTTTCAACAGAACACAAAAGAAGTGTGTTTTCCTTTTGAATATCAGTTATCATGGTGGGTTTTTTCCAAGAAAATGATTTATTCAGTACTCTCATGGTCAAACTTAAATACAATAGAAAATACATTCAGAGATACGCTTTCTTCACAGTCAATAAATACCCATATGATAAAAATTGAGAAAACAAAAAACCATGTTGGGTCGAGCCCAGTTTTTGCATGAATAATCAAATATATAGATTCATGTTCTTTTTTTGAATACCCACTTTGGAGTTTCAATTTTAAAAGACGGATATTCCAATTTTCCAGCAAACCATATGAGGGTTTGTTTTTGAATTACAAATTTCTCATTTTTCCAACTTACTCATTTTCAGATTTTTGCAAGAGATGCAAGAAACACATGTAATACATTGTGGGTCAAGCCTAGTAGATACAAAAAATGCAAAAGGAATTTCAAAGTTGAGGTTTTCTTTTGTGAATGTGTGAAGATAATGGAGTTACAATAGGTTTAGATGCTCAAAAGAAATGGCAGGCCATGCATGGAGAAGTTTTCCTTTTTCTCAAAGCTAGAGTTTCCATGTGAGAGTTTGAGTAGAAGATGCAAACGAAAGAGGAGGAGCCATTTTTGAAGTGTGAACATTTTTAGCTCACAAAAGTGCAGATTGAGAGCATGTAATGGTGCGGCCAGCACAATGGGCCATTTTTTTTGTTTACAAAAGAGCAATTATTCTTTTACAAAGATAAATTGTAAAGCTTTTGTTTTGTCAAAAAAAAAGGAACAAGTGAGAGGATAAAACTCAACAAGCACACAGAGACCAAGCTCTCACAGAGCTTCTACTCATAACTCAAGCTCATGTATGGTGGCCAATGGTTGATATAACAGCAAGCAAGCACACTGAGTCACGAAATATGTCAGGAAACATGCTTGTGTCACAACCTCAAGGCCATAAAGTGGCTCAAAATACAGCAAAGAAGCTTGAAAGAGCTTGAGAATCAACTTACCATCATGAAGTTGTGAGAATTCATCAAGAACAACAAGCACAAAGCTCAAATTTCCTACAGAAAGCATGAAACCCTAGCATGGTGGTGTCGCATTCTTCTTCCCAACAGAGGTTTCTCTCATAGTGGCAAAGTGAGAAATGAGGATTTTAAGGTTTCCATCGGAGTTTGTTCATCCTCATGCCCTAATTCAAAGTGGACTTTTCACTTACGGTTAATGCCTTAGAATTATTTTTTATGTCTCCAACATTCCTAGGTTGACCATTTTCAAGGCTTCATTAAATAAGATTGATAAAATCATATATTACTTGAAGAATAAGCCTTTGCAACTTAGGATTTATTTTATTTTTTCAATTGATTTTAAGGAAATCAATTAGGATATGGATAGGAGATGCATTATATTTTTATGTTTTTTTTTTAGAAAAATCAAACATTGTAAGTGGAGATATAAGTTGTAATATTTTGCAAAAGATTTCAAAACAATATTTAATTGCAAAATTAGGTCAGATTGAGAGAGTATAATATTTGCAACTATGTAAAGCAAGGATAAAGCAAATTGTTTTATTCTTTGCTATTTTTAGCAGATTGTTTTTGTTTTCTTCCTTGGGCCGGATTTGAGATTCCTCTTGGAGAGATAAGTTGTTTTATTTTCTTTAAAAGTAGATTTAGTCTATTTTTAGAGGTTGGATAGTATGAAAATGGAAACAGTGAGTTTTTTATGCTTTTGTGTAGAATTTTTGGGCAGCTTTGATACCTTTTCCTTGAGCTTTCTTGGGGAGCTCAGATTAGGATTTTTGGAGAGATTTATCTTGAAGAAGACTTGGCTTTCTTCTTCTTCTCAATTCAGATGATAGTTTCTTTCCCTTAGCTTTTTGGAGCTTGTAAACTTATTTTTGTACTTAGTTTGACAGGTTCACTCTTTCAATTTTAATAAAGCAACAGAGTTCTCCTTCCCACTTTTCTTGTCTTGGTTTTGTAATGGAAATATGATGTCTTTGTGTTTCAAACTTGAATCCTTATATGTCTTGCTATTGTAAATCTTTGGTTCAGAATTACATGGTTTCAGGTTGCATGTTGTATTTAGTTCTTTTAGATCTTCATGCAAATCACTGATGAAACATGTGCTAATGAGATTGTGAGAGCAACTGTGATAGAGAAACTATTATGAGTGATTAAGTATGAATTTTCATAAGTCTAGTGAATCATCTATTAGTCATAGGTTTTAATTCCAGTCATCTTTCTAACTCTTTCCCTCAGAAAATCACTCAGAATAATATTCATCATTCGGAGAACCAGCTCACTCTGGAGATTCTCTTTTCGCATAGATCACCCACATCTGAAAAGAGTTTCCATGTTTCAATAGATAGTTTGATTTTTGCAAATTTGACAAAGGGTGAATATCTGATTGATAACAATTTTTGGCATGCCTGGTGGGACCCTAAAATCCATTTCTAAGAAATTTTAGTGTTTTTAATTTTTTGTTTGGTGTATGCAGTAGATTTTTTAGCCTTTTGGAGGTTCATTTCAATATACCTGGTGACTCTGATCCTGATTTTGCATGCTAGTGCAGCCTATGCATGAGAAAAATATAGACCAGATCAAGTACTAAACCTTTCGAATATCAAGATTTGTCTCCATCATGAAGAAGAGGAAGAACAAAAAGGAGGCTCTTTGAGACACCTGCAAGATTGAAGTCGACACCTCCTATTTTCAGCTCTTTGGTTTTATCACCAGGAGTACCAATTCCAAAATCACAAGCACCACCAATGGCAGCGCCAAGGCAGCACCTGTTCGTGCCTTTTAATGGAGGTGGCCCATTAGACATCACTCAACATGACAACATCCTAGTTATAGCCCTTAGAAGTCTGCCATACTTCACCGGGGAGGACCTCACTACACTAGTTGAGCATATTCATGACGTAGCCACCTTATGTTTAGTTCACAACATCACACAAGAGAACGTTGCATTAAGTCCCTTGGCTACGTCGTTCAAAGGGAAGGTGTTACAATGGTTCAGAGGTATCATAGCCAACTCAATTGTGACATGGGATGCATTAGGTAATAGCTTATACCAATATTTTGTTGATAAATCTGATAATTTGTCTTTGTTAGAGCAATTGAGCACCATTCAGAGGGCACCACACAAGCACTTGGTTGATTTCAACTACCAATTTCAGAGAACCTAGGACAAGATTCTTGCAACGGTAAAACCTTTGCCAGCACATGTTTTTTTTTTACTTAAAATCTTTGAATAGTAATATTTCAGTCATGACTCAATCTATGGGTCGGCATACACTCCCTAACTCTTATGACATAGCCATTAGAGCTGAGAACTGTCTCATCCAAGCTGGAGACATAACCCCTCAACCTTTTATGCCTTTTTTTCAAAAAATACAGCCACCGACCCCTATTGTTGTACCTTCCTTAGCTATTGTCCCGCCTGTTCCAGCAATAGGTTATCATAACACAACCCAAGAAACTATTGCTCCAGCCCAAAACCAAGAATTTCAAGAGATTAAAAGTATACTCAAGAATTTTAGAAATGATCTTGTGAGCATTAAGAAGTAAGCAGGTCATGAACATAAGCCTTATCAAGCCCCCTATCAGCAAAACCAGCCAAATAGGCTTGCTTTTTAGAACGATTTTCAATCCCAAAGAAGGAATTTTAACCCTAGGCCATTCCAGCCATATAATCCAAATGCAGCCAGTTCATCAAAGGAACTTGTGCCCCAAAATAATGTTGTCTAGGATTGCGATTGGTGTTATCCATGTAATCAGCCCCATAACCAATCAGCATGTGCTAATGGAATGAGAAATCAGGCATTGATGGTTCAAAATAACTATGGTGGTTTGGAAAATATTGTAGATCAGAATCAAGAACAACAAGATAACGTGGAAGTTTCCTTGCCAAACTGGTAGAGCTCTGAATTCTGTGGCATGAATGGTCAAGATCAGCAAAATTCTTCTGTTTCAGCCAATACTAGATTGAAAAAGAGAGCTATGGATTCAAGGAAGAAAGATGGAAATTCACAGCAGCAACCTTCAAGAGAAAACC